>JAFNEN010000605.1:0-410000 GCA_019343175.1 Oedothorax gibbosus
TATCAAAACTATTGGTTGTAGATATTCTAAATTTTAGAAGTTTATTCTTTTGTACTGAAGGTGTCATTTAAGAAGCGATTTTTTTAAAATTCAATTATAGAAGAGTCTAAGAGGGAAAACGTGAGCCAATTTCTTCATAGGAATAATATTGCCCATTGTCGTAAACTTAGGATACTATTTAGTAAATTTACCGTACATAATCAATAGTTAAGTTATCGTAGAGTTGAACAAAGAGTTGAGGATATTTCCATGCACGTTATTATAAAATTAACTATCTTCCCACAAATACAAAAAGATTTTTTCTTTTAAAGTTTCAAAAAATATTGTAATGCGCTTTTTATAAAATTAAATAGTTCAAAATCAGCCGAATTCCATATTTCTGTACTAATATCCTAATTTTTCCAACGGAAAGGGGTAAAAGGGATCATCTAGTTAAAATATCTTACACAGAACCCGGAGTTGAAGTATCATCTCATAACCTTGATTAACTTATCCCCCTCCTCAACAGCGTAAACAGAGTCACTCGTGCGTAGTCCTTTATCGGCCAACCAGGCCTTTGCTAAGGAGGCAAATAAATAATAGCGTCTTAACGAGCAGCTCGGTTCACTGGTTCAGAATTTTAATTCGGGACTGAAGCACACTCTAAAAGTTGGACTTTTCGGGTGAGAGTTTGTAACTACCGATAAGAATTTGTATACATAGTGGAAAGGATTGCTGAGTCTGAATGTGAACGTTATTTATAACGAACAGTATCCGTGTACCTCTTTTTTGGAGTTTTTAAATTTTAGTCTGAATAATTTTTTTTAGCTACACACTACTACACTGTTAAAAATTGTGTGTTTGGTTTCACCATGATATTGGTTCCTAGTAGCTGCAACGGCTGTGTGGTGAAATGTTTCACCTTTTTTTCGGTGTTTGGTTAAACCATTTTTCTGGATTTGGAAACAAAAACCTGAGAAATGGTTCTACCGAATACCAAAAATATGGTTCAATGTTTCACCACACAGCCGTTGCAGCTCTAGAAACCATATTTTTGGTGGAAGTGCATAATTTTTAACAGTGTACGGTCATGAAGATATCACAAAGAAAAAAAGGAATATTAACTACTAGCTGATAACCGCGTTTTTAAATGCACTAATGATTGATTTTCAATCTTGGATTGTTTCTATGCATTTGATATTTTTTTAAATAACGTAAAACAAAATACGCTTGTATTTTCTTACCTATTATTACAAACATGTAAGCATGCAGTATGCTACTATCATTGAGACTATTTTCCGGTCACTCGATAAATTTACGGAGATAATTTAATAAAAACAATTTGTATTTTGTAATTTTAATACAAAAGCTGTTTTTTAACCAATAATTTGTAAAGATAATCGAAATATTACCTCACCAGCAGGTCACCAGCAGTGACTAATGACCACCGTAATATCTTGAATTTACAAATTGCCATACCCATGGTTAAAGCCACTTACCTTAAGATCTTTAGTCTAACGTTTTCCCAAATGTGTTGTTTGGACACACGGAGACTTCACAAACAACTAAAATGCTTGTTGAGTTGTAGTCTACTCTTTACACGGATAAAAACCTAAGAAAAATTTACTTAAAACAGTTTATTTTCATAGAAAAAAAGTTTTAAAAGGAAATAACAGTATTTTTCAGTAAATATATGTTATTTTCTGTAAAATTTATTATTTTTTTACAATGCACTTCTTTACGTTGTATTTTCCTGCAAACTTTGTAAAACACCTGTTAAAATAATTTACATTCTTTTATTTTACATCGTTTACACTTAGTGCTGAATTCGTAGAATTTCCTGGAGCAGATTAATTGACTAAAGGTTTGTTTTAGAGAGGAAAGTGTCGTCTAAATTTACACTTTTTCTGTCGTTGAGTAGGTTTGGTAATTTTATTTCTATACTTTATTTGGTTAGACTGCGAAATTTTTAAACTTTGTATTCTAACGAATCTGTTAATTAATTTAATTGATGAGTTTGAATGACATAATTTATTGTTTAGTAATTAAATTGTTGATATATTTAACTATAATACCCTTTTAATTAATAATGCATGCTTATATAAATTTAATTAAATACTTGTAAAGTTTATATGTTGCTATTATTAACCTTCTGAAGGATAAGCAAATTTTTTGAAGTAAAAACTTGTTTTCTCTAAATAAGTTTGAAATTTAAACTTTTATTTGAAAGATAAAGACTTCCTTTAATTTAAAAAAATATTTTTCTGTTTCAAATGACTATAAATTATGCGTTATGCGTCCAAACTTTTAATTTTGAAAATTTAGTAAATTTATAAAATATATAAATTTTTACAAATTATGTCAGTTGCTGAAAACCCTGACAGTCAGGTGATGGGTTTATACGTTTTGTATCTCTCCAAGGTTTAAAACCAGGAATTTCTGATAAGTTATATTTAGTTAAGTTTCTTCCTAAGTTTTCGTGTTTACTCTAGCTTTCTGACATTATTCGATGTTCAAAGGGCTTGTATACACATTAAATATACATCCCTCATATTTTCTCAAGTTTATCTAACGTAAGCGACATTTTAAAGTCTGTTTAAAGATGCAGTTTGACAGAATATGGAATTTTAGTCAAATTTAGAGAATCTAAGAGTTTGACAGGATTTTCGGAGAAGTTAGTGGATAACCTAAGTTGCACATTTTCCAAAAAGTTTTAAAACTCTTAAACAATGTAAAATATAATTGAAAATAGTTAGTTAATCTTCTGAGGGGCCTGTAATTAGTAAAAATGTATGATTGTTTTCACAGCAGAAATTTTAAATTAAATTTATTTCAAATAACGAAATGTTTAAAAAAAATCGATTTAAGCTCATTTTTGAAGCAATGATCTTAAAATAATTCCCAAATGCAAAAGTACTTTAAAATTAAAAATATACTATTTATAAAATTTTGTAATATAAGGTTATTGTAAGATAGAGCAATACACAAAATACGGAAAAGGCTGGATCTAAAGTTCGGAAAACGTTATTTTTTATAAAAAAAACCCCACAAACCTCAAATATGCAATTTCAATACTTTGATGTCATTTTGAAAACGATCACTTATTTTATGCGTCATTCATTATATATTATGGGTGACGTGAATGACTCCATACATTTCTCAGCCTATGAATCCTAAGACTATCAATATAAGACTTCCATAAAACACACAAGTATTTGAAATCCACTTTCCAATAAAGTTGACACACTATCCTATAACAACAGAGAAGTCCGTGTATAAAAATGTCAAATAAAGAAATCTATTCAATCGGATATAAAATTGTATTGTGTTAAAGCAAAAAGGACTAAATGTCATCTTGCGAAATCATCAATTTTGCTTGTGCTTAAAAATGACGTTGACAGCTACTTTTGACCGAAGTTTTTGTTAATAAATGTGCTTATATATATTTTTATGTGATGGGTTATTTATAAAGTATTTAATTTTAAATAAAATTTAATCATTTGTGGGCTGATAATGTGAATAATTGCTTTATTTGTTATTAATAAAATTAAACTATAAACAATCTTCAAGAAAAATATATTAGTTATACTCAGAATTTTTTTTTGTTCAAACAGCACAAGTAAAAACACAAGTATTGTGCAAAAATAGTAACATTACAGTATTATGTTGTTTTAACTCAAAGCGCTGATGAAATACGAACACAAATATAAGTCGTTCCTACGCAACTGAAGATCTAGAGAAAAGAAGATTGTTATATCCATACGTGATGGACAAAAAAAATATAAACTATATTGTTTTCTAAAATACGAATATCAAAATTATAACATTTATTTTAAAGTACAGTAATATCTTTTTTTTAAGATTTAGCATTTATTCAAAATATTAATGAGTAGATGGCGACCCACATTTTCATTTTACAACATTTATTTAGTCGCAATATAATATTTGTATCGTTTTTACACGACTAGTAATAACAGGGGAAAACGCATTTTTGGTATTGAAAGTCAACGCTCATACAAGTTTTTCTTTGAGTGTACTGTACAAACATGACCAAAAGGGCACGATTACTTGTGACACTGGAATACAACAATATTATTCTAAATTAAAAACTCTTAGAACCACTGACTAAATTTCTTACATATATAAATTACATAGAGAAAGGTTTTCGTGAGAAAGTTTATAAATTTTTAATACAATTATTTAAAAGATTAAAGAATGGCTGCCGAAACTGTTAGGTTGTACGTTTTCTAACTGCCGATTTTTAGCCCTTATGGAGCTTTAACACAGCATCGTAATTTAGAACCCTTGTCAAGGGACGACCGAAACTGTACACGCGAGTTTGTTTAAATGTACCTTAGTACCTTTTCGCCAAACCATACTTAACTGTCATGGGTACAGTCGCGACGAATCAAGCAAGCCTGGCATTGATTTATCTCGGAAACACTTTACAGCAATGACCTGGAACCAATTTGTCCTTCTCACACCATCACGGAAACATCATAAAAGTGTCGGTTTCTCTTATTTCTCATAAGGTGTAGTGTGTTTTATTTTACGAGGACGTCTTTATTTCAAGACTAGTATCAAGAATTTAGGTTTTTATGAACCTAGGAAGATGTTTTAGTGTTTCGTTTATAGATCATTCGGGTGTGTAATTGCGTAATAAATATGGAATAATATTTGTGGCTGGAAATAAATATTGGTTTATTTAAAGAGTTTGTGTGTTAGCTTGTTTTCGTATTTTTGTGTAGATATTTTTTAAGGAAAATGAAGCGTAATTTATGTCATATTCGAAATAGAAAAAAATATCAGGATAGATTGTCAATTGTATATTAAAAGAATGAATCACTTGAATCGCTTATTTTCTCGATCGTCAAATAAACATTATTCCCCTCGTTTTAAATGTTTCACTTTATACAGTTGTTTCTTAAATAACTATTAGTTAACGTATTGTTCTGATGAATAGTTCAAGTTTCAAGTTTTGAAAAAAAAAACATAATTTTTTTGCATAAAAAAACAACTTTACAATATAGATGCTTACCAAATAACCAACTATCGGCAACCTACTCAACGTACATAGTGCCATGTGATTTTTACTTCTAATATAAAAAGAAATATTTTAACAGAATTCAATTCTTAAATTTTATTTAGAAAAAATGCTTTTCACTTTACAACGTGCAACGCTTTGCACAGGAGCCATTCTGGTGCTTTATAAATCAAAAATCCATATATTAACATATGAATGAATCACTGTTATAACATATGGATAATCTACGTTAAAGAGTTGCCCAACCCTTATTTATTAAAGTTGAGGATTGCTATAACCTAGCAACCAGGGTTTACAACAAATACTGATTTTAAAAACAGTTTTTTTTTAATACTTAAATTTAAATTATTTAATTATGTGTGATTAGAATATCTTATAATACATGTTTTCAAGACGAACGTCAAAAATTGAATCTTTAAGCATTTTTTTATAATACCATACAAGAAACTGACATTTTCAAATTAATAATTGCAAACGTGATGCTTTTAACAAAATGGTGTTTAAATGGGAATTTGGATCTTTCCCTCCTGATGTCAACATTTTGTATACGACAGAAAAGATTATTCGTCTTTGGCATTCTTTGGTCAGCTTGTCTAGACTCTAGTTCTTATGGATGACCTTATGTCCGTCCGGGCACCCTTACCAACTTGACAAAGCGGCTTACTTCACGCACTTTCTATAATGCTTCTTTCAATTCCGCTACTGAATTAGAGGATTCATTGAATGTCTCTTGACTGAGTGAAGAGTTTCCAGTCAATTAGTGAAGATATCATACGTGAGAGACGTATCAATAAACTCGGCTAAAGCAATTATTGCAATACCTTTTGCCGAATTAATGTAATAGTACATACTATTATTTGGAGCGTTGATTTACCAATTTTACTGTGTATCAAAGTCATGGTTTAACCACAAAATTGGTAAATTCACGCTCCAAATAGTGTGGCAGCCAGAAAGTTTCAGGATTCTCGTGAGCAAGTCTTGCTTCCATCTGTTGCTACAAGTATTGTGTTTTTGGAAATAGTTCTTTTGAAATTAGCAAAAGCATACTGTATTGTTGTTTTTTTAATCCTATTCTCAAGAACCACAACTTTCTGAAAACAATTTCAAACTTTTTGTTCATTAGTTTTCTTTTGTGAATATTTTAGAAGTTCAAAATATGATAAATTAGTATGAGAAATAGCTTTTAAACGGTTACTGGGTCAGAAATTTTACAACTTCATCATAAATTGTAGAAAATGGTTTAATTTACTATTTTATTTTTGTAGTCATTTTAGGGATGTGTAAGTTGGGAGATATGTTTTAATTATTTTTCTTATATTAATATTGTTAAATTATATATTGACACAAAGCACATTGTCAGGATTTAATTATTTAAGATTATCGAATATTAAATAAAGATATTTAAAAAAAATATTTTGTATTGACGTAAAGTACATTGTTAAGTTTCAATTATTAAGTATTTCTGAAAATTAAATAAATATTTCAAAATAAATAACTCAGGAATAAAATTTCTTTACATTACTATTACACACAAATTCCATAAAGATCCTTTATATTTTTGCTTCATAACTTGTGGTTCTAGCCCATACATCAATAAACCAGGTGTCTTCAATTCTAATTTATTAAACAAACTCTAAAATTTTGTTGTCGGTGTAGGCTTTGCGTGGGCTATCAATAAGAAAACCTGTTCTAGAACGCCTACATAACAAGAATATTCTCTCAGTTGCCACATTTAATTTCAAAGATTTATTTTCTATCCTACCTTTTTTTCCACTTATATTATAAAATATCCACACTGCCTATTATAATAACTACAATGGCATTCTTAATATTAGTCTGCGACATTAGAATTAATTTTTATGTTTTTAGTAATGTTATTTATAATGGTAAATAAATATATCTACAAATTTATGGTATACTACATGGCAGTTCCTTTTCAACTTCTCTTGATAATTATTTTTACACTTGGTTTGAAAAAAAATTATACTATTCTGAACTTCACTGCATTACGATTCTTTGAAAACTGCATTATGATTCGTTGATTTACTTCGCCTTAAGAAATCAAATAACGCTAACGTCTCATTAATGTTCTTAAACTTACAAATTCATATCTCAGGCAACGTTTATGATGAACGCAATGACTTTAATATTGAAGCTATAAGACTCATTTCATGGCATTCCAATATCACTTATAGAACACAAAATAGATCGATCAATCATCTATATCGTTTAAAAAATATTTGCAACATCAATAGATTTTAAAATCCTTTGCAATATGATTTCTATCATACTAAAACCAACAATAAATTTCTTTAAAAAAAATATTGCTTAGAGATTTATCTTTCACAGTGTTTGCTTCTGTGAATTGTAACTGTGTCAGTTGTTGTTAGATTTTACTTCGTTCGTTAACCTAAAGAATCGTGGCCGGCAATTTTACGCCAAATCTGCAACCCCAACAAATTGGTATTATGGTAACCTTTTCCGAAATTAGCAATTTTGCATTGACAATTTCTAAATCCATATAATTTATTCTGAAGTTTTCTTATACTAATCTTTTATTAACGGCATTTTAACGTTCCACGTTTTTTATAAATCTGGTTTGCAATTTAATGAATTTTTAAGTTGTTTTTAGTTGGCCATTTTGAAATTAGGTAGTATTTTTGGTCATTTCGAGATGGCAACCATCTCGACAAGGGCCGGAGTTTGTTGTCATTTCGACTTGGCGACATTTTTGAAAAGTCACCAAATCCGGCCACGATTCTTTAGGTTAACCACTTCGTGGTTTGAGGTATCACTTTCTGAATGGTAGTTGTTTTCTGAGTTAGTTTTTTTTCTCCTGCGTTTTATTTTTTGAATTTTGTTTTTTGCTATAATTTCTTTGTTTTTGGTATTCCACAGTACTTTTCATTAAAAATTGGTGTTTTATTCTTGACTTTTGTCCTCCTTAATGCAGAAAACTGTATGGTTTTCTAGTGGCCTTAAGGATTTATTCCAAGATAATACTTCACGTACTATATATCTGTGTGTGTAGGGGTGTTGAAGTTTAAATTTTTTTTTGACTATCATGAGATAACATTTTTGTCTCACAGTTCTTTGTTCCTTTTTGTTCCTTGATATTTGACTAAAATATAGTAAATGTCAGTTTTACAGAAATATTGAGTACTTCTTTTTAAAAGTATTTAATTTATAATTACTGTACTTTTGATTGAAAAAGTTTGCAAATTTGTACGAAAAGAACTGGTCGCGTTTTGCAAGTCCGGACATAGTATTCACGTTCACCCACCGTGCCCCCTTAACTGCCAGGTTAGTTATTATTATTAAGTTTGTTTTGCTGTTTTTATAAAAGTAAGGTGGGGTGGCTCAGGTATTACGTGTCGCCTCATAAGCCTAAGTTTGCGGGTTCGAACCCGGCTGAGTCGTCAGATTTTATGGATGGGAAAATCTTGGGCACGCATGTCATATGATTATGTGGCCTATAAAAGATCCTTTAAAGTACCCATTTGGCTTGGGTTCTCTCGGCAAAATTAAATCCCGGCATACTTTAACGTCTCCAGAGAGCTCATTTCATTGTAATCGTTATCAAAATTGGTAGCAAAAGTCGCCTAGATGGTGCCACAGAAAAATGACTCTCAGTTCTGGGGAATATGCAGAGTCTGCAAAGGCTTAGCCACCAATAAAGCAGCCCCGTTGGGAAAAAATTAAATAATAAATAAAAGTAACGAAAGAATGTAGGTCAGACCGTCAGAGGTCATACTCAGGGAACATACTTAAACTTCAATGTGACTTTACTTGACTTTCCGCAGAAATCAGTACGCAATTACCAACTTCCCTAGCCGTCAACCCTGGTCATGGCTATACTATTTATTATGGTTTCACCGTTCAGTGTGTCGACGATTTAGGTATAGACCGCCACGTAAGGGTCATATAAATAGCTTTACCGTACCATACTAAAAAAAATCCAATAGCGATTCATCTTGCAGAAACTGCTATCTCGAAATAGTCGCAGCATTTAAAAAAATTACTTCATAGTAAGATTTAAAATTTAACGATAAAACAATTTTGTGGTTTGGTTTTCTACCTGCATGTTGCCAACAGCTCAAGAGAAATTTTGCAAAATTCGGTTTTTGCAAAAAAAGTTTTATATACATAGATTTTTAGAAAATAAAATCTTGTTCCCTTAAAACAGTCCCAATTTAAAGCAAACTATGGGAATTGGATTCCGATATTTGCTTTTGAAATACAAAGTTTCATATTTACCAATACAAAATTGCCCAAACATACAGAAGAAGACAGTGATATTTTAATAAAGGGATTTCTAAAGTTAACTTTTGATTGAAAACTTAGAACTGAGAGAGAAAATAAATTGTTTTTTAAATGTTATATTGATTGAATTGTTGCTTAAAAAGAGTTTTGTAAGGTTTAATCTTTAAAAAAATAATATATATACAATAGTATTTAATCGAATGAAAAAGCCACTCAGAAATGTAAAAACATAAAACAGGATTTTCTTGTGAGATTAGAAAATATTTACTATTTTTTTCTCTTTTGTTTTTAATACATTTAGTGCAGTCAAATTCTGTTGTCCTTTAATTTTTACAGTAGCTCTATAAATAATAGCCCAGTTTGATTACTTTATTTTAGTAAGAAAATATCGAATCCTTGTAACACATAATCTCTTCAAACGTGTAAATAGGAATAATGGCTTGTAGGGCACATCCAGAACTTTCAATAATGAAAAATAATGTAATCATCTTGCATAATACATAAACAAAATTTTAGGTGGTATCTTTGCTATCACATTAATGTTTTGAACACATGTTATTAAAACATGCATTGAATGAATCCTGTGCTGTTTTTGATGCGATAGTTCTAAAGCTGTCAGCGTTATTTATGAATTGAAAATAAAAGATTTCGCCCCACATTTTAAGAAAGGATATCAAATTAAACAGTTAAAATCATTGTTCTTTTAGGTTATTTGAATTATCGTCGCCTCACCACAGGTCCGAGGATCGAGTTCCGGACTGGGCGAGGTTAACTTAGCCTTTCATCTCTAAATGGGTCAATAAAATGAGTACCAAGCATGCTTGGGAACTAAACACTTGGGGTCCCGCGTGAGGTTGACCTCCTTACCGGGACATAGGCCTAGCACTCTTGGTCACGTAAGGTGGAATGGGCACGGCAGGCCTTGGCCCTCCAACGGGCTGTTGCGTAGAGGAGTTTAGTTTAGTTTTAGAATTATCGTCGCACCAGAGCTATGTGAGGGCTATTGAGGACGGGCGTCATAATTTATAACCACAGTCAATAACGATCTGACTCCTGAGTAGGTAAACGACGCAAATGTTGTGGGCGACATCGTACACAGCGTTGGTAGTTTGGAGCATATTTTACTTACACTCCCTCTACACGGGGTATTATTCGTTGGACATCTTTGGCTGCACTGGCCGTTTATAGGTCGGCAGCTATTTTGACGATGCCCGGTCCCGAACCTGTTACCTACCTCATGCAAGGTGAACTCCTTAACCTACTGGACTCCCCAGCCCTATTGTTCATTTAGAAAATTTTATGTAATTCAGCAATTCAAACTTCTTTATCCAAAAAATTGGAATTGCATTTAAACTTTTGGATATAGCATGTGAAAAATGCCTATCTATTATACTTTTAGAATTTTAAACTTTTTTATATAGCATGTGATAAATGCCTACCTATTATACTTATAGAACTGCATGTGCTGAGTTTCTTAAAATAAGTTTTGTAGTTTTAAATAAAAACATTGTCATTTTTATGGGACGATATTTTTGGAACTTTCCCTTTTCCACAATTATGTTCCGAACACACTCATCACTAGGGCCATAAACGTAGAAAAGTCTGAGTATCGTCCATCAACGATTTGACGGCCATTGAAAGGTTTTTTCATCCGTTATATTAAGTTTTCTAAATGAGGAATCGATGCTGCATTTTTTTGACAAGGTTTCAACTGATAAATTTTGGCCCAAAACAAGTTGGATATAAATGTTACGCTTTAACTCATATACACTGATCACGTGTTAGAGCTTTATCCGAATTTTTACCCTTTCAGTCCCAACTTTTTAATTTTTATTCTAAAAACCTACAATTTGTGAAATAAACTTATTATGCATCCATAATGTATTGTTGAAAATAAGGGAAAAAATCTTCATTTTTTTAAACTGAAATTTAAAGAAATAGTTGAATCTTACTTTAAATAATTTAACATAGTTTTCGAAACTTTATTGTTAAATAGTTAAAATTCATTTTAAGCATTAAAATGCACGATGAAAATTTAATGCATTTATTTAATGAATTTTTTAGAATGAGTTTTATTTTACCATGTTTTTCATATTTTCATATTTAACTAAAACAAACATGGGTTAATTCTTAAAAAAGACATGATTCTTTCATCTAACGTTCCAAAAAGAAAATATTACTTTATAAAAAAAACTATGGAGAATTTAATAAAAGTTACTTGAAATAAGTGAGAGTTTAACTTAGTGAGAAAAAAAATCGGAAGCTGTATATACCAAATGGAATCATTGAGAGTGAAATTAATTGATGAAATCAAGATTATAAATTCTGTGGCTAATTGTAAGAAGTAACCGGAAACAAAGCTTTTCATATCGAATGTATTGAAGACCAATTAAATTTTCAATGCGACAAGGAAGCGATTTTCGTTTAAAAAATAAAACAGGACACATGTTCTACAAACACAAGCCTGCAAAAGTTTACACTCCTTTACTTTTACTTCAATTAAGTAACATAAATTGTATTTATGTTTGAAATTACAAGTTAAAGTTGTCACAAAATACTTTTTTTTATAAATATCGGACCATTATATAAAGAGCTTAAGTTCAAAACAAGTTATATCAACTAAAACCCAAACCTAGTAAAATGGCATTAGTCCCTCCTGGCATAACCCACAAAGTTGCAAACATGTAACTTCCCATGTTGTATTGGGGGATCAAGGCTAGAGTTTCACAAATTTTTCGTACTTCTACTACATTTTTGTCGAGATATAGTCAATAGAACATGGGATTTAACTTGATTTGCACAAAATAAAGGATTTAACTTGTTTTGTACAAAACGGCAACACTCTGATTTAATTTGTGCTGCAGGAAACATTCCTATAATAATTTTTTTCTTCCTTTTTATTAGGCCTACAGAAAATATTAAAAATCAATTGAGCGAAATCAAACTGGTACTCTCATGCCTGGGCACATGATAGGTACATTGAATGGCAGTCTAAACAAACTTTGTTAAAGGTTCGAGGTCACAACACCCACAGTTCTGGTAACCTTCTTCAATATCGTCTGTCGGATTTTCAATATCTTCAAGCGTACACCACAATAAAAATTTAGTGGAATTTGCAATCGGTGGAATTTGTAATCTGGCATTAGGTTAAGTATTAAATGTGATAAATTTTTTTTTTGCTTTTTCTGTTGGTTCAATTATTATTTTAAATAAACTTTTTCTTTTAGAGCTCTATAAGCAATTATCATATTTTTCTTCCCATTACTCTAATATTAGGAATTTGGCTTTACAAATACTTTAATACAATACTATATTTCCAATATATATAGTGAATTTTTATGCCGATTGAAATAACTTCAAAATAATTTTTAGCTTTGTTTAAGGGAAATGAACCCTTTACATCAATTACTATTTTGTTTTCAAAATTTAAAAATAAAACAAATTTGAGTTTGAAGCACTAAAACCATTCTAGACTATGAAATAAATACCGCCCGGAAAGTCGGGCATTATCGAGTTGAACTGAACAGCATCCGCCAACAGTGCGCATGCCCTTGCACCAACACAAGCTGGTTTCTCGCACGACGATTGGTTGTATGATTAAACTTGGTTTGCACGAAACACCGCACACGATTTAACTTGATGTGCACAAAACAATTGTTTTGATTTGCTTGCGCAAGGAACGATTTAACTTTTTTTGTGCATATTAAAATGTTGGTGGATCAATTCCTACAATACCTGTATGAAAAGCTAACCAACTCAATTTTTTCCAAAAAGTGATTTAACTTGTTTTGCACTTGAGCTCTTCATATTTAAAATTTTTAAACCCATTTTTCTCAAAATCGCTTAAATGTTGGTTGAATGTCTGTCAAACCAATAAATTGATATTGACAGAAATGACCTTTCATATTTCAAACTTAATCCACAAACATTTCTATTACTTTTTTTAGAGAAGTTGTGGTGATATACTTCGTAGCGGAAGCGTTTATTTTGAAAATAAAATTTATAGCTTTTTGAATTTTTAAATAAACTATTTCGTTTTTGATTGATTGAGGAAGGTTAAAAAAATTAAGCTACTATGAAAATAAAACTTTTGAAGATATTTTCTAGGCAATATTCCCATATAATATGGTAGTAAAAAAAATCCAAATAAGGCCACTAAACGAAGCAAAATTTTAAATGGAAATATATTTTTTTCAATTTCTCTGTTCTTAGGGGGGAAAATATATCTTCTGTAACATATTACCTGCATTTATTGGTAAAAATCATGTTGATATATTTTATTAATATAAATTATAGGAAATCAAAAAATTTCTTAGAGAAATTTACATCGTTTTTATGTCTATAGCTTATTAATGAGAATTAGATAATTTTTTATTATATTTACAGAAGGTTAAACACAAAAAAGAAGTATTTGCCTTTGTAAGTCTTGACAAAACCAAAGATGATAAGATTGAGACGAAACCCTTTTTTAAGATAAAGCATTTGGAAATAAATGATCAACAAATTTATATTGTTTAGATGTAGATTTGTGTTTTTCTGAAAATTTTAAACACGATTTTAGATAAAATTTGCATAACATTTTTATACTTCATATCAGTAGAGGTTGTTATAATAATGTTTTGAAAATTTTTCGATATTGATAATATGACTTTATATAAAGAAAATACAACGTTTTGTTCATATTTTTCCGAAATAAAAAAGAACACAATATGAAATTCACCGCTGAGTTTGTGATACCGAAATGCATTCAGTTGGAGTTTTTGAAACGATAAAATAAACGAAAAAAAGCTCGAAAACGATAAAATATTCTTGTCAAAATCTATCGATGCTTGACAAGCAGACTTGTGAGGAAAATTTCGATACCATCAGTGGCTTTCTTAAAGTATTTTCTTTTATAAAATGTCAGTCAAATCTTGGAACTATATTTTTCCATTTGAATGGAAATATAAACTGAGGTTTATACAAGGTAATGTAGTTGAAATGAATCAAATATGTATTCATAGAAATAAATTGGGAATGGAAGAAATAATTCAAGAGACTTTCTTTCACTGTAAATTGGTTTTATTTATTTTAGATGTCCTACAGTGGTTTAATCAAGCTTTTTGTGAGATTTAGCTAAGTTATTTTGCTAATTTCGCTAAATATATTGTTTGCTTTTAAGTTAGGATTTTATAAGGTTTTCAGATTTTCAGTTTGCCTAGATTACTTAGAACTGGACTTTAGTGTGTTCACTTTATTTAAATGCTTTTTTTAAGTAACTACACTGTTAAAATTTTGGTACTAGGTTTCACCATGATATTGGTTCCTAGTAGCTGCAACGGCTGAATGGTGAAATGTTTCACCTTTTTATCGGTTTTTGGTTGAATCATTTTTCTGGATTTGGAAACAAAAACCTGAGAAATGGTTCAACCGAATACCAAAAATAAGGTGGAACGTTTCACAATTCAGCCTTTGCAGATACTAGGAACCAATATCATGGTGAAACCAAGCACAACATTTTTAACAGTGTAATTAAAGTTTTCAAAAGAAGATTCTACTTTATTATGTTTCTCTAGCATTTAATATGGATTTTTAAAACTTACGCGTGTCGGGTAGTTAATTTGCCGATTAAAACGTTTTTGCAAACAGAAAATTGCCTACAGATCCAGTATTTATAATGATAAATATATACCAATTTTTTGCTGTTTTTTTCTCTAAATAAGAAGCATCTACTTTAGCACATTTGTTTAAAAAAGTTCATCCCCATAACAACAAATATCACAATAATTGTTATATTTCAACTTATTTATATCACCAAATGCTTATACCTTTTACGCAATGAACACATGTAAAAGGAAAAATTCTTGTTATATATTATTCCAAAATTTTACCACATAGACAGCAGAAATCAGTGCCGAAGCAAATCGTCGAAAATCACAGCCGCATGCAATTTCCGTTCCGCTGTCAACATGAGGACAGAAAATTATGGTAAAGTTCATCACAGATAATTTCAATAGGTATATACATTTGACCATCAAATTGGTAAAAATACTTTCCATATTAAGGTATTTTGTTCAAACATTTTATCTATAACACATCTTGGGTCCAAAAAACTGCAACATTTTTCGTATGAAAAACCTTTCAACCAAAGGCAGAAGTGAGAATGACAGGGTTCGTTTTCTGGAAAAAGGGCTGGGGAACCTGCGGAAAGTCCCAGGTTCGGGTTCGGGAATCTCCAAAATAACTGTCGATCTATAAACGGCCCATGTAGCTAAAAAAAAGGTCTGACGAATAGAGGGGAGTGTAGAGGGAGTGCACGTTAAAAATATACTCCAAAGACCTGACGGCGCTGCGTTCGATGTCATCCTTAAAAGTTGCCTTGGATGCCTATACTTAGGTTTTGACTCTTGACAGTGGTTTTAGATTACGACGACTGTCACCAATAACCATCGTGTAGCTCTAGAGCGACGATAATTCAAAATAACCTAACGTTTTTCTTGAAAAATATTTGTGGGTATCGTTTGTGTGTAATTCGCCTTTACAGAAAAACACGAATGTTAGTTAACAATCTAATTTATATTTAAAAAACCTACACTAAAGCGCAGCTATTTTAAGAAAATAACTTATTTTATTTGGGCATTACAACAATAAACTTAGCTATATGTTTTTATTTCAATAATAATATTTCATCTTTGAAGTCATATTATTAGGTTAGAGCTATTGAAAACGTTCTTGGGATATAATTTAATTTCAAAAGAAGTTGTTTTGCTAACAGATAATATAATTTATTATGAACCTTCTTTTTGGGAGTAAATTTTTTTGTTTCGAAAGATGTCCTAATCTTTAATTTAATTTACAATAATTTACTTGGAAAGCCGAGTTTCAAAGTTAAAGTAAGGGATATTACAAAAATTGCTTTGCTTACCGCAAAATTCGAATTTTTGGTTCACGTTAAAAGTTGAATATGAAAACGTTTTTTTTTTCTGGAATTTATTTTGTAAAACTATATTTCATTTAAAATGTAGGTATCAAACAAAATAGTTAACAATTTTAGCATTAAATTAAAAGAAAAGTTTTAAAACTATTCAAAATATGTTGGATATGAAGTTTACACAACTCAACTGCAGAGTAATTATGTTTTTTCTTAATGTTATTTGCGAGTGCTCCGGTATCAAACAAAATAGTTAACAATTTTAGCATTAAATTAAAAGAAAAGTTTTAAAACTATTCAAAATATGTTGGATATGAAGTTTACACAACTCAACTGCAGAGTAATTATGTTTTTTCTTAATGTTATTTGCGAGTGCTCCGACATATTTTTTGCTACGCGAGAGGTAAATTAGGAATGTACCTACTTTTAGTCAATTATTTGGTATCTTGAATCAACGCCTAAACCATCACCGCATCCGCAAACACATAATTCTAAATAGTATACATTTATGTCACATAAAAAGATTCGTTGTATAAATTGTATGTTAAATCCAAATTAATATTGTGTATAGTAGAAGGTTTAATGGAAGCTGGGCACCGAAAAATTCATGTAAAAGAATTAATACCGAACGAATTAGCAAATAGACTAAAACTATGTATCCGTAATTCAAGTTGCGCAAACAACTAAAACCAAAAATAGTCACATAAGTGTCTAAAGTAAAGTTCCTTCTCTTTAAAATACATTTGTCAAAATACATTAAGAAACTTGTTATTTCAATAAAAAGAAGAATCACTGTAACCCAGACAAGAAGTACTTCCACCTATCCCTGTTCTTGAATATTAAACTACCCTCACGGAGTTCATTTAATTATTTGTAAAATTTACCTTTTTAGCAGAACCTTTCAATCCGCCTCGAATCAATGTCTCATTTGAATAAAAACCTTTTAAAACGATCCCCTCCCCTTTTCTCAAAATGGAATAGGGATTACGTTATAGAATCCAACATATGCAGGGACTTCAAAAGCAGTGACTACCAAACTTCCACAGAAACTCAAACCCTTTTCATAAAATATCTTCCTGGTAGCAAAGTCTGAAAAAACTCCCCACTCTCTAAAGCAGAGGGGAGGATTAGAAAGTGGGGTACTTGCTGAATCAGCGTCTTTTAGGATAAGGGAGCGAATCAGAGTGGGCGTTCTTTTGTGGAAGGAATTTGATTCAGCCTTATGTTAAAAATAACCTCTTTAACTAATTCATTACAATGGGATTTGGTTTCGTTAATTGATTTAGTTCTAGTTTTCTGAACGTTAAAGGTAGTATCACTGGTAAAAAGGTTTTTAGAAAACAGTTCATGTTGGTAAAAATTGGATTTTAGTTTTGGTTTGATAAATTAATGTCACACTAACAGATAAACAAAGGAATATTTGTTATTTTTGAGGTCTTCCCAACTTCTAAATAAGTGATAAGTTTAGTTAAAATTCAACTACTTCATTCAAGTTTTTACTAAAAACAAGAGATAGGCTTCGTTAAAATCTAACAACTATTATATATTTGTAATGACTATTATTTGTAGAAAAAAGTTAATTTCAAACAATAAGTAACTGAGTTTAAAGTTTAAGCAATACTTCATTTAATTATTTAAACATATAAAAATGTATATTTAAAAAATATCTCTCAACCCTCTGAGGGATACACACGTATAAAACTGACCGACTGTACATAACTGTCAGCTTTTTCAGCAACACGCAAAATTAAATTAATTTTTAAAAAATTTAAAAATTGTAATTTTTTTAACTTTACTAAATTTAGAAATTTGAAGTTTGAAGAAGTTATTTGTAGTTATATGCTGCAGAAATATAATTAAAAAAATTAAGGATATTAAATTCCATGGAAAATTTAAATTTAAAACTCACAGAGTGAAAACAAGTTTACACTTTAGCCAATTCGCTTATCCCTCAGATGGTTAAATCATTAATGTAGCAAATTGACATCCATTTAATTGATTATTAGAAGAAAGGAGATTCAGCCTTTTTTACCCAAATTTATACATTTTAAAATTTAAAAAAAACCATAAATTTCTTACACAATATTCATTCATCGGATGGGTATATTTCTTAAATACAAACTAGTAGATCTAAACTTGTGCATGAGTTTTTTGTTTGTGCAATGTTAAAATCGACTTTGACTTCTTAATGTTTTCTTAAACATTTATCTCTAGAAATAATTGTTATTTTATTTGTCTTTTATAAAAAAAACCACTTACATTTCTATTTTTTTTAAAATTATAAGCACTTTAAATGAAAATCACTTAAGTTTTTTTAAGATAAAACGGAAATTTAAATTTACATATTTTAATATTTAATAAACAAAATGAAACTGTTCCTATAACTTTATTTTTATGGGATATACCTGGAATAATCTTTTACATGAAATCGTTTAATTTTAAAGAAAGTAGGTAGCTATTGTTATATTTTCAACAATGAAAAGTAATTTATTATACTTTATAGATTTTTTAATGTAATTTTTATTTTTTTGAATGTATAAAGTTGTTTTTCGAACTTTTATATTCTCTATTTTAATATTCTTAGCTCATTGATTGATATTTTTCTTAAAATAATAGATACATTTTTTACGATTTTAATCAGTAAAGTACTTAGTCGTTTTAAAGTTTTGTGAGTTTTCAGAACAAAATAGCTTTCAACAAATATCCCCAAAAGTGTTTGTTATATTTTTAATTCTCGGAGGGATCTGCAAGTTATAAGTATAAACTTCACTGCATGAGATATAAATTTGAATTTTCGACTACATATATTCGTATTTAATTTTAACTTTGTAATGAAAATTTGAAAAGATTCTTTTATCTATAATAATAAAAGAAAGAGTCTGTCTGTGTGTCTGTTTGTGTTCGGATCGTAAAAGACCTATTTATACTGCCCTCAGAAATTCGAAACTTTTAAGATAGATTCCCTTTAATACCAACGTGTGCACCTGAGGCTTAGTGTTTTCATATGTGTTCCATTTTTAGAGAAAATTCGAATTTTCTAAAAAAAATACACCACTTTCGCTCAAATCCGATCATTTTTTCTCTTTCCTGATGCCATCGGCTGAAAATATTAAATAAAACTTTTAACGAAAACATTTAAAAATTCAAAATGTTAATTTTATTCTTTTGCCATTACTTTCAGAAACTAAATTCATTATTTGAAAAATAATTGACATGTTTCAAGTGTCGTAATTCCGCCAGTCTTCATTCCCGGATTTTATTGTGGGTTTATTTGATGATTTTTTCATTGATTTTTCTGTTGACTGCATGTATGCATATTTAAGCAATAAATGTATAGTTAAGCTATTACTGAACTATGATGGTTAATAAAGGCCATCGCACTAGAGCTATTAGTGTTTTATGTCTTTATTTTTTCGCCAAATCCGTTGCCAAATTCGACAAATTATTAACTAAAATTCGCCAACTAGGCAATTTCTTTTATAAATAATTTATAAGCTGGTCGGTTGTTCGAAGGTCATTGTGTTAGAGCTGTATAATGGGTGTGGGTAACTATATCTATTTTCTCGCCAAATTATTTCCCAAAACGCGCCAAATGAGCTAAAAGGTTTTATGTATTTATGAGGGAATTGTGATTACATTTATGAGTGCATTTTTTAGCGTATTTTTCATTTTGGAATTTTAAGCCAATGAAACGGGGTTTTATAACCTATAACGAGTGGAAACAATAATAAGTTTATGATCCTATAACAGGGTATATGGTACACATATTTGGAATTTATTTGATATTTTTTTATTCTGTGCGAAGAACTTGTATAAATTTGCTAGTTTTTAATATTTTAAAAATAATATCATAACGGCATTAAAATTATTAAACTATGTGTATTGTGAAAAACAACTCATACCCCATTGACTATTTTATGCATAGGCGTGGGGCTGGGGAGCCCAGTCGGTTAGGCATTCGCCTAGCATGCGGAAGGTCCCAGGTTCGGGTCCGGGCATCGCCAAAACAACTGCCGACCTATAAACGGCCCGTGCAGCCAAAAATGTCCTACGAATAATACCCCGTGTAGAGGGAGTGCACGTTAAATACGCTCCAAAGTCCCAACGCTGCGTAGATGTCGTTCTTAACTGTTGCGTTGAGTGCCTACTCAGGTGTCGGCTCGTCACTTGACTGTGGTTCTAAATTACGACGCCCGTTGCCAATAGCCCTCGTGTAGCTCTAGTGCGTTGATAATTCCAACCTACCTACCTGCCTAACTATGCATAGGCGTCCATTTACATGATAAAACTTAATTTTATGCCACTTTATATTTTATTATAGCAAAAAACCTTTACAAAAATCGTTTGTTTGACTGATGAGGTAGAGACTGACTGGAAAATTGAATATTATACATTTTTTTCCATTATTAAATTTACATAACGCCTCGCCATTACTGCTTGAAAATATCTGTAATTTTTTTTAATTTTGAAATAATACAAGAATTGGCCCTTTTTGGTTCCAAGGTTGCAAATAAACATTATGGCTATATAAAAAAACTTCTAATAAAATTGCCGAAAAAAAATACTAACAGATATGTTTCAAAAAATATTTTTAAAAAATAAAGTGATAACATTTTAAAACAGTGAAAAAAATTATGTTTAAAACTGAAAATAAAAGCAAATAACTAATTTCTTCACTTAACTTTAAAATTATTTTTATGATAATATGGAGATTTACTGAATATTTTTTTTAATATATAAAACAAAATATTGCCCTCAGGATAACTTTTTTCATTACAGTTTTATAAATGAGGTGTCTTAAGACAATCTAAAACAAAGAATTTTTTATAGTTTACGCACTATAAATCGTGATTAAAATATGATGTGTTGCATAAAAACAGGTTCTACGTTTTAAAATGCAAAGAGATTTGCATAATTTCTGAACTGTAAAGTGCACACGCAGTATTTTTTAAAGTTAAAATTACCACTAGGTCCATGGTTTAATTAAAATCGATGACACTGAAAAGGTGTTTTTTTATGTATTTAAGACACAAAGATTTCTTACATGACAGATTTTTTTCTTTAAAAAAGTGTGGTTAGAGAATAACTGCGGTTAAAAAATAGTTTTTTTCAAGCGATAACAATTTTGTTCATATTTTATTCTCATTTGCTGTTAATGTTTAAATATTCATTTTACTATTATTGAAGTGTAAAATATATGAAAAATAATGCGGCGTAAAATATTGTCATATTTTTGATATTGTCATATGCCTAATAAATAATATTTATTTCATAAATTATAATCCGGTACTTTTGAAAAAGTTTTATTATACCATATAAATTACGGTTGCAAAACATAATAGTATGAGAATATTTTTACATAAATAAATATTTTATGTTGTGCAATAGTAAAATTTAAATCATAAAACATTTATAACTGGTAGAATTTCCATAATGTAATCAAGTTTGAATAGGGTATATGTGTATTCTTAGGGCCTTTGTGCACCTAGGTTCACCGATCACAATTTTTTAAGAACTTGATTCTAAGCATTGCTCCTTATATGGTAAAGGCTAACTGCAATTGGCCGTGATTTAAATTACTTTTGAATCTTGGATGCGAATCCTGTGTCAATTAATGTAAAAAAATGGTTTTGGCATGAAAAAATAAATTTCCCTATCTTCTTTCTTTTTTTAATTAAAAAAAGCAAATTATTTTTTTATTGAATTCGACTAAAAACATGCTTGCAGCTCATGTATCAAATCATGTGCTAATTGAAACTCATTTCTATGTGAGTGTTTGAATATAAGATCTTTTGTATAAAATTTCAAGTCTTGTACCTAAAGCCATGCCTGGATTTGTAGCAAAATAGAGCCTCTTGCTTCTGTAATTGAATGACAAAATCTATTTACAAGTAAAATTAACTCCTAACGGCTCATTTCTAATATAAGTCCTGGTGGAAAACTTACTCCATGGGAAAACTAGCACCGGTCTCCCTTATTTGAAAACACAATGCCCAACTTAAAGATAAATCAATCATATATATTGATTGAAATTGTTAACTAGAACTTTAATATATTTAAAAATAAAAATGTGTTTCATATTAAAATGTATACATTTTACAATAAACATTACCGCAGCAAGCGCAGGAAAGTGATGCGTCACCCACGTTAAGTCATTGGAAGATCTGCACTTCCCCACACATTTTGAGGTATAAAATGTACACAAATCTACGAACTAGTTTCAAAATCAGTTATTTTCGGTTCATATTTTCGGTCAGTTATTTTCGTTCATTGTGTGATAATCTGATGGGGAAAACTGACTAAGTAGAAAGTATTGTAGAAAGAAAAGATTTAATAACCCCAACATAAATTGCTGAATTCTCAAACCAATGTACTTATCTTTGCATTACAGTTTTGCGATTAAGAATAATAATCGTTTAAACTATTTCTTGTATAGTTAAAATGTTGTATTAATGTTCAAATACTATATAACATTACTTTTTTTATCGAAGTCTCTTGATTTACTTTTTAAACATTTTTTTAATATTTGAAATTTTTAACAAAAAACAAAATGAAAGTTGTTAAAAATAATGAGAATTTCATCTTACGTTTTCTAAGAATACCCGTGATATCTACACTCTTTTATAATTGTAAAATCTAATAAGACGCTTTAGAAATGTTTTTTTTAATCATTAGTGAAAGAATTTTCTATTTTTAGAAAGTACTGACGTTTATTTTCTAATAAATATAAATTATGCAATGTCCCATTAAACTCAAAATTAATTAAATTTTGAGTTGTAGGAAGTAATTATAGAATATAGATATAAACTTGATCCCTCGTTGAAATTTTTTATTTTTATTTTTAAAATATAATTTTTTAAAATAATTTTTAGTCATCATTAAAGACCCTGATGTATTGTTTGTTCCAGTATTTTCTTAAATTTTAAAAAATTATTTTACGACCAAAAATAAACTATTTTTCAAAACCTGACAAAAAAGGATGAAGTCTCATCAATTGACCTAAGAGGTTGACGTTCATGGTGGCTTAGTGGGTTTGATTTAGCCATTACGCTAATAGTCTGCGCACTGTACCGGGTGCGAGTTCGATTCTCACCTTCGCCCTGGGTGTACTTTCTCTCTCTGTGTCAGTAAAAATTCTGTCCGTGTCTGTCTTACTTGGCGAAAGTTTATAAGAGGGTCTCTGATCAAGCACACAAGACCGAAAATACATGTACCAACCAACAGACCTACCTACGCATTCAGTGAAGATTTGGTGTTTGAAACAGATGGCTACTGAATAACTCAAATTTCGTGTAACAAAATATATGTTTTTATAGTTTGCAAAATAAACAGACAATACAGTATGCCATGATTGCAACAAACGAATATCTTATAATCGAAATTGCTTGTTAAATATATACGAATAAAAAGTATCACACAACTGATTTAAAACAATTGAGATATTTAAAAAATTGTGGCATTTGGATACATTATGTGGGGTTGTAAATCATTTTTAAAACTATAAACACTGTGTTTAAAATGATGGTTGCAATGCAAACGATATAAAACACTGAAATACCCATTAAAAATTAAATTGAAAAATGTTACATGTGTACTTACTTGTAAACAAATTACAAATAAACTATTGATATTAATTATACCCACTTAAAACTTTTCAACCTACATTTTAGGTTCAAATTCTAGTTCATTACTGTGTCTCCGTGTAGCATGATAGAAATTATATTCGCATTAACAACCTATGATGCTTTTTTTTATCGAAAACAAAGCACACTTCTTTTGATGGAGGAATACTCAACGAAAACTCAAAAACTATCATCCAAAACAACGGCGTTTTATTTAGGTTGGTTGAGTAATTCGAGAAAGAGATTTTAGTTATCCTATTAATGACGATTGGTAATAAAATATCTCAATAAACAATATATAATGTAATAATGTAAATACTAAGTACTATAAAACACATCTATAAAATAGAAAAACAACCAGCAAGTGTTATATTTTTGCTCATTGAACAATTTATAATGTAGATATAAGTGTTGAGTTGATAGTAGAGGATAGGAGGGTATTATGGAATAGTCGAGGAATGTGGTATAACGAAGTCCCCCATGATCCAGTGCACAAAGAGTTAACTTCTTGTTGTTGTCGTTACAGTCACCGGAAAATAAAATGTGTTTTTGAAATTTTGAAAGTTCTTTACGGAAAGTGCTCAAACATCTTAATCTACCACTAATCATGAGATAATAATATTTATACTAAAAGAATAGTAGTTTGTTATACTGTAGTCGTTTTTTATCTATCTATATTTTATCTCTCAGTAAATAAACTCAAAAATAAATCCAGACAAAGGTAAATTTTAAAATACTTTTTTTAGTTAAAAGTAACTATGTACTATGAAGAAAAATTAATTTTTAATAATTGTAAGCAACTATTTTATTTTACCCAACTATCCCATATTAACCTCCATTTGTAACTTTTTTAAAGTACATTTTCAAACATCAACAAAACAATAAATACTGTTTTTTTCACCATTGGCACTTCATTACCATTAGTTATAGTATGTACTTTAAATGATTGTATGGATTTTTATTTGAAAACAAAAAGTTATTCGTAAAATTATAAATATTATTCCATAAGAACCTTCCCTCCTCTATTATATATATATATATATATATATATATATATATATATATTATATATATATATATATATATATATATATATATATATATATATATAATATATATATATATATATATATATATATATATATATATATATTATATATATATATATATATATATATATATATATATATATATATATATATATATATAATATATATATATATATATATATATATATATATATATAATATATATATATATATATATATATATATATATATATATATATATATATATATATATATATATATATATATATATATATATATATATATATATATATATATATATATATATATATATATATATATATATAATATATATATATATATATATATATATATATATATATATATATATATATATATATATTAAAGTTGAATGTCCGAAGTTTGGTAAATGTTGCACGACATTCATTGGTGTGTAAAAATGCTTGTGTGTAACGCTACTCCATAAAACTGGTGGCAACCTTGTTAGCTCCATATTTATGAAGTAACGTTACACATAAAAAATGTGCGCCTATTTAGTGGTGTAATATTTCTCTACAAATTTGTTCAAACTGTACTATATATAATTGGTGTAACCTTACTCTATAAAACTGGAGTAAATTTATTAAAAAAATTACTGTATGAATGTACGAAATATTTTCTAATGTAAATTTAAAAACTGTTCCCTACATTCACTGGTGATCGTTGATATTAACTGAATTTCGGACATTCATCAAAAGATATTACATAACTACTATCTTCAAATTCTTTTATGACACAAAATTGTCTGCAATTTTATCATAATTTAACGAATAATTTATAGAATAAATAAAACTGTACTTACTTACAACGTCCGCTCTCTTCAAAGAGAATATTTAAAAAGACAAGATATCTGGACAAAGGAAGAAACGCACCTCCGTGTTAGATATTTATTCTAAATCAACAGTTAGTATGAGCACATAATCTCCATAGAACATCAACACAGATAGATCTTCTCAACGCTATTTTTACACACATACTTCTTACAACACTTTTAACAAATCTTCAAAATTAACCTATTCCATTCAAACACGCATGGGAAAATAGTTTACATTTTGAGCGTCATAAAAGTACAAGAGCAAATATAGTCCACGTCTAAAGTTTAATCCTTCAGTTGTTGTAAATCCATGTTACAAATGGCTCAAATGTCCACCCGCACCACATAAGGAATATATAGTTTCAACTTTGGCTTAAACCTTACCAAAACTGTTCCAAACTTTTAACTCTGTAAATGGAATATTAGCAAGTGGGTCATTAGCTAGTTATTCACAAAGTTTAGCCGTTAGTATTTCCTTATTTCTTCGTCATTGAAAATATGAATGGTCCTTACATTCAGAATGTATTCGTAGGTCCCTTAGTCAGGAATTACAAACTGGTAAACATGCCCAGAATCACAATTAACATTCACATGCTTAAAATGAGATGTCCAACAATAGTCTGTGGCCAGAAACTTAAGTTTTGTGTGATTTAAGCAATTAGGCATTTCTTTATTTTGAGTTATCTTGATGGTAATGCTCGTAAAATGAACTTAAAAGAGAACACGTTATGAAACAATTCTTAAGCCCCATTGGAAATTCAGAATAGATAAACATAAGAACATGAGGTATTATCGAAGTTTTGGCTCTGGAATCTTAGAACACCACAAAATAAAATTCTAGAATAAAGGAAACACAAACTGATGGCACTATCATTCAAAGCTGATGTTAACGAGAAATGTTCAGTTCAGCATCTTGTATTTGCAAGAAGTACAACTAAAAAAACTAATTTCCAAAAAATAATATAAAAATATAACAATAATTTCTCATTTTTCTAATTAGTGTTTAATCACTTAAAGAGGTGCGCTCCAACTTAAGCTTTTTTAGAATTCCAAGTTTAATCTCTAAATGGATTTCTTTAAAGATTTTCACTTTTCTTTATTATTTTTAAATATACTCGTACAAGAAAGTAAGAATCGTAGTAATAAACAAACAGAAATAAATTCATTATCCGTAGCCATATTCCTTCATTTTAGAAGTTAATGATTTAATACATCAGTGATTTTCCCTCTTTATAGAAACAACTAATGCCGTTATAGTTACGTGCGGAAATACGAAAAAGCAAAGAATCTGTTATCCGTGGTAAACTTTATTCTATTTTAAGTTAGAAAGCAATGATATAAAAATTCATAGAATATTTCTCGAAGTATTTGACTGGTAACTCAAATGACTTAAAGTTATATTACTCTTTGTCAACGTTCACTCGAATACAGAAACCTCTAGGGCAATGAAGTTTATATGCATCTAAAGTTTTCTCATATGTGATTTACCTTTATGAGCTTCTTTAGTAAGCTTTTGCATTGTAAATCAGAATTCAAACTTTCAATAGAATAGTCACCTTGACTATTATATACCATAACCAAATTCTTTAGTAATCCTTATCACTGTCATTGTAGCTTATGTTGGACCATAATTAAATTCTGTAATAATCCTTGGCGCCATGTCTTGTAGCAAATGTTGTATACTATAACTAAATTCTGTAGTAATCCTTGTCATTGTGACTTGAAGCATAAGATATAACGAAAACAAATTATGTATTATATTTAAATTATTTATCCTTCTAATCCTATATGTATAATGTGATGTACTGCGACCAAATTCTATATTAATCCTTGTCATAGTGAATTGCAACATACGATGCACCACAACAATAAATTTGGTAGCATTTCTTGTCATCATAAAATATATCATACGATGTGCCATAACCAAACTCCCTAGTAATTCTTGGGCTCGTGAAATATGTAACATACGGTATACTATTATTTAATTCTGTAGTTATCCTTATCTACATGAATTGTAGCATGAGATGTACCAATATCAAATCATGTATGATGCAACATAACTTAATTGTGTAGTTATTCTAGTCATCTTGAAAAGTAGTCACATGATGTACCAATACCAAATTCCATGGTAATTATTGGGCTCGTGAAATGTGTAGCAAACGATGTATCATTATTTTACTCTGCAGTAATCCTCGTCATTATAAATTATAGCATAAGATTTACCATAAAAAATTATGTATAATGTAGCATAAATTAATGCTGTAGTAATCCTTGTCATCAAGAAATGCAGAATATGCCATAAACCAAATTCCATAGCACTCTTTGGACTCGTAAAATGTGTAGCATGCGTTGTATCATAATATAATTCTGTAGTAATCCTTATTATCGTGAATTGTTGCATAAGATGTACCACAACCAAATCATGTGTGATGCGACATAACTGAACTCTGTAGTTATCTTCTTCATTACGAAATGCAACACATGAAATACCATAACCAAATTCCTTGTCGTCATGAGAAGAAGCATATGATGTACCATAACTATATTCTATAGTAATCCTTGTCATCTTTAAACGTAGTAACATAATATACCATAATCAAATTACATAGTAATCCTTGGGCTCGTGAAATGTGTAGTATACGGTATCCTGTATGATGCAACATAACTGAACTCTCTGTAGCTATCCTATTCATCACGAAATGCAACACATGAAGTAACTTAACCAAATTCCTCGTCGTCACGAGATCTAGGGTATGATGTACCATAACTATATTCTGTGGTATTCCTTGTCACCTTGAACGTAGTAAACATATGTACCATAACTAAATTCTATAGAATTCCACATGAATTGTAGCATAAGATGAACCATAACCACAATATGTATGATGGAACATAATTTCAATCTGTAGGTATCCTTGTTGCAACACATGAAGTACCATAACCAAATTCCTTGTCATCGTGAGATGCAGCTTAGATGTACCATAACAAAATTTTGTAGCAATCTTTGTCATCGAGAATTGTAGCAAAAGACGTACCAACTAAATCACGTATGATGTAACACAACTGCAATCTGTAATTATCTTTGTTGCAACATACGACGTACCATAACCAAATTCCTTGTCATCAAGAGATGTAGCATATGATGTACCATAACTTTATTCTGAAGTACTCCTTATCCACATGAATTGTATCGTTAGATGTTCCACAATCAAATTATGTATAATGTAACGTAATTGCAAACTGTAGTTAACTTTGTATCAACTTATGATGTAACCAAATTCATTATCACCATAAACTGTAGCATATGATGTAACACAACGTTTTTCTGTAGCAATCCATGTCATCGTGAACCCGAATTCAAACTCTCCATGACAGCGGGGCTCATCTGCACCAGGACTATGATATAGGTGCACAGGGCACTGACCAGGGTGATCAGGATGCTTCGGGTGATGTAGAAGAACTTCCCGACTGTGAAAGTTACAGGGAACACGGTAACTCGGTTGATGATCAGCTGTACCTCATTGTAGACGCTCTGGTTGGGCATCTCCTTGGATCTGGAGGAAGAAATTTAATTAAGTTTTTCTAAAATTATTACTTTCAACTGCCTAATAGGAAATGTAACGTAATGAAAGTTTTGCGATTTGGTCAAAAATCCAAAACTGAGAGTTTGTGTTTTCTACACGTAAACAAACCCGATGCTTATTGCGAAAAAGTGGTTTGTGAACATTGGTTCGTCTGTCAGTCGGTCTGTCTGTCTGAAACCACTCTACAGCTAAATTTAAAAGAGATATGGACTTCAAATTTGGTAGCCGAGTTTCCAATATTTGTCGGACATGATAATAGTTGTTTGTTTGAAAGTAATTTTAAACAATAAAATTAAAATCATTTATTCGGAATTTTGCACGAAAATGATGAATTAAATTAGAAAAATTAGTAGTTACTGTCTTTACCTTATTCTTCAAAGATACTTTAAATAGAAAAATCCATTTATAATTAACAAAAACTATTTGAGTATTAGTCATAATTCCTTTATATTTAATTTAAAGATGGGATGGTTATTCGGGCTTAACTCAGTGCCATGTACAAAGACTGATACGCTGTAAAACAAATCTGTAAAAATACAACTTATTTGCTACATATTCACAGCACATTCTGTTCATTTTATTGCCACTTGGGTTCTGTGCACACAACTTTAAAGAACTTTGATGTAGTTATTTATCATGCGCATGCTCCGATGCACGCGAACTTAGTCAGGTATTATCCTTTATCCTAAACGAGAATTCAAACTGGATCGTGGCTTAGTCACCTGTGCTTCAAAATTAAGTGTAGGCGTTACGTTTATCTATACGGGTGCTGCATTCCGATTAATTTTTTACGGTGTCTATACTGCACATTACTGTTTTCTTATTGCTAGAGAGAGAGAGAGAGAGAGTAGAGTAGAGAGATTTTACAATTACGTAAGCTTTTCTAATATTAGTTTTTAGATTCGCATATTTTTGATATTTTTGAGCATATAAAAAGAGATAAAATGCATATACTATTTCGTTGTTTTTTTTATTTCAAAATTAGGAATCTATTTAAGGAACACTCTTCATAAAGACTGTGATGAAATGTTCATAAATACCTGGCAAAATTAACAATGTAGGGTATGGTCTGAAGAGCCACTTCGGCCACTCTGCATCCCCCAATGACCACGTAGATGACAATGGCAATGGCGTACAGAAAGTCCAGTATCATGATTATCTGAGGGAAAGAAACATAGAAATTTCAATTACACAGTTACCTAATACAGTGTTAAAAATTTTGTAGCAAATCGCACCGGAATCCAGGAACTTTCTAGATGCCACCGCTATTCTATTTGGAGCGTAAATTCACCAATGTTTTGGTAAAACCAAAACTCTGATGCACCGCAAAGGTGGTGAATCAACGCTCTAACACTGGAGAGTTCTAGAATTCTGGTTTAAGTTGCGACAAAATTTTTAATAGTATATCGTATTATTTATTCCCTTATCTCTTCGAAAGGTCCTATTATATATTTTATGCTTCAAAATAGGTAAAAACATTCATGGGCTTGTCCAAAATATGTGTTCAGTCGGTAGATAACAGTAGCTAGATTCGGTAGATAACTATAGATTCAGTCGGTAGATTGGTGGTAAAGATTTTGCTTTTGGATGCCTGGAAATTGCGCAATTATGTCAACAAAAAATTTACCCAACAGCAATTTAGGCCCCCAAAAAATGGTTAAGGGAAACTTCAAAGAGTTTAGGTTCTTTTAAAACACCATTAATGTAAAAGGTTTGTGACTTAAGAAATTATGTGCATGTCTAAATACCTTTTTTTTTGCCTTGGCACAAAAAGTACTGATGAATCTCACTCATAAAAATTCCATATTCAGTTTTTGTTATTGAATTGAAAAAAATAGATCACGAGAAAGGCTATTTGATTAGAATATTTTTTTCAGTACTTACAAACATTGCAAAGTCAAAGCAATTTCTTAAGAAAATTGAAGAGAATAGTACTTAAAACTTGGTGGTTAAGAATATTGCTTGAAAAAGGGGGTAAAGTATACTGTGTAAAAGTTGGTGGTTTAGAACTATTGCTTGAAAATTGGTTAGAATATTGCTTGAACATTGCTTATCAAAAAAGAGTTCTTAAAAATTAATGGAAAATAATATTGCTTGAAAATTTTTAGTAAAGAGTATTGCTTAAAATTGGTGGTAAAGAGTGAGTTATTTTGCTTAAAACTTGTTTCTAAAGAATGTTGCTTGAAAATTGATGGTGCAGATGTTTGCTCATTCGTTTTTGTTTAATCACTAACAAGTGCATACCGTTCCTCCTGCAGATATGAGTCCCTTCTCCTGTCGGAGGAAACTGTTGACCTCCACGCAGATGACGAGCAGCACGAACGCGAACCAGATGAAGACGGATGCGTTGAACAACCTATCCGCTTCGAAGACCAACTCGCACAGCTTGTTGTGGTCGACCGCGATATCGTGGATGATCCCCGCCTCGATTATGTCGGCCTTGCCTTTCATCAGGATAAGACCTGCGGAGGAAGGAGCAGAAATGACACTGTTAAAAAGTTGCGGTTCCGGACATAATCTCGACATTCGAAATTCCGACAAGCCTTAACCCGACCTCCGAAATATCGACAGCACATAATCCTGACAGGGAAAATAACGATAGGGATGAAACTCGACGAAAATTGGTTCGAAAATGCCGAAAAATGGATAAATTAATGCCGTTATGCTTAATTAAGGCAATGTAATTACCAATTTTTGCATTAATATTTTTGCAGTTGGGATTACGGAATTTCGGGTTGTGGCTGTCGGGTTTCTGGTTTGTTGGGATTTCGGCTGTCAGGATTATGCCCCAGACCCAAAAATTTGACACGGTTTCATTAAAAATCATATAGTTCCCAGTAGCTGCAACGGATATGTGGTGAAATGTTTCACCAAATTTTTGGTTTTCGGTTGAACCAATTCTCGAGTGTTGGTTTCCAAAACCTGAAAAAGGCAAAACCGGATAGAAAATGTGGTGAAACATTTCACCACACAGCCCTAGGATCCAATATTATAGTGAAACCAAGCACAACATTTTTAACAGCGTATTATGAATTCTTGGAATTAAAAATACAATGAGACTTAAAGCATATTTCACTTTGAAATACATAAAGCTGACATTTAGAAGTGTGGAATGTAATTTCAGAAAAATGCAAGATTAAAAACAAACTGCGTCTAATTAGTACCTGATACCTTTAATAGCATAGAATTATAGTGTGCCTTATAAATAAAAGCTCTGAACGAGAAAGAAATTTCAGTTACAAAAAACACTTTTAATGGTATGGTTTTTAATACGGTTTAATACTTTCTATGTGGAATCTTACATGTATAAATTTGGAAAAATAATTGTATCATGAAATTGTGTTGGAAAATATTAAGTGCAACGTTTTATTCAAAAAGTAGTATTTCACAAAACAAAAACTTGCATATAATTAAAGAATAAATATTCTGCAATTAAAAACTATAAAAAACAGTATTTTTCAACAAAATTCCGCATGAAATATACATTTTAATAAAAGGCTTTCATATTTTATAAACTTCAAATTAATAGATATCAATTACTTATATAGTAATATATTCAAAATAAAGAAAATCATTGGAGATTAGTGAGGAAAAAATTACAGAGGTATTCAAATCAATTATTGTTTACTGCAAAAAATATCATATTAATCATACAAACTGAAAAGTTAATGCATTTGGTTGGAAAAAAAAAGTTCTTTAATAGTTAACGGAAACCTTAAATAATTTTTTTTTCTAAATTTTACTCTAAAATATATATATTGGCATTTTCCGCTTCTGTAGTCATTATATTATATCCAGTATGTATCTCGCAATCAAATTTATCAGAACTATTGAAAGTTTTAATAGTTTTGAAAAGCTGTGAACTGCTATAGGTTTTTAAAATAATATCAAATTATAGTAGAAATAGAAACTTACAAACGTTGCCCGTTTATAAAATTGGGTTGAACTTGAGGTTTGGGTTAAGAATTGAATTATCGTCGCACTAGAGCTACACAAAGGCTATTGGCAACGGACGTCGAAATTTTGAACCACAGTTAAGTGAAGGGTCGACAGCTGAGTATGTAATCAACGCAGTTTTTAAGGGCAACATTATAATCAGCGTTGGGACATTGGAGCATACTTAAAGTGCACTCCCTCTCCTGTAAAGAGCCCTTCACAAAACGCTATGTACAGTCTACACACTGCAAGCCCATGTTATGAAACAAAATATTACGAAAATATCAGATTCTATAAAGCCGACGCCGACGTTGAGTAGTGGTAACATTGATATTTTTCCAATCAAATTATTGCAAGATCGAGTAGTCCAACAGCCCACTGCTCCCATTTGCCTAAAACTCTATTTCTAATTTCTAAGCTCGAACCCGAAAGTTCACAGGAACTATATTAACCTTCCGATTTCTTGACCTTTAATGATGATTGTTTGAGCTCCTTCGCATAATAATGCATTTCTGTAATGGAGTCTTTCCAAATTAAGAAAACGACAAACGACCACTGGCTATCATAAAAGATCACTTCACCACAAGCAATTTATACCATTTCAAAAAAAGCTAACATTAAAACTTGCTACGTGGATTTGGTTTCCAAATTAATTTTTTTTGTGAAAAATTTAAACAATAGTTCAATTAATTGCTCAAAAGTTGATATTCACCATACTTACATAACATAAATGGTACAGGTAAAAAATTGTAAGGATAGAAGAAAAGTATTTTATTCCCTCAAATATTCCAATAAAAAAGCTTAAAAGCAGAGACGATCAAGGACTTTATAATAATTTTCATTGTGTTTTCAAAGCTGTTTATTGCATAAAAAACTTTTTTTCAATTACCAATTTTATTTTTCAATAAAACAATTTAAAAATCATTCCGTTCTGCTACATCAATTTTTATAATTTATATTTGATTTATTAAAAAAACACTTCCAGTGAATCCAATTTAAAAATAGGATACAACTTTATTCAATATAAAGTTAATATTCCCTTGATATATATTACTAAAATTTTAAATATAGTACAATTACGTTAATAAAGTATTAAGAACTTAAGTTATTTAAAATGAAGTGTAAACACCACATAATAAAGAAAAATCTCAGAAGTTTTAAGTCCACCTAATGTTTTTTTTTTGGCGGAATATTTCTTCACCAAAAAGATACTTTTAGTTTTTATAAACAAATTTTGAAAAAAAGAAACTAGTACATATTTTCTTTTTGTCTTTTTCTATTATTTTCATTTTCATAAAACCTGTGACACATAAACACGGTTTTTTTTTAACTATATAAATATCCATAACAATGAAATCAAAACCATGTTTCCATTAACTAACCAACCGCATTAACAAAAAGTAACTGAATTTACCCATTTATAAAAGCTGCAAGAACAGGAACGTAGTAAATTTTTCTCAATTACCTTGAATATAATTGGTTAATTTTTTGAAAATTTCATTTTGCAATAAATTTAAACAATTAAAATTTCAATTTCGGGAAAGATCGAAATCTAAAAAGGACGGGAAAATGTTTAGTATTCAAAATTTTAGTCTATCGACCCACAAATCTCTTCTATTTATGTTTTTACATCAGGAACTATAAAGATTTCAAAGATTAAAAAATATATGTATTTAGTTTTTCTTGTTTGTTAGCAATATTTTAAACAAGGTCATAAAGGAGTTCAAAGATGTTTGTTTTTCATTTGGTTAACAGCAATTTTTCATGATACAAACGAATGAAAATTAGAGAATTTTTTTCAGTATACCACTCTAATGTACAAAATACTAATCCCTCATGATAAAATTATTAGAATCTTATACGTCTACAATGGTCTTCTCATTATGTATGTTATGTACGTTTCACAACGAAGCGCCTTAAAAATGACATGTAATTCACAAAGAAATAAAAAATGCAGTTATAATATATTAATCTAGATAACTTTCGTGTATATTTCATACGAAATCTTAAAATTCTTGCAAATTGCGCATCTCGTTGATTGTAAAAAAAACTTTTTTTGCAAACAATAATATTGGTCAATGAATATAGTGTTTTAGTGCTCCTGAAACTATTTAGATTTACTAAAAATGAAATACTAAACGGAAAGATTACTTTTCTCGTTTACTTACTTTTGTTGAGGCACTCGAACTGAAACTGACTGTTGCTGCATATGAAGCAGAAGAACAGGACCAGGAAAGCCTTCACTCCCCATATCAGAATGACATGCGTGCCCCACACGACCAGCACCACATTATAGGCGCAGATCTCGGACGAGCAAACGGGTTGAACATAGGGCAGATGGGCTTCCAGCATATGATGTATGTCCCAGGACTGAATGATGACGGAAAGCGCGACGACATACAATATCAAGAAGGACACAGTCACGGAAACAGCAAGAGTCTCCCACTTGTAGCTCTTGGTCTGGTTGGCCGCCTTCTCGAAATGCAAAGTCTGCAGCTGGCATGTGAGGTTCCGCACTCGCCTGACCTTCAGCAGGAGGATGTCCATGGGTATGACCGTGGTCACGGCGTCCACGGACACGACCAACGTGAACCATAGATGTCCGGATCTGTTGGGCGACCCGAGCAGTATCACATAGTGCACCGCAAACGCGTGCAGGATCAGCAAGACCAGAGCTTTGACCACAGGACGGAGGAAGCAGTTGCTCGCGTCGTTCCTAGGTGGATCTTCGAGAAGGTCCGTGAGTCCCAAGGTCCAGGACCACCAGTAGAAGATCCGGGGTCCGTCGAACCGCGGTCTGTCATGCAAGTGGTCATCCTTGTGGTCTCCCCTTTGGTGGTCGCACGATAATGGTAGGTTGGCGATCTCCATAGTCACATGCGACTCGCTGGTGGCACAGTGTCTTTTGACGCAGTCCAGGTCCAGCATAGCCGAGGGGGATATGAGCGTGGGGGCTTGCTGGTGGCATATGCTGTAGGAGTTGACAGTTGGCGGAGGTGCCAGTTTGTTGATCCGGTTGACCGCTTCCAAGTCTAGCTCCAGAGTATCCACCTTGCGCGGATATAAGCTCATATATGACGCAGTATTTCCCAAAGCTCTGATAGTGTGCTCGTATCAACTTTTATTTATTCAAAAATTAATTTGCTAATAATGGGAATGTTCAAATTAGTCTCAAAGTCTTAAAGTTTTTTTTGTTTGACTTGATTCACTTTTAATTTCAGCAAAAATACTACTATCTATTTACATTTATTTAACTATTAATAAGCTTTAAGCTACTTTTATGCACATAAATATATATTGCTTTTATATATTTACTGAAAACTTCAAACAGAATATTATTTATATGAATGTATGTTTATCCTTATTCTAAAATATTGGTAAAATTTGCTTTAATTTCAATATTTCTTACCTATGTATCTATGAGAAGTTTATATTTTTCTCTTTTAAGTTACGGAGGTTTGGCGCCTTGCTGTGTAACTCTTTGGTTTAAAATCCAATTGCTGTAAATAGCTCGCCTAACTATGCATTCTTTAAAAAAGCGAGAATATTTTTTATAGTAAAAGATATTTCAAAATCTTCAATTTTCTTATTTCTATTCCAAATTACCCTTCACAATTTTTAGAATGACTCTTTTAAAAAAAAATTAAATACATATTTAATGTAGAATAATTTTATTTGATATTAAAATCAAGCAATTTTACTTAGATTACAAAATGTTACTGTTTCTAAGGCACAGATTTAGAATTTTCGGATTGCTTCGGAGGGAAATTTAAGTATTAATCTGTAATATATTGTACGCGGAAATAAGTGTATTTTAATCCATTTTACAATAGTAATAGGTTATTAAAAATCGTTTCAGACTAAGTAGTTGAAAGTTTTTAAGTAATCTCCTAATCAAAATCCAAATTTTGACAAATATTTTTTTATTTGTGTTAATAATTAAAATTTGCCGCTTAAATAAGTGCAAGTATTAAAAATATATATGTGCAAGAAGAATATCTTTTTAAAAAAACTTACATTATTACATAGATATTCACTTGTAAACTATATTTAAAAACCAAAAAATCAGGTCTGGTTAAGAACCAAAATGCTAAAATAAATATCTGTAAATTTATTGTTTAATGAGGAATTCTTCAAAGTTGATTTAAAGTATTGAAATTTATTTTTTTCACTCATTGCAATTAAAATTGAAAACCTAACACATTAATGCATAAGAGCTAACGTTTATGGAATAATAAATAAAATTTACTTTTGGAGTGTTCAAGTTTAAATTACAAATTTTTATTTTATAAATTTATTGTAGACTGATGGTAGTTAAATTATATTCACAAATTTTTAATAAAAAAATTCAATAAACTTTTGAATTAGCTCATTAAATATATTTAAAACACAATTCTTTGGTGAAAATAAGTATTACTTATATGTTACCTTGCACTATTCAATAAATTTAAGAAAATATAATAAAATGAGTTAAAGTAATTTAAATATTCTATCAAGCGGGAAGATTTAAAATTAAAGGTACTACATACAATCGGAAGGAAATATATGTAAATAATCTAATTTATCTTAAAATTCATAGTAAATCCAAGAAAGTTCGGGGGAAATATTTGGCAAAAAATCCATAAGGTCTTAATCCATAAATATTATAATGCCTTCGTTTTATTCACAAAAAATATGCCTCAAATATCTATTGCGAATAAAGTTAAACATTTTTTTATTCCTTCAATTATCAAAGTTCATAAACTATTTTTATAACTATTTTCTCGTGAAATTCGAAGAGATAAATTTAAACTTATCCTTATTATTATTATTTTAAACAATTATTTCTAAATGTCTTTCAAAATTCCGTAAGGGATTATCCAGCTTTTCTCAAAAAAAACTTTCTTAAATGACGTCACATACATCCACAGAGAACTTCCAACAGAAATATCCAAAGTTATCCCCCACTTCTCACTTATCCACAAAACAAACTTTGACACAACTTTAGAAACTTTTCCTTAAAATTCCATCAAATCCAAGTAAGGTTCATTTCCAATCCAAATTCCTCCAGTTGAGTTTTTTTAGTTCGTTGAGTTTGCGCCCGGTGTCCATTTTGAGTTGTGGCTCCTTTGCTGTGCGTCTTTTCCTGTTCGGATCGGGGAACATCTAGTCAGACGATTTTCGGGAAAAGGGGGCGGAGTTTATCAGCTGTGGTGGCGCCCCTGTTCCACGTTACTGGTCGTTACATGTTTTTTTTAAGGAACTGTTTTCGACTGTTAATGTTCTTTGGCTAAGTTGGAAAGTTTTCATTTTTTAACATAACAAAAATGCTGGTATCTGAGAAACACACCATAGGGGAATTTGTTTCAATGTTGGAAAAAAACACAGATGATGTTATGAAAATGAGACTTCTACCAATTTACTTATATTACTTTGATTTGTGTACTTATATACTTTGATAACACTTATATTACTTTGATAAATATTTATAACTTTTGATTATGGTTAAAAGGCATGTTTAAAATGTGTCATTTCTCTTACTTTAATATACATTTAAACATATTTTCTAATACTAGTGCAGTCCATTTTAATCCTATTGAACAAGCATTAAGCATAAAATTTTGAGATTAAACTATTCTTGAATCTGAAAAATCAATTAATTTTTTTCCTAAAATAGCAAATCCATTTCTTTTAAGGTTAGAAAATTATGAACGTTTTCAGTTATTTTTTAAAAAAAAATTTTGAAAAAACATTTTTAATTTTTTTTACTTTAAGGTGGAATGAGCCCATTGGACTACGGGTCTCCAAACCAAAGTGCCTTATTCTTAATTCAATGAAGAAAACAATATTTTTAACCCACATTTCTCCTGCTGTATTGATTATTTTTACAAACGGATTTTTCTTATGTGATAAATGCAGTTGGCTTACTGGTCCCGACAATCCCATTTTTTGAAATTGGTTCGAATATTTTTTTTTAATTTTCAATAAAAAATTTTACACAAAATATGCGAAGCAATTTCAAAAAGTGGGATTTTAAAGACCTGTAAGTTATCTATATTTAACATTTAAAAAAATCTTTTGTAAAAATATTTAATAGAGCCGGAGAAATTTGGCATTGAAAAAATATTTTTTTTGGTTGGCATAGATTGCTCGCCTTTTTGAAAGATAAATTTGGTGTAATGTTTTTCTCTTACCTAATATTCAACATTTTTTTTATTTTGCATCATGCTAATAAGAAACAACTTGAAAGATTTTTAAGTTAAGTGAAGTTTTTAGTATATAGAAGTACTATTGACTATAATGAAGTTATATTTATTAAACTTAAATTATGCCAATGAAATAGGTATTAATTTGGGCACCAAAATTTCACAATAATAAGAACATCTATATCAAACGATTTCACGTAATAACACTATCTCAATAGGACTTTTTGAAAAAAGATAATTGTTCTTTCATACATTCTTTCTTAAAAATTATTAATAAGATTTTAATTAGATTTTTTTATGAAACTTATAGAAAAGTGAACTTTTATTTGTACATACATTCAGTTTTAATAAAAGCCAACCTGCTGACGATGTCAGATGCACTTTAAAGTTTTAAGGAATCAAATATTACAATCCACATTACAGTTTATTTAAATGTCATTATTTGAGACTAGAAAGCACAATTTTTGTTGCATGATTAATGTTAGGTTGGGTAGATAATTAAGTAATAGAACTAATCGAGTATCATAAAATGTAAAAATAAAAACATTCTACATAAAAATTGACTAAATATGACATTTAAGTAACTTATATTATTTTTCATCAGTCTTTTTTCACTTATTTTATCCACTAAATAAAAAAAAAATGGGAAAATTTCAATTTTAAAATGTCACACAATAACCACTATCCTAACAGTTAGAAAGTCAAGCTATATGTTACAATGGCTGTGTCAATTTCTTGTTATCGCCATATAACGACTAAAAACCTTATAATTATTTTTTCCCTTCTATTGCATTTCAAAATTCAAACTATAGAGGAATCTTCTAACAAAATTTAACGCGGTTCAAAAAATTTCAAAATTTCATAATTTAATCTCATTCAATGAACAAAATTAAGCATGGCTCACATATCTAACCATCCGCAGTTTGTCAGTAACAAACAACTCCCATTTCAAACCTAATAACATGTAAGAAAACAACCCTCATTATTTTCTTTTCCATCCCCACCAACCAACGGGATGTTCGAAAAGTGCGTGGGTGGAATGTGGGGGGTGCAGAGAACTGAAGAAGAAAGTTTTCCCGGTAGCAGGCACGATTCCAGAGTTCTCCCCTCTACTCCTGTCCTCTCTCCCACTCGGTGTTTCAGGATAATGGGATTTATCCCGTTTTTTCCGGGAAAACCTGTGGTGTAGGTGGGATGTGACCGCTGGAAGTTTGTGTTTCGTGGTGTTTTTTTTTTGGGATGAGTCGTGGAGAGTGCGTCATTAGTTTCCATTAAAATGATTTTTTTTAAAGGATAGTTAAAAGTACCGTAGTAGCACAGGATATCTCACTGCCTCTTTTCGACGTCGGCTCAATGCCACTACGTCAGAATGATATCGAATTGACATCATATGGATATTGTGCGATATTGTGTGCCACTATTGAAACAAATCGAGTCACTAGTTTTCATTAAAATGAAATAATCTTTCTCAAGAATAGTTAAAACTACCCTTGTAGCACAAGATATCAGACGACCTTTTTCTATGTCCAATCGATATCACTAAGTCAGAAAGATATCGAATTGACATCGGATGTATAGTATTCGATATTTTGTGATACTAGAGTATTTCATTATGCCTGAAACTATTTCTGAATAAATTGTTTAGTTTTCCGAAGTTTGATTGGACTTTAATTGCTAAATTATTTTTTTCTAAATAAAGTTTAAAGATTATGTTTATTTCTTATTCTAATTTCAATGTATAGATATTTTAAAAACCAAAATAGAAGAAATTATTACAAATATTTTTGTATAACTTCATTGTCGTTTCCGAGGAGCCGCGATGTTTTTGTGTTTGGGTTCTCTGCTCTTTTTTCTAGCTTTCGCAGTGTTTAAGCTTCTATAAAAAAAATGGGCTTCTGTGAAATATTGGGGTTCATACTTTTTGGTCAGAATATCCTGCGGTGTGTGAGAGTGATGGGATAGATCCACTGCACGGCAAATAATATACTTGTACCATTAAGAAAATAAAGAGGAGGTAGAGCAAATATGGAATCATGGGATTAATATTTAACCTAATGTATTTTATGATTGCAGTGATATTTAACCTAGCACTGACTGTCGTAAACAACCAGTCTCTTCGCTATTTGTCACGTTACAAAGCCAGAAATCAGTTGGGGTTGTAGTTAAAAGTGTTTTTGACATTTTCGTTAAGTTTTTTTAGGTAATCTTAAGTAAATTTAGCCGAAGTTTATTTTTAGTTTTGAGGCCCAGTGGCTTAGTGGTAGTGCTTCGCATTGCCACGCCACAGGTCCGGGGATTTAATCCCGGATTGGGCAAGGTTAAACCATCCTTTCATCCCTTGAGTGGGTCGATAAAATGGGTACCAAGCATGCTTGGGAACTAAACACTGGGGGTTCCGCGTGAGGCTGAACACCTTACCGAGACATATGCTAAGCACCCCAGTGCCGTAGGTCACGAAAGTTGAAATGGGCACGGCAGGCCTTGGCCCAGTAATGGGCTGTTTTGCCGAGGAGTTTAGTGTTTTATTTTTAGTTTTATCTATAGTTTTAGTTATCTATGTTTAAGTTTAGTTTTATCTATTGAAGTTTTAAGGTTTTAAGTTTGTATCTATTGGTTTATTAAAGGTTTAGTTTTATCTATTGGTTTTAAGTTTAGTTTTATCTATTGGTTTTAAGTTTAGTTTTATCTATTGGTTTTAAGTTTAGTTTTATCTATTGGTTTTAAGTTTAGTTTTATCTATTGGTTTTAAGTTTAGTTTTATCTATTGGTTTTAAGTTTAGTTTTATCTATTGGTTTTAAGTTTAGTTTTATCTATTGGTTTTAAGTTTAGTTTTATCTATTGGTTTTAAGTTTAGTTTTATCATTATATCATATAGGCAGAGATATTTGTTTGATAGGAAAATACTGCTGTAGCCATGTCACACTACTTAAATGAAAACCGCAGGTAAAAAAAGGAGGGTTTTTACTATGGCCAAATATTACCAAACCCATTCCATGAGATTTAACTTGTAGAATGACTTTTCTGAAATTCCAAAAGTATAGTGTGGCTCAGTGTTAAGTAGTGAATCTTAGTAGTATGTACAATAGTATCGTATGAAGGAGTGTGCAGTATAGAATCAAACAATGTGTCTAAAATGTCTTTTAATAGTATAGAAAAGATAGTATGTAAAACATGTGGCACTGCAATGGATGTTTGTAAATTGTCACATGTTTTGTATAAAACAACAAAATAGGTTATATTATTTCGGAAAAAATCTACTTCGTGACTTCTCACACGAAGCGTTTCGTTGTCCATCTATCCGAGTCTTTTTTTAAAGTCATTCATTTAACGTGTGTTTTTCATACAATATATTTTCGTGCCACGCTTCTTATTTGTTTGTCAAGGTATGTCGTTTGTTTATTGTTTTTCGAGGAGCTCTTAAAACAAAAGAACGGACTTTCTTTAACATATTGGGCATATCTTCTCCAATTAGTCAATATTGGTGAATATAAGGCTATAACTAGCAATCTATATATATATATATATAAAAGGCAAAGTCCTGACTCACTCACGTATCAACGCCCAGCCAAAACTCTACTGGAGGTACAGCTACCAAATTTTAGCTAAATATTCTTTTTATATCGTAGACGTCATTTAAGAAGCGATTTTTCGAAATTCGAACCCAAACGGGTGCAAGAGGGCAAAACAAGAGCCGATTTCTCCATAGGAATAGCATTGGAAGATTGGAATTTATACTTTTTTATTTTCAATTTAAAAGAAATTTCAGCGCGTTCAGCCTGAACGCAAATAAAATATAAACATGTAAAAGCACGTGAGTTTACTTTGTAAGATTGTTGTTTGAAAATCCTTATTTTATTTTATTTATTGATTATCTTTTGAAATCGTACACTGGACCAGGCTTTTCTTTGTTTATGAAACTGTCGATTTAAAATACAGCTAGGATATAAAGGCCGATTTGACTTTTGGAATTGGCGCCTTTTGGCGAAGTTGAAAATTTAAGGTACTGTAGCTATACCCATCCAGTTGTATGGGTTAGGGTTAGTTTGAAATATCGTCGAACTAGAGCTACCCATGATGGCTATTGGCCATAGTTAAGTGACGAGCCGACACCTGAGTTGGCACCCAACGCAAATTTTAAGGGCGTGATCGTACGGAGAGTCGGGACTTTGAAGGGTATTTAACGTAAACTTCCTCCACACAGGGTGTTATTCTTCGGCATTTTTTGGCTGTACGCTTTTAGGTCGGCAGCTATTTAGGCGATGCCTGGGCCTGAACCTGGGACCTTTCGCATGCAAGGCGAACACCGGGGCCTAAGTGAAAGCCCTCTAACGCATGGAAGGGCCTGGGTACAATCGGACAGGGAGAATCAGAATGGGAGGCAACAATTAGTATAAAATAAAAGTTTACATAAAAAAAATCACTGTTATTAAGGGTCTACCCGTGCAACGCCGGGTTTATAAAGCTAGTTTTATAATAAAACTAAACCCCTCGAGCAACAGCTCGTTAGTGGGCCAAGTCCAGCTTTCAGCTTACTTGACCAAAGGCTCTGGTCCTCATTTCAACGACTCTTTTAAAGGATGAAAGGATTAGTTAACTTCGCAAATCCAGGACTTGATCCCCGGACCTGTGGCGTGACAATGCAAAGAACTGCTACAAAGCCACTAGGCCATATTATCATAACTTTTATGAATTATTTTTTTTAATAAATACTATTCTTCTTTAACGATATTAAATAACGTTTTTGAAATGCTTTTTAGGCTTCATTTCCTTAAAAGTGGAAAATTCTGAAGCATACATAAAGATTTTTCTATTTTTTAGCTCAAGCCGAAGGGACATCGATGAATTTTTCATCGATTCCAACAATCCATCTATAAAATTCTTGACTTCAAAACTGGATACTGGAAGAAAATGTTCCACTTTATCAAAGTTATCTCGATGAAAAGCCCCACAAACATATCAATATTGAATATCAATAAAAGTACTTTATATTATGTTATGGGTATATTTCTTTTAAATACAGTAATAAGAGAAAGAGAGAATGTTTCCACAAAATAATGCTTTTGGGTTGTATATATGTTTACATTATTGTGATCAAATTTTAAAAATCAAAGTAGATTTTTTTAATTAACTGCAAATATTCACATTTAACTTTAAACTCCTAAAGTTATCATTATAAGTTCCAAAAGTAAAAAAAAACGGTGTTGAAACAAACACCAAATTTTTTTTTTTATTTAATCTTAAATTTATAGGAAGTATTTTTTTTAAAAATCATACATTAGGAAACATATAAAAGGTTACTACACAGCAAAAAAAATTGATAGAAAAGGGAATATTTCTGTTTTTTCCGACAAATTGTTTTTTTTTAATATGATTCCAGAAATTTACTGTAAAATTACACCTAGATTTGTCCAAGGTATATATTTTACTTATAATCTGATTAAATTTAAAGTAATGCTCAGCATGTAAATTGACTTGTTCTTTAAGGTAGTGGTAAATAAATAAAATAAATAAATCTATAACCACCGCTATAGATTGTTTACAACATATATTTTAGTTATTTGATTCTGAAAAGAAAAATAAAAATACATAATTTTTAAGCGTCTTCGTTATGGTATAGTGGTCAGAGCGCCCGGCTCTTATACCCTCAACCAGAGTTCGTACATACGGGGTAGGTCTCTTTTCTTTTAACGTACCCTTCCGAAAAATACAGAAAATATATGTCATGTAAGAATATTATGTGGTGTTGTAGATGTGTCATTTCAACGCACCTTGTCGATACATTACAATTAATTCACTTGAGTATCAAATAATGTAAGAATATTATTTAAGGGGAGTCAGATGGTTCTATCTCGCCCATGTTACTTTACCTAACTTTAGGAACATTTTTCTCAGGAACTATATGAGATATCATAAAAAACTTTTTTACATTTTGTTCCTTACATATAGCTCTTTGATTTAAACTGATGATATTTCAAAATATTAAAAAGTACTTTTACAGTTATTTTTTTAAAAATATGTATTGAAAAACACAAAAAAATCAGATTTATAGTTTTTTAATTTTTTTTTAACAGAGATATTTAAAACTCCTCAGTTTAAATCAAAGAGCTATTAACGGGGAAGAAATAGCAAAACAAAATATGTAGATATCTTTTATAGTTCCTCAGAAAAATATTCCTAACTGTTGAAAAACCTTATATTTCAGGAAACGCAAAAGAAAAATAAGGTTTAGGTAAGAACTGATGTTAAGAGTTTCTCAAAAACGCTTATAAAAAGATTAAAAAAACCACTAAATAGAAATCGATGATCGCGGTTTCAAATTAAAGCTAAAAATAAGCAGAATAAAAAGCAGAAAAAAGATAATTGAAATTTTTGTCCCAAACACCCATCCGACCCCCGTTAACAGATTTCTGTCATCATATATTATTTTTTTCGTATCGTTACGGATATTATCTACAACTTCGTTGCCCGAAATATTCTGTAAAATAACAGAATTTGTTTTCAGTGTAAAATAAATAAAAGTTACTGTTAGTCAGTAAAAACTCAGTGGCTAAGAGGTATTACGTGTCCCCCATGTAATACTAAGTTTGCGGGTTCGAGTCCCGGCTTAGTCGTCAGATCTCCTGGATGAGGCATGCATGTCATATGATTAAGTGGCATACAAACGATCCCTTGAGTACCCATTTGGATTGGGTTTTCTTGGCAAAATTAAATCTCGGCGTACTTTAACATCCACATATTCATTATAATCTGAGCGTCAAAATTAGTAGCGAGAGTCGCCTAGATGATGCCACAAAAAAAAGGCTCTCAGTTCTGTGGCCTTAGCCGCCAATAAAGCAGCCCCGTTAGAAAAAAAAAGTAAAAACAGCAAGTCCTTCTATCTAAAACAAACAAATAAAATACCTATTTTGGTTTTCTTTAAACTTCCTAGTTACTCTTTAACAACGACACTTAAGCACGCAATGGCTTCGTTTAAAAGAATTAAGGCGATTCCGTGTTGTTAGCTCTTGGCGTTGTGTTAATAATTGCGGTGATTCTCTTGCCTTTGTAAACTGTTTCTTAAAGTCTCAAGAGATAATGGTGCTTGATCTTCTAAATAGGATTAAAGTGTTTAGAATTCGTACTATACATTTTTTTCATAAAACTTAAGATTACTTTGTCTGTTACTAGAAAAAATGACTTATTTTAGTCATGTTTGTAGCAGTTTAGAGAATAGTAAACTTGTGACACATAAAAGAAATTGCATTTGTATATGGACTTTGAATTGTGTGCAATCAGTTATGTAACCAAAATGAGAATTCTTTTACAAAAATAATTGTTAAAGAAATTGTTGCTTTGTATAAATAGTTACAAAAAAAAACCACAAACTAATTATTAACAAAATATATATTTTTTTTACAATAAAAGTTGTTGTTATAACTGTCAATAGAAGTTTCCATTGGGTATCACTAAGTTCTTCACTATTATTAAAATCTAATGACATAGATAATTTTTTAATAATTAAAAATAAAATAAAATTAAATTAAATTCAGACAATTTATTAAAAAAGCTATTGAAAAAAATTAGTCAAATGTTTAATACTTTTTTTTTGTCACTACCAATTAAAAAAATAACTTTTAACTAGTAGGGACTTTTAATTGTAAGTACAATTTTGAATTTAAATCAAACTTGCTTAGTTGCCCTAAAACTACACATTTTAAAATAAAAGTTGTCCTTATAAATCTCTGAAAAAACTAATGCACATTAAATCCGTCATGGTTTAACGTTCTGATGCAATAGTTAGGCGCCCATCTAGTCACGTTACAAAATTCAAAGAACTTTCGTCATAGCCCTTGTAAGGTCCTATAAATGCTAAACCAGAAATCCCAAACCAAAACTCCGATTCAAAGATAGAAGAGAATGGTTTTAATACTGTCACGTGACATCAAGTACATTTGCAGGATATACATTATTTTACCTTTATGTAAATTTATTATAATGTATTGGCAGTGTGTGTTGAAACGATGCATCTACAGCACCACAAGGGCTAATTTGGTTTCATTAAAATGTATATACTACCTAGATAAATTCTGCAAGCCGACATGGGTACACATTGTAAGATAATTCCTAATTAATTCTTAAATCTATAAAACTAAATATGTTCACGTTTTGAACTTGGAAGAGAATTTTAGCTACAGCTCTCTTCCATGAAATTATAAGTTTATTGATTTTTTAAAAAATATTTTTAAGTTTTTTGCTAAAGTTTTGTTTTATATTATTAATAATTAAATAATTTTTATACCACTGATCACATTAAAATTTTAACGATTCTGCTTCAAACTATGACATAACATCAATTTGTGTATTTAATAAGAAATAAGTTAATTATTAATATGAAGTATATTTGAACTTACAGGGGGAGATACCAGTAAAGCGATAGAAATATATTATTTGATTGACCTATTATATCTTATTAATATCCAATTTTATCTAGTTCTAGATCTTTAAAAGGTTTTTTCCTTCATAATTTGATAAATAAATATTTTTAAAAAAATCTTTATAAAAGTAGCTTCACATTATACGATTGTCTAGACACAATAAAATGTTTTATTATGTAACTGCTTGCACAATTCTTTAGTTGTATAAGAGATGTAGCACTAAAATGTAGTTCTTTTAGCCGTAGAAATATATTTTTTTCTGAGTTAAAACGATAGTTGCATAACATTCTTATCCAATGTTTTTCACAATTACGTTATTGTTCGATTAAATTCTTTTTTTAGTTTATGTTGATTTCTTCATGAAAATAATAAACTTATGCAATAGATATGTTTCAGGTCTTGAGTAGCAACAGAAATACTGAATGAAAAAAATTCTCGAGCCTTAATTGGTGAATCAATGTCATATGGGAACAGTGCATCAAAAGTAGCACCGATCGAAGGAAATTCAGGAATGATAGCTGGAATAAAATCCGTCACCTGAAACAAGCCAGTTGTTTCAAATAGTAAATGGTACTTTGTTTGATATTTAAGATCTACAAACTTGCCAAGGGTGACATTCCCCACTTGACATCTTGACCTCTTACTTTGAGTGACAAGTCAACATGTGTCACCATGTCTGGGATTTGTAAGTGGGAGGTCAGGGGTCAGAGAATATCGCTACTGGCTATTCCCTTAATCTATGCGGAAAAGGGGAGCGTTCAGGACCGTCCTTCAACGAATGAGGAAACTCTGGATCCCTTGATAGACAAAGAGGCAAGAGAACCGTCTGAATGACTTTGGAGAGTGATCAGTAATTTCTCTGCTTCGACGGCCTGCAAATCTCCGACACCCGCTCTCTGCATCTCCCATCCCGAGCGTCCGAGTCCCGCCGTGGGCTCCATCCCCCGTCCTCTTCCCGGACCACGGGAAACCTCATCACCACCAGCGGGCTTCCTCTTAACTCTTAAAACAAAAGAGTGAAATCCACTCCTATAGGGGAAGTGCATTTTCGGCACCGGAAAGGAGTGGAAATTAACTCAGACTGAGTTAAAACCGCTCGTTTTAAGAGTGTAGGACGTAGATTGTTTTCTTTTATTTCTTTTACCCACTCCGCAAAAAGAGTGAAATCCACTCCTATAACGGAAGTGCATTTTCGGCACGGAAAGGAGTGGACATTAACTCAGACTGAGTTAAAACCGCTCGTTTGTTTTAAGAGTGTACAGCATCCGTTCTCGGTGAGAGCCCTGCGCCAATACTGCGTTCCTCATGCCACCCACAACGCTCCTAACTAGGGAGCGAATAAAAGCCAGCTCCGAGCGTCCCACGCCAAAGATGTCCGCAGCTCCCGACCAGCATCCCGCAAACTCTGACTCTCGACCTCAGGTATCATCTAATTTATCCCTGTCACTGCGTAGCGTCCATTTACCTAGATGGGTCTCCCCTCGTAGATATGTAATTCATGTGTTTAACTCATAAATAAATCATTGATCTTGATTTACACACTGGAGCTTGTTTACTCTAAACACGGACTTGTACTAACCACTGCAAACGATCTAACCTTTGGCAATTAACCCAACTTTGGCAAAACTATAAATATATTTTTTAAATATTAGACGATAAAATTCAAAAAGATTTTAAGCATTAATGTAATAAAAAAGTATAGTATTTTCGTGATATATTTGAACTTTCAATTCTCGCATTTACTACATATTTTAATGTCTTAATGAAAAAAAGATAATGGGCCGTTTCCCAGATGGTGTATCGTAATAAATATGATATTTGAATGTAGCTATATTTTTACACCAATTTTTTTATAACAAATGTTTATTGCATGCTGATCGTCACTTGACCACATTCAAAGTTAGTTTAGTTTGAATTATCGTCGCACTAGAGCTACACGTGGGATATTGACGACGGGCGTCGTATTTTAGAACCACAGTCAAGTGACGAGCCGACACCTGAGTTGGCACTCAACGCAACCGTTAAGGTCGACATCGTACGCAGCGTTGGGACTTTTGAGCGTATTTTAACGTGCACTCCCTCTACACGGGGTATTATTCATCGGACATTTTCGGCTGCACGGGCCGTTTATAGGTCGGCAGTTATTTTGGTGATGCCCGGACCCGAACCTGGGACCTTTCACATGTTAGGCGAGCGCCTAACCGACTGGGCTCCCCAGCCCCGTTCAAAGTTAGTTGTTCATCTCCAATAGCCTTCGCATTGCTCTAGTGTGACTTTAATTTAACCTAAATAATCTATATTATTGTTTAGCAAATAAAAGACCTTAATAAACTCAAGTTTCAAAATAAAACTTCAAAAAGAAAATTTTTGAAAAAATCACAGTTTTTTTAGTTTAATAATAAAATATTTAGAAGTTGTAAAAAATTATCTTGCATGTAGAATCAAGTTTAAAAAGCTGATATTTTTTAAATGCTTACAAAAGCTTTCAAGATCATACTCGAATATATTCCACTTCTGATAAATACTCAATTTTAAACTTAACCAGACTATTTTACACTTAAATGTGAATGTCTCAGATGTTGTAAAGCTGTTTTCATTTTTCCGTGCCCTGGAATTTCTTTGGTTGTTTCGGTTTCACTCTCAAAATGACCGTTGTAGATGAAAAGAAACTTTTTATTCTACGCAAGCTTTCTTTAACAAATGATTTGAACAACCAATAACACAGCAAGAAGTTGACATTTTAAAAAATTTAATAAGTATAATATTCATAGAAAACTCATTTTAGAATACCAAAACAAAAGTAATTCCACACAAAAAATTAAAACAAGACCGTTGGAGCTGTTGCCATTCACGTCATGAAACAACCCCATTGTTAACAGATAATAATATTATAAAAATAATGAAAAAATATTTAAGTTATGTGTATTTATAGAAAATTTAGCACTTAACAAGTTTATGCATCGGTATCCTTCAGACAGTTAAATAATGCGCACAAAATAGTTTATTGCAACAAAAGTATCAATCACTCGGGAAATGGTAAAAATAAAACGGTAAACCAATATCCAATTCTAACTAAATGCATTTGCAGCTAGTAATTATTTCTAAATAAACAATACGCAAAAACACAAAATCTATTTTGCAAAAACTTCTGTCTAAATAGGAAAAAAGCTATAAAAAATTATAATAAAATATATATAACATAAATAAATACACATTCCTTAAAACTATTTTCATTACTCTATCAACTTCAAAGGTTCTTTTGTAAACTTAATTTTTCCAAAGTCAAGTTTTTACAACCCAAGTCAAAATCTCGAAGCACTCGGTATCTCTTTTCTTGTAGCGCATTTTTATAAACTCCTCTTGTGAGCTAAAGGATTATTTGTTTTCCTTTTCGCTCTCTGGAAGTACGTCACGCAATTTCAAGATTCAATCTGTCTCTTAACACGAGAGTGAGAATGGAATTTAACAATGGAACGTGGAACATTTCAGTGTTGCCATTTGTCATTCTGTAAGTGGAAGTAGAAACATCTGTCTTTTCTTCTTCTTCAAGAACAATGTCGCTTATTGGAAAATGTAGGGTTATTTTGAAGAAAGGTATTATTAGGATTCAATATTCTGATTATGAAATAGTTAAAAGTTTAGTTTAAAAATTTTATTAAAAAAAGTACTTGTATTAGATATATAGTAATATGTAGGAAAATATATGAAGCAAAACAGGAAAATCAGGTGTGGATCAAAAGAACGAACAGCGAACTGAACCAACAAATAAAAAAACAAGGATATTGTAAGATTCATTAAATAGCAAAGACTCCGCTCCTTGGAAATATACAGAGTACAGAAGAAAATAATATAACCAAAATAATTACAAAGAGCAAGTTATTTATTGCCAGGAGAATAGGGAGACCAAGAGAGACTTGGATTAAGAACATAGAAAAAGACTTAGAGTACAAATGAAGATTAAAAACTGGAAAGGTTTGGCTTTGAAGCAGGACAGATGGAGAGCTGTTGTGGTGGAGACTGAGGCCTGCATAATACTGTATTTCCATCTAAACAGATATAGTAATATAAACTTGTTTACTTAAGCAATACTAATATTTTTCGCATCAGTTATAAGTTTTCAGAAATATATATATTTTTTAATTTGTAATTTTACTAGACAATTGTCATTTTATTCGACACTGAGTGCGCTTCAGGTGTTGAGTGGCAATTGAAGTGCTGAATGAAAATATATTATTTCTCGAGCGCAGATTATTGAATCAATGTCCTGTGGGAACCTAGCACCAATCGGACACCGATCAAAGGAAATGGAGGAATGAAAACTGGAAGAAACCACCTCACCACAAGCTAATTAACATACTATCATTTGTCGAATAAAACATTATGAAAAAAAATCATATTTTAATGAATTTATCTTATTCTTGTTTGATTTTTTTTACACAATAAGAGTTTTATTCATATTTTTTACCTATTTTAACATTTAATAAAAAAAATCATTTTCAAGAAATTTAAAAATTATGCAATACATTGCAGCACATTTAATTACTAATTGAGAAGATCTTCAGTACAATTTCTTTTATTGTTTTTTTTTTCTAATTTAGGTAAAAACTATTTTTTATTTTCGAAATTTTTAAATTTTAACAGGGAATCCATCCCCCGTAAAACTTAAAAAACACATAAACCTAGTATTTATTTCAAAGAAAGATTTGATTAATTAACTAATCAATTAATATTTTGAATTGTTAAATTCAAAATAATAATTAAAATAGTACTTTTTATTATTATTCCGAAAATGTACTTTATTTAATTGCAATGTTCTTTAATAATTGTTAATTAACTAACAATAACCTTGTTAATTAAAAATTAAATAAAAGTACAATGTACATTAATATAATTTTTCATTATAATCTCTGCATTTCAATGAAAAAATAACGTTAAAATATTGATTGATAACATGTGTTTTACAATAACAAAACCCTTTTGTTAAAATTCAGATTCTAAACGTAAGTGTCAATCAAATCGAAAAAAATGAAGAATTTTTGTTAGACATTCAAGCACTATTAAAATAAAAATAATATTGAATTATCAAGTAGCCTCACACTAAAGAATATCTTTTTTCTGTGTAAGCAAATTTATTTTCTAACTTCAGATACTTGCAAAAAAATGGCTACGGGCAAAATAAAGTCAAACAAGGACTCCCAAACGTTCCTCCAGTTTGCGGAATTCGAAAAGCACTTTTATTTATCTTCGAACCTCGGGCAACATTCTTTCCGTTACTTTGTGTTGTTCGATTGATTTAGAAGAACAAAAATATCGATTGTTGATGATATTTTTTTTATATCGTTTGCCAGGTGGGGGCGAAATCAAGTGTGATCACATCGTTATGTCGTTCTGATATGTTAAGTACGGAAATGGTGGTTTTAAAAGATTTCCGTTTTTGTATTAATACAGATCGAAGTTGACAATTGAATTGCTTAGTGGAAGAATGTACTAAGTGATTTTTAAAAAAAAATAGATTTTTGTATCAAGGAACATGTTATTCCTAGATTTAAAGATAACAAAATTCCACTTTTTCTTAAACTTTAAGTTTAGTATATTTTTTACCGTTTGCTTTTAAAGACTTTAAAGCTCATTTTAGCGTTTGCACCCTTTTGTTTCTTATCACGTTCTTCCACTAAGCTCTTCAATTGTGGATGTTATGTATTTATTGATTTAAGAATTGACTAATTATTCACTTTAAAAAAAGGAATTTTTCTATCATTGATTGTGATCGTTTCTTTGAGACTTGCATTGTTTAATATAAAAGAGCATAAGGTAAAAATTAAATTTTATACTTTAATTTTAATTTTAATTTCACTGTTTCAATTTTTCCCAACACAAAGTTTAAAATTCGATCCTAAATAGAGAAAAATTATCAATTAAGACTTAAAATTATTATCACAATTGTAGGATTTATTTTCTGTTAGTTTTGAAAATTTAACTTCAATTATTATAATTTACTATATATAACTAACATTATTCAACTTCTGTTCGGCGAAGGTTCACATGTCCCGTCCCTGGTCCTCTCCATCCATGTATGGGCGACTTTATCCACTTCCAGGCGGCTTCCCTTTTTTTTCTTCTCTCATTGCATCTTCATCTTATTTAACCACGAATAAACCTGACTTTGAACTATATAAATTATCGGCAATGAACAATGAACTACATAAATTATATAAGAAAATCGAAATTGTGAAGAATCGAATTTCGAAGTTTTTGAAAAATCAACGAATGAAATTTGCTGGACATATCTGCAGTTGCAACCCTCCCCTTAACTTATAAAATCTTTAACTACAAGGTAATAGGAACCAGAGCAAGAGGTAGATCCAAATTAAGAATGACAGACTGCATCACTAAAGACTTTCTAATTTTGAAGATAAGGAATTGGCAAACCATTGCTAAGAAGAGAGCAGAATGTAAGCGAGTTCTTGAGAATGCCCTGGTCCACTCTGGGCTGTCGTGCCAAATAGAAGAAAGAAGAAACCTGACGTATGCCATTTAGCACCTATCTTCATTTGATGAATTAGGGTGACAAAAGCCCTTAGACGTGGAACTAATTCGTTTATATGGATTTCCCTTTGTTTCCACCCAAGCCGACTCTCTTGGCCGACAATAAAAGCGGCCCAAAAAAACGACAGTCGTCAAAACGGGAATCCTACATTAGAAGTTAGTTTAAAATAAACACCACCGATAGAATTTTGAATTAAGTTCTCATTAAGTTTATAAGAGACGGAATGGGCAGAAGGCATAGCCTCGATTTAGCTTTTTTGTCAATAATTTTACACATAATCCTTTGATTAAGTGCACTTTTATAATGCTCTATTTTTTTAATTTTAAACGAATGTTTTCTCGTTTGTTTTAATTATTCTCACTATTTCTAGCTTTTATAAGAAATTTAATAATATTTTTGGTGCCTCAAAAGTTGAAACGCCTATTAATTGTAATCTATTATTTTGTGGCAATTACTTCCATTCGTAGTTTTTTTACCTAGTTATATATCAATCTGTCAATCTATGAAAGCTTTGGTCAAACATCTCCTTTGTCAGTAGTTCAAAATTACCGGTCACACTTTGGTAGCGTTATAGCTCTTAATATAAAAAAATAAACAGTTCATTTTTTAAAGGTGATGAAATTCCTTCCGGCTTTCATTCTTTCTGCTTCTTGCGATCGGTGCTCCGATTGGTTATCCGTTCTCACCTGACATGCATTCCCCAATCGAAGCTCGAGAAGGAATTTATTTTTAATTAGCATTTCTATTGACACTTAGGGCTGAAACATGCAAATAACTATACAATGAGACCATTGTATCCCATAGTGGGATATATAATTGAGCTCGAAGCTTAGAGCAAAATGGGAATATGATTAATTATAACTTTCTTGAATGGCTGTCCGTGGAGAGTTTTTCGACGGCCAACCATGAAATCTCCAGCCTTTTGGGAAGTGTAGTTACTAATTATAGAAATCTTACAACGAGACATGAATTATTTGAGTGCCTTTTGAAGAACTATTATTCTGAATTGTGCAATAAGTAATTATGGAAGAAAAACACGTTGGTTAATATATTTTTAATGATTATCTGTTAATTTTGTGTCATAAGGTGTGTGATATAATTACAATATTCCTTTCAAATATAAAAAATGCTTTCCCATCAAACTAAAAGTATTTTGTTTCGAAACACCTTTAGAATTTACTAGAAGTAAAATCGTAAAATATTTATATTAACAACGGCTCTCCACTTAAAAGTCTCTTAGAATATCGACATCCATTTTATTAATTAATGAATTACAGAATGTTTTCACACACGAAATGGAGTTTCATAAAAAGAAAAGTATCATTTACCTTTAAAATCTTCATAAAAACTCTTATTAAGACATAATACAGGTAAATATTTGTAAAGCAGATTTTGAAAATATTTTATTTTACTTTAAGTAAATGACTAACGTTAAACAATTAATTGAATTATTTTCCTTATCCAAAATAATTTCCAGAGAAATAGAAAATCATTTATAACTGCTGTTAAAAAAAATATCGTTACATAATATCTGAGAACAAGTAACTAGATAACAAGTAACTAATATCTTTAATCCCAATTCCTATTTATAAGCTGTTATTTTTTTTAATGTGGTTGGCCCTTTTTTTTAAATATATTTTCTAAAAGGAGAATAGTTTATGTAATAGTAAAGCTAAAATAATAAATGAGAATTTTTTTTGTTATGGGTTAAAATATGATTAACTTCACTGTTGAAATTCATAGCATGTCATGTAAAAAATAAGTAGAATAATCTTTCATATTATCAAAATCATGATAAATTATAAATTAAAATAACTTGGATGTTTAAGTTATGTCTAGAAATGCAGAGAAGATTCTAATTTTTTTTAAATATTATTTAACATCTGTCTACTGTAAAATGATTACAAACGACCACAAATAACGACTACAATCTGACTACTATGAGATGGTTGACTTACCATGTTTAAATTAAAACTGATGGTATATTTTGGTAGTCGAATTACACGCTGTTAAAAAGTTTGGTGCAGGATTGGCCAGAATCCTATAACTTTCTATTTGGAACATTGATTCACCACTTTTTCGGTGCATCAAAGTTGTGGTTTTACTACAACATTGGAATTTCACTCTCAGAAAAGTGGTGGCAGCTATAAAGTTCCAAGATTCCGATGAAATCTTGCACCAAAAGTTTTAAAAATCAAGTAGGTTTTTAACAGAATATGTCACTTAACCCGCTTCCACAGAACAGTTGTGTTTAACAGGTAAAAAGGCGCCAAACACAGCATTAATTCTATAATAAATATTTACATGCTAAATTTGGCTGGTTAAATTTATTTTATTTCGAAAATTCAATAATTATTTCTTATCGTTTGCAAAAATTAATTTATATTTCAAAGAATAAATATGTAGTATTCATCGCTTTTTAATAGAATGAAAATATTTCATATAAACATACAAAGAATATCGTAGTGAAATATATTGACGTCATTTCAAACTGATCGATCTCGCAAAAATAAATTTATTTTAATTTATTGTCGAAAAGAATTAAAGTTTCTCGAGGGATTGTTGTGAATGACAATGGTGATTAAATTCTTATAAAAATTGTTTCCTATGCTTTTTAAATGAGCATTCAATTTTGCAGTTTTTTAAATAATTGAAGTACTTCGAATTCGAATTCTTTTCTGAAATTTTCAATGTATTCTAACTCTAATGCGCTCAATTTTTTGACTTATCACACTTGTCCGTAGCATTTGTAGTTTGGGCTATGAAAGTGGGTGACGGACGGATGGACTGAACGATTATAATACCTTCCACTTTTTACGTTATAAACGTAATGGGGAAACTAAAAAGCTAAAAACGTTATTTAATAGTGGATAATGATTTTTGATCGTTTATTTGATGTGCGTTTAACTAGACAACCTGCATTCAATACCAAACGCAGAGTCAAAGTAGAAGTTAAAACCTGGTAAGTAAGTAAGCAATTGTTTCTGATAAATAATATTGGCTCATTTTAAATTTACAAAATGTATTAAGTTATAGAGTTGATTAAGAACATTGATTCAAAACGCACACAATTTTTTAAATAAATAAACTTTTTTTACATTTAACATACCAAAACAAATGCTTTTGAGTTGAACAAATTATGAAAAGTGTTTTGATATATTATATAGATAAAAACACACGTAAAAAGTTTTATAAACAATATAACATACGAAGAGTTTAGTTGCAAAATTCACAAACTCTAAAGTATAACTAAGATATAGAGTTCAGTCCATGCATTGGCAACTTCAATTAAATTAACAATCATCAAAAGACGCCAACGACCGGCCAGGCCCTATATTTTATTATACTTTGGAGAATTTTGCAACTACACCCTTCACATTTCGAATTTTTTATTTGCATTTCCAAATTCCATACACCGACTTTGCATAAAACTCGAAACCATTTTATATGTGAGGAATATATGTTGTATTCACTAAATAAAATATCTCAATAAAAGGTAAATATGTTAATGTTGAACTCATGCCTGGATATTTATATGTAAATCAAGGTATAGTGAAAGTTGGAAATTTGAAATTCTCTTTCAAGCTACTTCAAAACAACAAAAATATGTCATAAATATGTACCAATACATTTGCAGTTTATAGACTAATTGTCATATTTTTTTTATTACGCTAGTTATTAGCACTTAACAATTTAAAAACTAATTTTAACAAACACAAATTATGTGAAAAAATTTTACTTCCGAAATAATTGACGATATAGGAAGAGTTAAAAACTGTTAATATATGTTTCTAAAAGACATGAATATAAAATATTAGTGACTTGTTTATTGATAGAAATTATGATACTAAGAAACTTTAAACAATTAAAATGTTTTCCTAAAGTACTCACATTTGATGAAAATTGAAACATTTGATGGAAATTGAATAGTATTTTTTTTCTTTTGTAAATAACTCTCACCAAACGACGTAAAAACAAATAAACCTTTATTTGGAGCTCTGTCTCTTCGTTATGTCAATAAATACTAACCAAACAATCTATCAAGTGCCTGACGTCAGTAAGTATTAAATAAAAGCCATGTTCGTCTTAGTGGTCAAATGCGTATAATAGACCTGTTTCAGATGATGTAACGCTCTTGTTTTTAATTTTCCTCGTTCTGGGATTTCATTGGTTGCTTCGGTTTCACTCTCCAAATGACTAATTTATATGGAAAGAAACTTTTCTTTCCGTGCAAGCCCTCTTTAACAAATGTTTTGAACAACCAACAGAACAGCAAGAAGTTGGCATTCAAAAATTTAATAAGAAAAATATTCTTAGAAAATTTAGTTTCGAATACTAAAACACTAGTAATTCCAGACAACAAATGTAAACAAACCGTTAGAGCTGTTTCCATCCATGATGTGAAACAACCCCAGTACATTCTTTTCAAATGCTTTGATAAATTATATTAACTTTTTGAAATTGTCTTTTTGAAAAGTTTTCTACCAACACAAATAGTTTTTAAAAAAACATTTCTTATTATTTTTATTTTAAATATTAAAGTATAAGTGAATCTTTAATTTAATTGAGAAATATATGCGTGAAATATATTATTTAATCGATTTAAGCGTCGAAACTCGATTCAAAGCTCATTCATCGACTACAAGTTTGTACATCTGCTTACTCCTCAGAGGGTTAAAGACTTGAAAATTAACCAATTATTTACTTTTTGATAGCACAATCGGGTACGAGCAAAAAAATATTTATATACATTACTTTGATAATCCCAAAACCACATTTGTTAGTTTCAAAAAACATCAAATTTGAGTTTCAAATCCAACTTATTTATCAAAAAAAGAATCTATCGATTACCAATTGAGAAAAAAATAGTTGTTATCCTTTAATCCAGAACATTCCAGACAAGCGAAATTCTTTAGAACGACAATAAGAAAAAGACTACCGAACTATCTTAGTTTTGTTTATTTTTCTGGATGTGTGCTTAGTTTATTTCATTTTATTCTTATTTGCTCAACTGAATAAAAAGAATTCTTTTTTGGTAGCATATCTGATTAAGGGGAAATCTTTTTTTAGTTACTGCTTGAATAAATTAGTGTGTGTTTTATATGTCAAAGTTTAAGTGAGATAAGAAATTTATATTAAAAAATGTTTCGCAAGAATGAAGAAAGGTTATGCATCTCTCTTACTTAAAGTTTACTAAAGCCTATATGATTTATGTATTTGTCTATATTGGTTTAAAAAAAATATTTTGATTATAAATTAGTTAACTTTAGTAATTGATTCATTTTTACTTCTGCATATTTTTCCTGGTTATAGACTTGTTTTGAGTGTCTTAGTTTCTTTTCGCTTTCCTTTCTGCATCTCCTTAGACCGTTGCTCCGATTGGTGCTCTGTTCCCAAGTGACAGTGTTTTTCAAATCGAGACTAGAGAAATAATTTATTTTCATTAGGCATTTCCGTTAAAACTCAATTCAAACGCGAATAATGTTTTGGTTTAATGTAGTTATCTATTCATTTTGTTTTGTGTATTAAAGTTTCTGTTATATGTAGATCATCGCAAATCTTTGATGTGAATGGTATCTACAGTCCCTGGACAAATTATTAGACGCACTGCAAGATTTCATGTAAAATATTAATTACCGGGTGATATTGTACCGTTTTATTATTTTAAATTGATTTGTTTTTTTATTGTTATATTATCCAATCAATTTCCGATTTATTTGACATAAATAAAACAGCATTAATTCAGAAAAGCATAAGTTTATTAGGTTTTAAAGGAAAGTGAAATTAATGTTAATAAAAGTCAATATTTAGTTGGGCCACCTTTAGCCGCTATATCAAAGCTTTAATTCTGCGCGGCATGCTATCAATGCAAGACTGTACTGTCTCCTGCATTTGAGGATGATGATTCCATACATAAATAATCTTTTCTATGAGCTTATACATGTTTGTACTTGTTTACGTTCATGTGTCACTTTGTCAACACAGTGTTGCCATATGTTAAAAATAAATACAAATATGTAGTCTACAACAATTCTTTTAAATAAAAATCAGTAATATTGTAGTTTAAAAAAAACCATTATTGCATAAAAACTCTTAAGAAACATAAAATTACTGCATTACGTCTAATAATTTGTCCAGGGACTGTATTTTCAATTAAATTTTATAGTGTAACAATTTCGTTAAATTTTCAGTACCACTTTATTGTGCATACTACAAATTTTATTTAATGACGCAATTGACTTAAAGACAGCATAAAATGCTGTAGGTAGGTTGGTACATGTATTTTCCGGTCTGTGTGCTTTATCAGAAACCTTCGTCGATTAAGACAGACACAGACAGAATTTTTACTGACACAGAGAGAGAGAAAGTATACCCAGGGCGAAGTCGGGAATCGAGCCCACACCCAGTACAGTGCGCAGACTGTTAGCGTAATGGTCTGCTATCAAACCCATTAGTCCACCCGGGACAAAATGCTGAATATTTTGTATTCCTATGATGAAAAACGTTATGCGTTAATTTGAAGAAATCATTTTTACACAGTAGCACAAATGTAGCGACTTTCGATTACCATCACGTGTATTATAAAAATATTTTTACAAAGTGTTTCAGAATTAATAATGGGGTTGCTTCAAGTTGTGGATGGCAACAGCTCAGATAGTTCGTTTTCATTTGTTGTCTGGAATTACTTTTGTTTTGGTATTCGAAAATAAGGTTTCTAAGAATATTTTACTTATTAAATTTTTAAATGCGAACTTCTTGCTGAGCTGTTGGTTGTTCAAAACATTTGGTAAAAAAAGCTTGAACAGAAAAAAAAATTTCTTTTTTCATCCATATCGGTCATTTTGAGAGTAAAACCGAAGCAGCCAATTGAATCACAGTACACGAAAAATGAAAACAAGAGCATTACTTCATCTGAAACATTCCCATTGATTAAAAAACATTTAACTACCAATTTCATTTGGTGCTCTGTTGAAATGAATAAAGTTCTCAATTCAAAATCACGATGTTCTATTCAAAATTTGTGATTTCCTACATTTATCTTCATTTGAGTCACTTGGTTGCATAACTACAAGCGCATGAGAAATATATAACACTCCCAAATAAAATAAAATCAACAGAATAGTTCTTTGCATGTTTTTAACCTTTTTGCTATTTATTTGACATATTATGTATAAAATGATTAATTCCGCTTTCGAGCTTATTTAATTGCTTGGAAATAAACGATTTATGGGTTTATTACTATTTCTTTTTTCAAATATGTTTTACGATTTCATACATAGAAATGATGTTAAATAACGTTAGTTTCTCACTTTTCAAATAAAGTTAAATTATTAGTGTTTGTAAAATTATTTATTGTATGTTGAAATTTATGTTGAATTGATAGGTTCAAAATAACTTTTTTCTAGATAGTTATAAAAAGTATTTGGTTTTTTCAAGCAATTTAAATATGCACAATAGTGTTTCTTTAGTATTTTGATATGTTAAAATGGAAATGTCAAATTAAAATATTTTTTGAGCCGCGATTGGTGAATCAATGTCACGTGGGTACAAAGGACCAATCGGGGGATCGGACGAAGTTCAGGAACGAAAACTGAAATGAAAATTTTATTGTAGTTCCAATTGCTACTACTGTAACTTTATTATAGTCAAAGATGATTATGACTCAAAGTTAGTGTGAACCAAACTAAAACCCAAAATAAATCAAACCTACCACATTGCACACCACTGCTGCTTCTATTTTGTCATACTGATGTTCTTCACAGCAGAATATTGCCATTTGAACAGGATTCTAAATTATAAGGCACATTTTGGCAGTGCTAAAGCTCTTTGGAGGCTAGAAATAGACATCCGGAAAACTCACAACCTAAGTTAACCTAACAACGGAATAAAATGTATAAGCGATCGAATTTAGTGTGTTTTGTGGCCCGTCCGTGGCCGAGTGGTTAGGGCATCAGCCTAGAGATTCAACCTTCTCAGGGATGCGGGTGTTCGAATCCCACCTACTGCCAGTCATCCTATAAATCGGATCCGTGCTGGAACTAGTAGAAAAATCCTCATCACGGATGGGCCCGAGTACACAGGGACAGACGTGCTCGTTAAATCTGTGGAGTCCAAAGTCCCGAAGGCGTTAGCGTACGATGTCGCTCGAAGTTCCGTTGGGTGACCGCTCAGGTGTTGACCTCGTCACTTGACCAGGGTTCTAAATTACGAGGCGTTATCGGCTGTGTTAAAGCTCCTGAAGGAGGCTAGAAATAGGCAGCCGGAAACGATTACCTTATCTTACCTTACTTTATCTAGTGTGTTTTGTTTATAAGTCATGTTTTACGCAAGAACTTATTAATAATAAAAGGTTAAAATACAAAATAAAACTCTCAATTTCAAAATTTATATCAGATTCTTATTGCAAGTTTTTGCTTCTTTTTCTTTTCAGTTTATTACTATAAACTATCTCAACACATATTAAATATTCAAAAAATCAAATAATCTTAAATTTCATATAAACCCCTTCCATTAATTTACCCATACATTTTTTCATTGTTGACAGTTATAATTTTACGCGCGTCCGCTCTTAATACCAGCGATTAAGGTCGCCACGATATTTTGAAAGGTGCCCCTGCTTGATTGATTGAAAAATAATTCATCGGAAATTAATGGACGCCTAGTAATAACAAAAGTTGGTGTGTTTTGAATGGAATTCATAATCTGGTTGCATATCTCACATATCTGTGTGAAATAACTTTTTAAGTATAGGTATAAAGAGTATGTTAATATGTTTTGAATGAAGAAGGTTTATATTTATAAAGATAATAGACACTTCGAAAGGCTTATTTGAAATTTTATACATCTATATATAAAAATATGTTAGATCAATGGACTTTAAAACCTTGTTAAACTCTAATAAAATACAAAATTATTTTAGTTACAAGTTAAAATAAGACCTGTATGATAACTTTTGTTTCACATAACATTTTTTAGTTTTTAAATTTTATATTTAAGTATTGATTTAACAGCTATTAAATGTTCAAATAAAGAGAGATTAGTAAGGTATTGGTTCGAAGCTTTGAAAATCCCGAAATCTCCGCCATTTTATTGACCTAAAAGTGGATCATTTAAACAATAAAAATTCAATACATTGTAAAACTTCATGAATTTGAGATTGATCCATGTTAAATTTATTGAATATAAAAACTTATGATGATTCACGTTGTGTTCCATACTTAACCGCAATGGGGTTGTTTCAGATGATGAAAGTCACCTACTTTCATTTTTGTACTTCCGATTTTATTCGTTTTTTTTTTATTTGAATCTCAAAATGAGCGTTTGTTGTAATCTATTTTATAGTTCCTTGCTTGAAACTTGTTTTTATTCTTGCTATTTGTAACACTTTGACGGTTTTAATTCGAATAATTTTCAAGTATAAAAAGCATTACCAAAACATCAATGTTATTGGAAAACTTTGGTTTTGATTATATTTTGTCGAATGCGGAAAAATGAACCAAATTTGTGTGCGAGCGATTTAACGGGATTCACGAAAAGAGAAAAGCTTTAGTTCTACTGAAAGAAAGTTTGCTCACAACATTCCTTTTAGTAAGGTAAGAAAATATTGTTGAAAATTGTTGAAAATATATTAAAATATATCAAAACAAATATAATTCCAGAAGGAAAAAAATGAAAACAATACATCTGAAACCGTTGCCACTCACGACGAAACATGCCCATACAAAGTTTCAACGGGGAATTGTGGATGTTATAAAGCTATGTAAATGGAGCTAAGAATATCCAGCAAGAAAAGTTAACAAATAATAGTTTAAAGTAAAGAAGATAGAGGTTTAGATTTTAAACAATGGGTTTAAAGAACGAAAGAGAATCGATTTCAAAATTTAAAATGAATTCATTTCTTGCTCCATTAAACTTTCGATACAGTTCATTTTATTTCGGGAAAAGTATTGGATCTACTGATATAAAAGACTAAGAAATTACAAGAACAGTAAAAAGTTAATCTAGATTCTATGTGCTTTTTATTTAAACGAAATAGATTGAAGATAAAGTAAAGGGATTGAAGTAACATAAAGAATTTACTTCTGTTCAAAGTCATCCCCTTCGGTAATTTTGTACTGACTACAATTCGAATGGACAGAATTAATTTGAGAAAGTTATATTGTGGACCTCAAAAGGGGTATGACTCAACTCTTTTTAAAAATAAAATATCTACAGTTTCATTTTGTAACTTTTTAACATGCAAGTTCTATATCCAAACTACTTGGAATTTAAATCGAAATTACAAGGAACAGTATTTTAAATAGAAACCAGATGAATATACCATTCATATTTTAATTTCATAAAAGTTATTTTGTCCGTAATTTGTGATGCTCTATATTCAATGACATTGAAACAAATTTGCATTTAATTATATGAATGTTATTGTACTTGTTTATTACTATCTGTTTACGGGTAAAATATAGTCCCTTTATACTTATATATCGCTGCACAATTCTCCTTACCAATACTATAAAATCAAATGCACTAGTATTATTATCGGATTTTTATTTAATTTAGTGTTAAGTTTATGTTTCTTATTAATTTTCTGGACTTAAGCTTCTACACTACGTTCATAACGTAAACAGTACAAGGTATTATAATCCTCCAGTTAGTCTGTCTATCCGCCATCCCTTTGTACATCATCATCATTATCATATTTGGCACGAAAGCTCAGTGTGAGCCAAGGCCTTCTGTTGGAGACTCCTCCAGGACAGACTACTCTTGGCCTGGGTCTTAAAGTTTTTTACTTTTACGATTTTAAAATCCAATTCCACAGAATCAATCCATCGTAGTTTTGGTCTACCTCGTCTCCGTGTTGTGAGTGGTTTGGCAGAAAATACCTTTTTGACTGGGTCCACTTTTACAGACCGACAAAAAGTCTTACAGACAAGTAGGATGTGCGTCATATTGTTTTGCTATTTTGTTTTTCTAAAGGTTTATATATCGTGTGTAGAAGTGGTTCTAGGTGACAGTTACTGTTACAGACGTACTTTTAAATTGTTTTGTTCAAGATGAACTAATAAAATAACTTTTTCATTTTTTTTACTATTATGTTTTACTTATGACTTACTAAAGATTATTTGTCTTAATAGATATATGTAAATTATAATTATCTACATCCATAATACGGATTTCAAAAGGTCTTACAAATTCTCTTGAAAAACTAATAACGCAAACTTCAAATAATTGGAAGAAAAAGCCGTCCTGAAGCAAGCACGAAGACAAGCGGGAATAAAGCAATTTTAATTACTGCATCCCGAGATAAAGAAAAACTCATCGATTTTAAGGTCAATACACTAATAAGGGCCAGAGCAGAAATCAATTTCCAATAAACCGCTGCCACCGAACAACGCGAAATATTGTTTGTGACTTCCTCTAACCCCAGCCCGCGGAAATCTGATCAAAAGCATCCAAGCAGCTGAATAAACAGATTGGGACTATGATTACTCCGCAGAAAATAGCTTTGCATCTCAGCAGAGAAATGACCTGTGTCCCTAGTTATAACATCCAGACTTCGATCCTTTTACGACTGAGGTGCAGAGTTGATTCCCGATATAGAAATCGAAACCCAAAAGATTGAGACAATAAATCACTGGCAAGAACCTAACTGAGTCCGTGACCAATGACACGTCACGTTGTGGGTTACTATGGTTACTGTTTCCGACCTTGAGATGATGACTCCTTCGTTATTTGTGTTTTTAGGGTTAAGAAAAAGAATGGTTTACTGTTTTGGGACCGAAAGAAGAACGATCGTTGAGGAAAATAGGAATCAATGACTGTGAGTTATTGGTTTGGATTACAGGACCTGTCCAATGCAATAAAGTATTTCGTTAAGCCTTCGTTACGAACGTTTTTTTTTTTTTATCGTTTTTCAAATGTCGTATAAATATCTTATGTGACATTTTTCTAATGTAGACTGGAAGTAAAATAACATGTCTCATGATTTGGCATCAGCTAATCATTTTTTTCCAGATTTCATTCATTCTAGATTTTTAATTTGAATTTATCGACCTACATTTTGAGTAGAATTGCTTAATTATTGTATATATCTATTAAAAGTATCCTAATACCCCTCTGAGGCATTAGGCCCCTTGGGCTAAAGTGTAAACTGAATTTCCTTGCATTATTTTATTATTATTTTTTTTGTACTTTTAAATCTTTATTTTAAAAGTAAACACTTTTAAAAGGCTCCTCATTATTTTTAAAGTAAAATAAAGGAAAATATAAAGGAAATTATGCTGCTTACTTATTAAAAAAATCATAGATGTTGCTGTAAAAAACTGCCAGTTCCCAGAAAGGTTTATACAGGAGGAGGTGTGAATGTGAAAACGTGTGGGAAATTTGGAAACCTTTGGTATTTCAACTGCAGGGAGCTTTACCTTTGCATTTGAGTGCCGTTAACAATCACTCTCGTTTCTATTTGTCATTTTACAGGCGAGGAATCAGATGGGAGTTGTAGTTAAATGTCGTGCGCCATTTTGTGTATCGAAATTTTTGAGTTTTTTAAGAGATATTAAGGGTATTTGTAGTATAACTTCTATAGTTGTAGAGAATTTCGTATCACTAGATTAGAAAAAAAGAATTAATAAGAGAAGATACATTTGGTTTTCAATCCATCATTAAGTGAATTTTTTTCTTAATTTAAATCATCAAATCCAGTTTGCTAAAGTGCGAATATCTTTGAAACATGCAGGTGAGTACAATGTGGAAACATCTACATTTGCCCCATACATGTTACAGATACTGCAAAAATATTGTAATTTCGCTTATAGCACTCGTTCTGTTTACCCATTACTGTAATTTTACAGCGTTTCCGAATTATCCTCATTTTTCAAAAATCAAAAAATGTAGCAAGTTTATGATTTTTTTTTATTTATTAAACACTTAGTTTTGGACTTGTGACTTATACTCCCCTATTAAAAGAAACGTTTTTTAAAACAATTTCTGCTTAAAATATTTAAGGAAAACCGGAGCTAGTTTTCCCATGGGATAAGTTCTCCACCAGGGCTTACATCGGGAATGTGCGGTTGGGGGGCGCCAACTGTCTACTTGGTTTATGGAGCAACTCTACTTATGTCATTCACAAGAATATTTTTTCAGTTCATATTGTTATACTTTCGTTAGAGCGGATTTTATGCTCTTATCAACATGTAGTGACTTTTTTATGCTTATATTCAAACCTAAATTAAACGTACTTTCATTCAAATTACAGTTTTATTAATGTGTATGATAAAAGGTGGTTACTCTCTCTACTTTACAAGCCGGAATATATATGTACCTACCCCACCCTACCCTCTCTACTTAAATCTGTATTTATTTTCAAAATAAGTTAAACCTCTAATCTTCAAGGCTTTATTGAAGTCAAAATTGGGCGACGGGGCAGGTTTTCCAAAATTTCACGGGGCAAGAATTCCAACAATGCCTTGTATATAAACGTGCTCCGACCTTTATAATATATATATTCCAAAAATGTAAATATTTTTTAATTCATGACTAAGTACTGTAACCATACATTAAGTTCTGAAGCATACTGCCGTGGGCAGGCAAACTGCAGTAACTTCAAAATTTTCATTTTTCGGTTTTTTTCGGCATCTATTTAACTTATATTTTCATATGCCGACCTTTTTTGACGATTCCGTTACAAATTCACCATTTTTCGGCAATGGAAAATTGCAGTAAAAGGAAAAAACTCAAGATTCTGCAGGCAAACTGCAGTATAAATTCACCTGGCCTGTTTTAAAGGAATAACTAAAAACTGAAAAAAGATACATGCTTCAAATTTAGTACACGAGCTCCTAGCACCTGTTGGATGTCATAGTAACGTTTTCGATAAAATTGTGCATGCGCAAGAGGTAGCTGCCATAGAACTTTTTTGGTTTTAAAGGTATTGCTGGAAAATGAAAAGAGAAACAGGCTTCAAATTTGGTACACGAACTCCTAGTATTTGTCAAACGTCATAATAACGTTTTCGATAAAATTGCGCATGCGCAATAGGTAGATGCCATAGAAATTTTTTTGGTTTTAAAGGTATTGCTGGAAAACCAAAAGAGATACGTGCTTCAAATTTGGTAAAAGAACTCTTAATACCTGTAGGATGTCATAAAGAGATTTTAGAGGAAATTTTGAGTGCATAGTGGGTATCTGCGATAGAACTTTTTTGGTTTTAAGTTATTGAAATTACCTTAGGGGTGCGTCTATAAATTGCGTGACTTGTTTAGGCGGGGGGGGGGGGAGGGGGTCGAGTCGAATATCACCAAATGTCACGTGGGGTGATGGGAAAGGGGGGGGGGGGGGTCTCGTTAAATATCACGTAATTTGTCCAAGTAAAAAAAAATCAACGCAAAAGTTGCCATAAAATGGCGCAAAGTTCCAGTAATTTTTTTTTCTGGACTTAAAATTGGCAAAATCTTTACATGATAATATTTATCGTGGCTCTCCGAACTGTCCTAAACAGTTTTAGGGATAAAGAACAATCCGTTCTTTTATAGAGATTTGATTGGCGTTTGTTTCTTTCTGTACTCTTTTTTAGTTTTAATTCAGACCAAACGGCACATGTTCAAAGTATTTTCATTTTCCATAAGAAAAAAAATTTCATCGTTTGTGATTTTAAAGTACTTACCCACCATCATCATTTACAATGCATCTGCTGTTAGATTATCCAAGTTGGATCTCAACTTATTATATATTTTGAATTTCGGTTTGTAGAAAAAAAGGTTGTCTGGTGTCTTCTTTAGTGACACCACCCCCCCCCCCCCCCCAGTTAGTGTAAAGGCGAACTACAGGGATGTTTGTTTTTCTTTTTCCAGTAGGGCTTTTAGTTGATTTACTGGAACCCTCAAAATCCAGCTGTCGAGAAAAGGTAAACAAATAAGTGTGCGTTGATTTTTTGAGCGGTTATTGAAGTCGTGTAGTGTCACACACCCTTAGGTTCTAAAACTCAGACGATTCCCCCCCCCCCCCTTTTTATAGCAAAATGAATTACTCTAATGAATCTCGTGTTAATAATTATTTGTTATATATTTAATAATATAAATTTAATAATAATATATATTTTTATTTTTAACGTTTCCAAATAGTTATTTATGCAACAAGTGTGAAAAGTAACACTTTTTAAAACTAGTGGATTTTATTTCACGAGCGAGGTACGAGCGAGTGAAATAATGACACGTGTTTTAAAAAGTTAACTTTTCACACGTGTTTCATACACTATTTTTTATAATTACGTGAAAAAAATCAAATCTCATTGGTTCAAAAATAATTCACGTGCTAATATTTTTACGTAAAGAAGATCGGCATCGATAAATCTCTGGAACTACACAAGGCAAACTTATTTTTTAGTTTAAAGTCAAACATTTGAACATGTATGGATACTGATTCAAAAATAAAAAAATAATAAAATTCATGCGCATAATATTTATAAATAAAGCAGATCAATAAATTTCTGGATTTTATGAATATTATGAAATAGAAATGTTACTTGAAATGTTGGCATCTTATGAAAAGAGTGAAAAAAAGTACTTTTTTTCACTGCTTTTGGGTGAAAAAAAGTAATTTTTTATCACTGTTTCTAAAAAGTACAACTTTTCGCACGCGTCTGATATTAAAATTATAGTGTAAAAATCGAATTTCTTTGACGCAATTATAAAAAAATAATTTTATAGCTTTACTTTTTAAAAATTACTCATTTCTTCTTTTGGTAGTAATAAATAGGTTCCGTCCACATTTTTAAAGTTTTAAATGAGCAAACGATTTTTTGCCTCATTTTACAATGAATTGATTTGTTCAAATGACTAATTAGTTCTATTTGTGGGATCTTCTACTTATTCGTCATTGTTACACTAATTCGTCTGAAAGTCAGTTAATATTACCCTTTAGAATTTTATAAATGTGTATATTCTGTACCTATTAAACATTTAATTTTTAATTTTCAGTTACTTTTTATTTTTTTTATATTATATTTACAATTTGTTGCTAGTTAGTATAAGAAAGAGGAAGTGAAATTGGCAGCCGTATACGCTTTTACTCAATATGTACGTCTAAAAATCAAACTGTTTGGTGCGCTCTTAGTGAGTCTTTTCCACTTGCCACTTCGCATCGATCACCCGCTTGGGCTAGGAGAAATAGTAGCTCAAGTACTGACTATGGGCGCGCCATGCCTGCGGTCCACCTTTTCCTCTCCTTATGCAAATTAGTTGCTGGTTTCCACTATATAAGCTCCTGCCATCAAGTTTTTAAAGGGCTGTTAGCTGTCACTTGCCCTTGCGGCGATCTGTTTTGTTTGGTCTAGTTTTTAGTTTATTGCGATCTAATTCTGATTTCAATGTTTTACCTTTGAATAAAAGACTTATTTTGAGTTTCACGCCTTGTTAACTTTTCGAGGGTTCTACTCTTAGAACACTGGTGCCGAAAATCGGGATCTTTAGATCCTTTAAATTTCTTCTAAATTCTAAATTTGCCTCAAAATGGATAAGTTACTAAGGCGTAAGCGCGTTATCAAATTTAGAGCTACTAGATTAACTACTACGGTTCAGGCTAGCATTACTAAAGATATAAGTGCTGAGGAACTCGAAGTTTTTAAAGAGGAATGCGTTGATATCTGGAGGGAGTTAAACGAGAACCATGAGGAAATCATGGAAGCGGAGGAGGCAGACGCCGAAATGGTTAAGCCCGAAACTTAATATTCCGAAACCGTCGGTAAACTCGAGAAGCTTAAAATGCTAATTTGTAAAACCATAAAGGGCACGTCCACAGCTACAGATCGCTCGGCGGACAATAAATCTACGCAGCTCGAGTCGCTGTCAGTGCGTCTGCCCAGCATTGAGCTGCCTACCTTCAGCGGCGACTTCCAAAATTGGCTTCCATTTCGTGATCTCTTTCAGTCGACCGTGCATGATAATGTCACCATTCCTGACGTCCAAAAGCTCCAGTACCTTAAACTAAGCGTTAAAACCCCAGCTTCAGCATTGTTAGATGCGATATCCGTCACCAGCGCGTTGGTGTGGTGAAAAAACACCAACACGTCGCGGGTGAAAGAAATCCAGCTGACTGTGCCAGCAGAGGATTACCTGCATATGCACTTTCAACATTTGACCTTTGGTGGAGCGGACCTTCATTTCTAGCGGCTATTAAACCACTTGAAGACCAATATGCTCCACCTGAAAACGCCGACGCACTAGTCTAAGAAAGGAAGGTAAGACCAACTTTAGCCTGTCTTACTTCCGAAGAACCATCATTTTGTACTGAACTTTTACAAAGATTTTCCACGCTTGCCAGACTTAAACGTATCACAGCGTACCTTTTTCGATTCGTTAATAATTGTAGGGTCCCTCCCCAACAACGTAACCTTGCGTTTCTGTCAAACCAAGAACTAAAAGGTGCTCTAAGTTTTTGGATCAAGTGTTCCCAAGCAGAAGGGTTCAGCTCTGAAATCGCCACCCTTAAAAGCTCTGATCGGGTATCCACCAAGAGCCACATCCTGAAATTGCACCCCTTCCTAGACCCTGGAGGTATCCTCAGGGTGGGCGGCCGATTACGCAACTCTGATCTTCAGCCAGATCACAAACACCCAGCTCTCCTGCCAAAGGACTCGACTCTAACTGTTTTAATAGTGAAACACTTTCATGTATCTCTTCTTCACGCAGGATCACAGCTACTTCAGGCCTGTCTCCAGCAACAATTCTGGATCATCGCTGCCCGCAGTGTCATCCGACGGATCGTTGGCCAATGCACAACTTGCATACGTCAACGAGGACAATCGTCTCAACAACTAATGGGTGATTTACCGTCATCACGGGTAACAGTTTCTCGTCCCTTGTTCGAATGCGGCGTCGACTACGCTGGAACCTTCACAATCCGAATGTCGAAGGCATCTAGAGCTAAGACTTGCAAGGCATACCTGGTAATCTTCGTGTGTTTTGCCACGAAGGCCGTGCACTGCGAACTAGCAAGTGACCTCACTACGCTAACATTCATTGCAGCTCTAAAGCGGTTTATTGCACGTCGTGGCAGGCCCACATCTATTAGAATTGATAACGGGACTAATTCTGTTGGTGCAGACAATCTAATGAAAGACACTCTCAAAAATGAATGCGTTGGTCAATACCTCGCAGAAGAAGGGATCGACTGGATCTTCAATCCTCCTTCTGCTGCCCATATGGGTGGGCTATGGGAATCAGCTGTGAAATCAATTAAATTCCACTTAAAACGTATATTGTCCGACGTCACATTGACCTACGAAGAGCTGTACACCGTCGTTGTACAAGTAGAGGCCTGTCTAAACTCGCGTCCATTGTGCCCTATATCTAATGACCCTAACGATTTTTCAGCGCTCTCTCCCGGCCACTTCCTGATCCAAGCACCCCTTCAGTCCCTCCCGGAGCCAGATGTGTCCAGCAAGCCAATCAACCATCTGACTCGATGGCAGCTCACTCAGGGCCTGGGGCAACATTTCTGGACCCGATGGACCAAGGAGTACTTGGGCACTCTCCAACACAGGCCCAAGTGGAATCGAGTCTCCGCCAACCTCAAGGTCAACGACTTGGTTCTCATCAAGGATGAGCGGCTTCCGCCGTTAAGGTGGAAATTGGGACGAGTCATCGAAGTCCATTCTGGAGCAGATGGCCTCGCCAGAGTCGTCACGCTGAAGACAGCAAATGGATAATTGCAGCGTCATATGAATAAACTGTGTCCCCTACCGAATATGGACCTCCAACAAGCTGTTGGTACCTGAACTCTAAGTGTGCTTCAAACACTTCAGTTGTAAATTTAAGTTGTAATTTTACTTTGATCGTTTATTGTATTGCTTTTGAAATCCACGGATTTCAAGGTGGGCGGTATGTTTGGTGCGCTCTTAGTGAGTGTCTTCCACTTGCCACTCCGCATCGATCACCCGCTTGGGCTAGGAGAAATAGTAGCTCAAGTACTGACTATGGGCGCGCCATGCCTGCGGTCCACCTTTTCCTCTCCTTTTGCAAATTAGTTGCTGGTTTCCACTATATAAGCTCCTGCCTTCAAGTTGTTAAAGGGCTGTTAGCTGTCACTTGCCCTTGCGGCGATCTGTTTTGTTTGGTCTAGTTTTTAGTTTATTGCGATCTAATTCTGAGTTCAATGTTTTACCTTTGAATAAAAGATTTATTTTGAGTTTCACGCCTTGTTAACTTTTCGAGAGTTCTACTCTTAGAACACAAACTAAAACCAACTACCCAAAACATACCTAAATCAAAGTATAGAATTACCTTAGCTTCAAATTTTAATTATTTACTAGAGTTCGTCGAAAAAAAAGCAAAAACGTCCTTGATCAAACATAGCCGAAGCATTTTTGGCGGATACTGCAGTCTACCTGCCGAAAGTCGTGCCACGCTAGGGCGAAAAGGGCAGGCAAACTGCAGTATATGTTTTTTCTCTATGTGTGCCTGCAAAAATCAAAATAAAACCTACTACCCATAAAACATTTCTAATTCAAGGTTCAGAATCGCCTAAATTAGAATTTCAATGTTTTACTGGAGTTTGTGGGAAATCAAAAACGCGTTTCATCAAATATCTCCGAAACACATTTTTGGCGATTACTGCAGTTTGCCCCGCCCACGGCAGCATAGAGAGGGTAGGGTAGGTACATATATTCCGGCTTGTGAAGCAGAGAGAGTAAAAAATTTTGTTTCCAATTAAAAATAATATATATAGTTATAAAAAGAAAGGTGACAGAAATGGTACCATTCTGAAGCAATATAAGTTGTTTTAAAAACTGTCAAGAATGGATTTAGTAACGTTAAAGCATCCTAGAACTTAAATATTCCTTAATTTTTCATAATCTATTGATCATGAAAAATTGCACTGTAAAACATTAATATGTCATGTTCTACCCAAAATTTTGGAGTAAATTGTCTGGCTAAGAAAAAGGAGAAGCAATTTCACCAAACTTCAATGCATGTGATCTGATTTTTTTTTCAATCTTAAGCAATACTTTAGACAACCCATAAAAATAGCACCAAAGTATAGTTACACAATATGGGAAGTTACATATAATTTGCTTGATTTTAAAGTTATTAAGGTTATAATGACCTTTTTATAACAATTTGGTACAGTAAACTAGCTTTTTTATACAATCTAACCTATATTCTTTGTATAACCTTTTGGGCTATATTATTTAACAATAAAATGTGCATAAAAAACAGCAAAATGTTTTTTAAGCGAGTTAAACCTTTTCAAAAATAGTTGGAAAATTAGTCCAATCCATCTTTGGCAGTCTGGGAAAATATACCACGTCTACGAGACACGTTTTTCAGCTCAATGTGCTTGCATTCAAGCACTCTCTACCAAAAAGTGCATTTACTTTTTAGAAAAATAGTAATACTAGTTTATTGTTAACCATGTGGAGAAGGCAATGATATCTTATTTTCTTCAAAATAAATAAAAGTAAGAAAAATATCAAAAAGAAGAAAACTTAGAAAACTACCCCCGGTCTTACACAAAATTGGTATCCGCATTTTCACAAAATCATCTACCTCTTTATTCTTCGAATAGTTTAATAAATTTCGGTGATATTGTTACAAAAAGAATGAAACTGCGAAACTTTCATTTAAAATACAATACCATTGAAAGTAAATCGTTATTTTTTTTGTTTTTCACAATTTCAAAAATGTGTGTAATCAAACATAATGTATATTTTTACTTGTAAAACTTATTCGTGAACTTAAATAATAAAAAAAGTTTTAATATTTTTAAGAATTTCAAAAATGGGTAAGATAACTCCATTTAGGTTTAAAAATGTAAACGATATAATCTGGCTATATATTAGCAATGCAAGGTTATTATTATTTTTTACAAACTGAAAGATATCCACAATAAAAATATCGTTAAATTAATTACATCTCATTTTTCTTGCTGAATACATGGAGGTAACCCAATAAAAAAATTCGGCCATCTTTTTATAAAGAAAATCAAATTGAGATCTTAAGATGGATGATTTTTTTCAACAGTAATCCAAAAGAAACATGAAAGTTAAAACTTTCAATGATGTTTTTGAAAGATCAAAAAAATATTTGCTTTAAAAAAACTACTTTTTTTTTTAAATTAGTATTTTTGGAGTTGATAATGTAATTTAAAGAATTGGTTAAAGAAAACAGTCTGTATTTGTTCCAAGTTAGATAAAGAAAGGCAATAATTTCGTCTGCCAAGAAAGTAAACTTTTTTTTATTTGCAGATAAAATTAATTATCCTAATATGATGTAATAAATGATAACAATAAATTGCTTATAGTTACGGAAAAACTCCACCAAAGTTTTTTCAAATAAGATTTACTCTGACATTAATAAATAAAAGAATATTTGTAGCTTAATGCTTTTTAAATTTATCCCAAACAAGCACAAAATTGTTTCATGATTAATAATACTGGATTATTTGATCTTTTACCATACATTTTGAAAGATCAACAAATTGGGTGGCATGTTAATTTATTTTACTATTCATAGAATTATGGTTTATTCATAGATTAATGGTTTGTTTCTGGTAAATAAAGTATTTTCGATATTATTATTATAACTGACATGTAATATTAACTGACATGTAAATATAAATTAAAAGTAAACATACTAAAATAGAGTTTGGATTATTTTGTTAGTTTTTATAATGTATAAAACATAATTTAGCTGCTTCGCATTGATTAATATTCTCTATATATCTTACAGTGAATGCTTGAAGTCCGGCGCATGTCAACATTCACCGGATTTCGGAGGTTTGTACTACACAATCTCTTTGTTATATGAGAATTTTCCTACATCATATAATTTTATGTTTGACATTTTAAGCATATTAAAATAATAAGTATTTTAGTGACATTTTATATATTTACATATTTGACGTTTATGTGATTTATTTGTAGAAATGAAAATACATTAAAATTTCGATGGGGGAGTTTTGGCTTATGAAATGGAAATAATAAATATTTCTAGACATTATGTATTAAACTTTGTTAATGCTATAAAAAAAGAACACATCAATAAAATGAAAGTGTTATTAATAGAAAATTGTCTATATTCATAAAACAACATTTAAATTTTAATTCGATAATTTCTAACAATACATCGACAAATTTAAAATGCCTACAACATTTAAATGTATTTTGACAAACTGAAGAAGTTGAAACAATAATAGTAAAAAATAAAAAAAAATTGAGAAATTAGAAGGTTTAGGTTTGAAAGATTAGGGAAAATATTTGAAAACTTCATTGGGTAAACCATTTCTATAAAAATGCAGCACATTCTCAGCATATTAACAGCACATTCCGCTATATTCGATTACAGATGGTGCTGTAAACACAATTTTATAACACTTAACAATATTTTCTCAGCTTGCACATGAGCCCACGCAGTAACCTATCGCAACATTCGTAAGCAATTTTTTGTTGTACCATTCGGGAATTCAAACTGGATCAAGACTGAGACACAGTGCTTGAAAATTGCAGCATACCTTGTAGGCATTAGAATACATCACATGCTAATAAATGTGACGAAAAATTTATTACTGTGTATATTCAGCATTATATATTAAATTATATTTTTTGAAATGCCTAGGGAATTTTCTTTTATTTACGAAAGGGAGTACACAAAGATCTAAACTTCTAAGTAAATATATTGTTACACCCTACGCATTTTATAAAATGGAGAAGAATATGTATTTATCTCGGTAACAGAAGGTATTAACATTAGATTCTTTAATTAAATAAAAAAAATCAAAATATAAAAATATATTGAGAAAATCCTTAGGGGAGCAGCCTTGTTCATAACTTAAAGTATTCTGTTATAGGTACATTCAGAGACCTTTGTTAGTTATTCTAAAGCTGTAAAATTATGCTCGTTTTATCTGATATCGTGGGCTTATCATTTGTTTTTGCCCATGGGTTTGTGTCATTTCTATGAATGATAAATGAAAAATAGAATTTTTTAAATATTGCGCTGGATTATATTTTCAATTTAAGAAGCTCCGGTGTTTATCATCTTAAAATAATGGTATACTGAATTGATGTGACACAAATCGATGCCTCGGGGGGTATTCTAAAGAATGTCAAATGAAACGTATCGTTATTGAATTCATGATAATAAATTATATGATTCCCCCTTAAAACTACATGATATGCTTGTAATTATATGAATATGAATTCAGTGTTTTAATGCATTTACATTTAGTGTCCTTTAAATGACTGGCTATACCATTGAAACGCAATTTTTAGCCTACTTTTCTTTTTTTAATTCGAAAGAATTAAAAAAAATGAAAAAGCAGGTATTGACATGCGGTCGATGTCCGTCTGTCTGTCTGTCTGTCCGTACCCCCCTTCCAAAATCGGTTCTATCCATCGGTTCTTAAAAATTCTTTTTTTGTTAGAAAGCTATGACCTCAGATACCCAACTTTCATACTTTTTGTCCGTCTGTCTGTACGTCCGGACGGACATAAATCTACTATCTTTCGGCGAATTTCCCATTGAATTAGCATTGAAATTCAATTTTGAGTCATTTAAGTCACTGTAGGTATTGAAATGCGGTTGATGTCCATCTGTCTTTCCGTCTGTCTGTCCGTACCCCCCTTCCAAAATCGGTTCTATCCATCGGATCTTAAAAATTCTTTTTTTGTTAGAAAGCTATGACCTCAGATACCCAACTTTCATACTTTTTGTCCGTCTGTCTGTACGTCCGGACGGACATAAATCTACTATCTGTCGGCGAATTTCCCATTGAATTAGCATTGAAATTCAATTTTGAGTCATTTAAAGCACTGTAGGTATTGAAATGCGGTTGATGTCCATCTGTCTGTCTATTCGTATGTCTGTCTGTCTTTTCGTCTGTCTGTCCGTCTGTCTGTCTGTCTGTATGTCCGTACCCCCCTTCCAAAATCGGTTATATCCATCGGATCTTAAAAATTCTTTTTTTGTTAGAAAGCTATGACCTCAGATACCCAACTTTCATACTTTTTGTCCGTCTGTCTGTACGTCCGGACGGACATAAATCTACTATCTTTCGGCGAATTTCCCACTGAATTAGCAATGAAATTCGATTTTGAGTCATTTAAATCACTGTTGCCAAATCAACAATGGCATGAGAAACTTTATTTAAACATATTTGAAGCAAAATAATATTTTCATGAATCAGTTTGGAATGACGTCATAAAATGTAGCACAATTTGATTCTTTGATTATTCATTAATTATCTACCAAGAAATCGGCAAGGCATACTTTTGCATGCAATTATGCTTAGTTTTAATTTACATTTCTTATTTTTTAATGCAGTTCGGAGTAGTTTCATTACTTTTGTTATTAATAAATATTTAATTATTCTTCGAACTAGCTTATGATAAATAATATTTAATTAATTTTCGAAAGAATATTAAGGAAAATAGTTGATTTTGGCTTTTAGAAGTTTAAATTATAGCTGGGTGCTGTGTTTCGATTTTTTTTTCTAATGTGCATAAATCTAGTGTAGAAACGGCTGTTGATGATATTTACTTTAGGAACCTAGTTTTTTTTTCCCGATTAGAACTTCAATAAGTATTTAAGTAACAGGAAAGTAGGCTATTTTAGTTCTTTATGAACTTCTTGTTATTTATGAAAACGTGGGAAAAGTTTTAGGTCAAATTTTTGAAATTCCTTCAACGAAAGCATTTTTTCCTTTAGCTATTTACCCAACATACATTGTCATTAGAGCAGTCCGTCAAGTAAGTTTTGATTTATGCTTTATAAATAAAGCAGTGTATTTTTTAATCTTTTTAAATATAAAATAATCATCAATAGAACATTTTAAGATTGAGAAGTTGGCATAATTTTGTGCTAGTATAAAATGCGTGTTTGCTCCAAATATAGCGGTAATCCATACTGTCTTTCCAGAACAGACACCCAAACATTGACAGATATTTCATTTGTTAATAATTGACATGTTTCACGTCATGAATGGTAGCAATTCCAGCATTACTGTTTTTATTTTTGGTCCTCCTAGGATTACATTCGTTTTAGTGATAATTTGATAAAAAAATATTTCAATTTAATATTTAAAAAACTATTGTAATGGAGAAACAAATTTGGACAGTGAATTTTTTAATAGTGATTTCTTTTGATATTTTTCTCTTATTGTCCATTTGGAGATCTGTGTTCCCTTATTGTTCTTCTTTCGTTGCGTAATTTATTGTACTGTAATCTGTAGAATAATTTTATAAATACAAAAAGTTTACTAAATAAAAAATATCCGCTAAATATAAAATATACTAAATATATCCGTGGTTTTTATCGCGCATTGATCGTTGAACAAAAACAACCCATGAAATCACGGAATACAAGAATGAAATCTGGAAAGTTTCGTCATCTTAAACATTCCAAATGTGGATGATGTACCTACACAAAAAACGATATCTTACAATTAAAAATTATACTAACCACAAAATTTCCGACATGGTTCCTAGCCCACAAACCCCTCAGTTGATAAATAATCCATGAACACATTTTTCCAAACATCGTATTCTTCATTCCTCATCTTCAAAAAGGACAACGTAGACAAAAGACTAAAACAAATGGCCAAGACCCACGGCCCCTTTCATTCATCTTTGGTATCATATGCCCGTTGCATAACACAATCAAAGACATTAATATAATGGATCCATAATCTTCTGGTAAAAAGGTTAGGTGAAAGAGGGGACCATATGAATCCTTTGTTTGGCAGGGAAGATTGCTACGATTGGCAACACATCTCTGCCTAAAAAGTAAAAGAAAATTATATTTGAAAGCTATGATTGGATAGCTTTTATGTTATTTTGCTACGGATATGTTAAGTATCTAAGCTGTATTGGGTTTTTTTAAAATCAAATGGGCATGTTTCAGGTCTTGAGAAGTAACAGAAATGTTAATGGAAATAACTTCTTTCTAGAGTTTCGATTGATGAATCCATGTCACGTAAGGGCAAAGGCCAAGCCGGAGTAGAGCAAGAAGAAATCTGTAAGAAATCTCGTCACCTAAAACAACCCAATTACGTCGATATTAGAACATTTGAAAGCACACACAGTGATTTAGAACTACTCAAATTTTCTCTGAGCCAGTCACGTGACTTTCTCATCCATAATGGTCACCTTTCATAGGTTTGCCAGTTCGCTTCTCTTATACCTAAAGTCCCTTAATAGATCCGCGAAGCAGAGCGTTAAAGCGGGTTAAAAGAATGTCCTCTAGGAATGCAGGTGACAGCGGCGGTTTGGAGAGTGGGGGGCCTAATGAGGTATGTCAACCTAATTAGAGCTAATGAATGTCGCGTGTTTTCAGAAGGATGCCCTTTCTGGTAGAGGTTCGAAGTCACGAAGGGGGTTGGACTTCCTTGGTTTATGAGGATGCGTTGTGAATATTTAATTTTAGATGGGGAAATTAAATTTTAAAAGTTTTCATTGTGTCCTGAAGGTGTGATTCGTTAAAAATATCTTCAGCGTGTGATCTGTTTTCTTATAATGAGTCCCCGAAATGTAATGAATACGAAGTGTAGATTTATTTAGTTGTATATCAGACACTAATAAAAGTAAAAAAAGTTAGAAATAAGTTGGAAACCTATGATTTTATACCAAATATAACATTTAATTAAATTTTGCAAATATATTTATAGTAAAACAAAAAAATAACCTCAATTTTTTAACTATTTTGCATTTTTCAAAAAAAATTCATAAATAAAATGTACTCAGTAAATCTAATTCCGTGTATCTTTATCAGTATATCAATATCTAGCTTCCCCTATAACATCATTCTATATATATAAACCTTCCTAAATTCCGATCGGGAATGCTTAATTTGTTGTTAAATAGTTTGTGTACTTACAAATTGATGTTTATTTGGTTTTAGTTAAATACTACGTAAAGAAATCCAATACGTGATTATGCAACAAACTTATTTTCTCAAACTAATGAAAAAACCAATTAGTATAAAACTAAGTTTAATGAAAGTACTAGTCCAAAACAGACTGATCTAAGGATATACATTTAATAAGACATATTTTTATTCTTCCTATTCTTAAGAATTAAAATGCAACTTATTGTTACCCCACAAAGTACCCTTGATGAAAATTGCATTACTGTCGTGGGAGTAATCCATTTGATTAAAACTAAAAAGAACGCTCTTTCAAGAGTAAGCCCTTTGATTATAAGAACATTCCTCAAACTTTTGTCAAACTTCTTTGCTAAGAAAGTATTCTTAATTTTCTTACTTAATTGTTTCTTACATTGTTGAAGGTCTTACAGTAATGGTGGTAAAGCTGTAATTAAAACAAAATACGAGAGGAAGAGTGTCTTATAAACTGTACTTATTGTTAAAAAAAAAGAAGAAGGAGATTTAACACCGCCTCTTATATTGAACCGTATCAAGTGACGTAGTCGACACCTAAACCCTCGGACGACATCGTACGCTAATACCGTATAAAATACGTTACACGTTTGCAACTCTATTATTTAAATTTAAATTACATAGTTAAAATTATAAATTTGGTGGAAAGTAGGGAAAAAAATGCAATTCTTGGGGCAAAGTTTCTCCGCCGCGGTATCTATGTCGAAATGACCGCGGTATCTATGTCGAAAACAACAATTGTTTTACGTGCTTTTTAAAATAACCAGCTTTCTTTATTAATGAAATAATCAAATGTATAATCGATTCTTTGACAATAAGACTTTATAGAACTGAATTGATACCAACATAATTATTGGTTAAGAATTATTCTTGATATGTCCAAGGGGTAGGTAGGGGTAGGTACATATATATTCCGGCCTGTGTGCTTGATCAGAGACCCGCTTATGAAGCCTTCGTCAAGTAAGACAGATACAGAAAGAATTTCTTTTACTGTCACAGATAAAGATTTAATTATTAATTGATAAAGTTTTAAAATGGTGTCGCCATCTGCGGTATATTTTTGGCATTTTAAAACTTTAAAAATAAGTAATTGAATAGCTAGATAACATTTTCGTTTCAAATTTGTTTCATTTCGATGTTATGTTGATTACCGTACCTGGGGAAAAAAGGCTAACACGGCAAAGCAATACTTCTGCGAAAGTTGTGATTTCAAAACTATTGCATTAGCTCTTTGGGACTGACAGTCCCTCTTAAAGGAGAATTTAATTATCGTTGTTCTTGACTATCTTCAACTTGGTTTTTATCTAGCCAAGACTAATTAAAGATTTTTACAGGTTTTGATTATTACATAGATAACGACAATATAGTGACTTTACTACCGAGAGGTAGGGATATTTGATAAAGGTTACTAATAACAGAAAAAAATCACCATTTCTAAAGTGCTCAAAATGTAAACAGAAACCTTTCTTAATCCAATAAATTTATAAAAAAAAGTTTGACATATTTAAAAATGTATACTCACTCCATGACAATTCATATTCTTAAACGAAACATCGTTGATAAATGTACTGTTTAATATTTCGAAATATGGATAACATTTTAACCTTCTCTCTCCCATAAAAAATTCTTAATTAATTTTTCTGTCTCTTTGAGATACATCCATTCTACATCCGACATTTAAATTAATATTTCTAAGTCATTTTAATCAAATCTTCTCCATCCGATATACCAAAAACAACCAAAAAAAAGTTTAATCTAACAATTGAAGAGCTTAGTGGAAGAACGTGCTAAGTGACATTTTTGAAAAAATTGAGTTTTTCGTGTCAATGAACACAATACTAACTTCTTTTACAATAACGAGTTTCAATTTTTCATAAACTTTAAGCTAGTATATTTTTAAGGTTTTCAAGTACTGTTTTAAAAGATCTGAGTGCAAACTAAAAACCTTAAAGCTCATTTTTTTGTTTTCGCCTTTTTGTCACTTAGCACGTTCTTCCACTAAGCTCTTCAATTCACAACAAAGTAAAGTTGAAAGCAGTCAATCATACCAATTCCTGACGGATATAGAAATAAAAAAAATTCCATCATCTCTCAGGTTTCGCCAGTTTTGATTTTTTTCCCCAAAAGCCGCCCATTGAAACAAAACTCAAGATTTTCATTACATCTGACGCATTTTTTTCCATAGATTTTCCTTCTGTCGATGGAATATTTTTTCCGGTCGAGTTAGAATGTTATCGAAGATTTAATGGACCATGAAATGAATACATTTTCATTCTCCATTTTTCCTGTTCAGACCACAGAGATTTTTTTGGGAGGCCTTTCTTCTCTAGTTTTTATGTTCTTTCGAACAATCGATTGTGTTATAAGTGCAGAATATGAATTTAGATTAATTTTCGTAAAAAATATTTGTTCTTTATATGCTGATTAGTTATTTTTTGTGTAAGATAATGCAGGAATGTGATGAATGGCTAAACCATAAGATATGCTTTTGTAAAAAAAAATTTCGATAACATTTTTATTGTTTTATTATTTAAATATTTAGACATAATACATTTTTATTTTCTAAAATTCACCATCATCATAATAATTAAATATTTCTCAATTGCCTTTTGCTCCACATATTCACAAGAAATACCAATAAACTTTATTAAAAAGTTTTTAAGTGTAAAAACTGTAATAGTTGAATGAGTTTTTTACATGTTAGGTTCTCTTGGGCGGTAAAAAATCGAATTTATGACCTCAAATAATGCTATTTTAATTGCCATATAGATACAATTTGTGGGCTATATATTTTGTTCTTTCTCTATTATAAATTAAACATTTCTGAATGCAATAGGAGTTTTAACGGCTTTTTTTTTATACAAAAGTACGATTAGAAAAAGCGAGGAAAATATCCTGGAAAAATTTTTATGTTTTAAATAAACTTGAAATCAAAGAAAAAAAAAGCTTTAAAATATTTTAAAATAATCACTTATTATCATAATTTATGTAAAAATGCATCTTTAATATTACATCTGACCATCTCTGTTGACAATATTATTGTACAATGTAAAATATAAAAAATAATGCAAAAAATATGGAAGTGGTAGTTGCGCCCTTAGAAGGTAAGCGAAATGTCCATGCATGCAATTAGTAGCCATTTTTTTGTTCATTAACTAATCATTATCACATTACAAATTGTTTACGCCAGAAATGAACTTGTGCGGGTTATGCTTAGATGAATACAAATATTAACGAAATACAACAGGCCTAGGGCCCATGATTCCTTAATATTCAATTACTAGCCGCAATAGCTTGCAGTTTATTGCCTCTGCAACATTTGCACATTTAGAACTATGCTAATGCCGTATGTGTGCTTTACTATTTATTTATACTAGACTTTTATGCACACACCAAACACTTACATCAACGCTACAATGTCACATCCTTCTAAACGCACTCATGGGTTTTTGTACAGAACACAGTGACATTAGGTCACTCGTATTAGTGATTATTACTGTGATGATAAAAAGAAATGCCAAGGCGTTGAGTGTGTTGTGAGGTTTTTTTAGATCAGATCTTACTGCGCAAAAAGCACCAAACTCTTCAACCATCGCTTTTTGACCACTTCCTTTGAATAGCCTTTCTAAACTTTTATTTGATATTTCTCTTGTAAAGTTACATGTTTTTATTCCTCTTATAGAATGATCCCTTCAATTTAATGCCGTTAACATTGACCATTATATCCATATTTTTGATAGCATTCAGCCCTTCTCTGTAACATCGGTCCTAAGAAGATTATTTTAGTTTAGTATCCTACAAAACTTCGCCTCAAAACCCAAAACAGGATAACAATTCTTTATCTGTTTTCTTTGAACTTGAACTTGCCCTTTCTTTGAAGGGGATTATTATGTTAACAAAATATATTATTGAGACTACACAAAAAACCGAAACCTATACAGACAGAAGCTTCAAATAAAATAAAATAAAAATCTTTCAAGATAAAGAATTTATGGCTAGGGTTTGTCCAGCGGCGAAGTTTGAAGGCGAAAATATTGAAAAATAATGGCAAAAGTGGGAGCGTCAAAAGAATTGCTTTTACAAAAGAAGATACTTGGTAACTTTGTAGTGAGAAAAATATTTTGAGAGTTCCGCTACTAAAAGAAAATTTTGTTTTACATCATTAGTGAAAATAAATTTTTCTCGTTTTCATGCCCATATGTTTTGTTTGGAATTCAGTGTGAAAAATGAAGACTCCTTTGAATTTTATGAGATAAATTCGAACTAAAAATTTAAAAATAATTATTAAGGATGCTAGGTTTGGTCAGTGCCTATCAAAGTACGTTTAGATTTTGTACAAAATTTAAGTCGACAAATTGTAGGGTATTATAAAATTTTAAATCTGGGGCAGGACATAATTTTTCCCAATTTATATTATTGCATATTATTTATTAATGCTTTTTGTTTTAATTTTGTTTTGAATCGATCAAAAAAATTTTGCAACTTAAATGTTTGAAAGGTTTTTCAAATAGTTCTATTAGAGCAAGATTTGTTTTATTGATGCTCGTTTTTTTCCATAATGATCATCTTTTAACATTTGCATAAATATTTTTGATTATATAAGGATATACAGATTAAAAGCCAATGACTTGTGCTTACTTTCAGGCTAAGGTTGACTTAACTCTGTGACGGGATTTAGAAATATTATTTGTTTTTGAAGGAAATCTAAAAGACAAAATACATTAAAAAATAAAATTATTTTCAAAGTTAAAATAATTTAACTGAAGGATACATATAAGATGCATCCTAATTTACATCATAGTACACATGTAATTAAGATTTTGGAAGACAAATTCACTTTTATAGAATGGATGTATGTTTTTATTTTATTTAATCCATCATTTATGTAGTTTCAAAACTTATTTTAAAAATGAAAGCAAATAGAATCAATATTTTTCATTTTTAACAACATTAATCTGTTCAATAAAAAGTGTTAAAAACCAAAAAAAACAATACCTTTATTTACAACTATTTTATTATATCCCCTTCTACAGTGCATTGTACTTCAATAAAAATAATTATTTAATGCAATATTCTTTTATACTAACACAAATTTTGCTTTGAACAAAGTTTCCCTTTACTTGCAAAATAGTCTAGTCTCTTACAGTAAAGTGCCACTTGAAAGAAAAACTTAAGTTAAAAGAAAACCACATCCTTAAAAAAAGTTTATTTTCATAAAACTAAACACCACTTATCCTTTTCAAAAACAATTACTTGAAAGGTGTCAAGAAATTACTTCACTTTTAGAAAACGAAAAAAAAAACCTTTAAAATATGTTTTCTTCTAGTTATTTTACGTCGTGGGGTCTCCAGACTTTTTCACTGGAAACCATAGTAAAAGAGATATGAATGCAACAACGAAAGACTCTAAAATTTATCAAAGGTTTTCATACATTTAGTCTCTTTTGAAATTATATTTTTAATCGTTTTTCCAAGAATTTTCCCTTTAGATTTGTTGTGTTTTTGCGTCCGCAGACTTTGGAACTATTATGCAACAAGTAAGTAAAGTTGAAGTAAAGTAAGCAAGTTAAAGTTTATTAAACGTGAGTAATCTATACTATTAATGTGTGACTGTGTATGTGTATGTCTGAAATTTATGTCCGTCTGAACCCAAAAAAACGTCGATATATTAGAAACGGGACATTTCTAATATATCTACGTTTTGTGCTTGAGACGGACATAGATTTCAGACCTATACATAGTCACAGATTATCCTCGTTCTAATGAATACGTAGAATAGAATAGAAAAGTTATTGCTCTTCTTCAAAAGTTCCTGCTTTTTTTCTTTCTAAAGTCCTGATTTTTTAAAAAAGAATTTTCTCTTAGACTTATAATGGAACCAAAAATATTTTAAATATCTTTCTGACTTAGAGAAGTAACAAATTAAAATTAAGTATAAGCATCCACCACTATGCCGCCCGTATATCCCCATTATGATAATTTCTTTCAGTATTATCCCATTAACAAAGCATTTGTAAATAGTATGAACAACTTTCTTACCAAATAAAAACATTAACTGTAAGTTTTTAAAATTCCTTTCTCATGTACATAACGTTCGTAACTAAAATGTAACCTAAATAATTTTTCAACTATATTCCTTATTTGTCTTATATTTTGTTTATTTAGATAAATAAAGCAGACAACTTATTTTCGCATGGCAAATTTCCTTGCAAATTGTCGTTAATCAGTTTAAGGAACAAGAAAATAATTTTTTTAGAACTTCTTGTTTTGTTTAAAAGTTCTGACATCATAGAACTATATTTTATACTTTTTCCATCTGTCTATCAGTCCTTTTAACTTACGTTCCCATTTCATCATTGAAGCCATTCCTTTGCTAAATCGAGATTATTGAAAAATCAAGATATAGCAATCCTCTCTGCCTATTTTTTCTAAATAAAACTCCGTTTGTGGCTATTACTCAACTTGTCATCATAATTATTTTAATGAAAGAATCATAATCAGAATTAAATAATGTAAAACTACGTCAAGAGAAACCCCTGGAAATTAATTGCCCATTATCTAAAATAAACCCGTCTTTTGATAAACTTTTTATGCGATTCAGTATTCTTACAATATATATCACCGGTCGTATATTAGCATTGCAGCTAGTCAAAAGGTCATTTTAATTATTATAAGTCATTGTCATCATAATTATTTTAATGAAAGAATCAGAATCAGAATTAAATAATGTAAAACTACGTCAAGAGAAACCCCTGGAAATTAATTGCTCATTATCTAAAATAAACCCGTCTTTTGATAAACTTTTTATGCGATTCAGTATTCGTACAATATATATCACCGGTCGTATATTAGCATTGCGGCTAGTCAAAAGGTCATTTTAATTATTATAAGTCATTGTCATCATAATTATTTTAATGAAAGAATCATAATCAGAATTAAATAATGTAAAACTACGTCAAGAGAAACCCCTGGAAATTAATTGCCCATTATCTAAAATAAACCCGTCTTTTGATAAACTTTTTATGCGATTCAGTATTCTTACAATATATATCACCGGTCGTATATTAGCATTGCAGCTAGTCAAAAGGTCATTTTAATTATTATAAGTCATTGTCATCATAATCATTTTAATGAAAGAATCATAATCAGAATTAAATAATGTAAAACTACGTCAAGAGAAACCCTGGAAATTAATTGCCCATTATCTAAAATAAACCCGTCTTTTGATAAACTTTTTATGCGATTCAGTATTCTTACAATATATATCACCGGTCGTATATTAGCATTGCGGCTAGTCAAAAGGTCATTTTAATATTATAAGTCATTGTCATCATAATTATTTTAATGAAAGAATCAGAATCAGAATTAAATAATGTAAAACTACGTCAAGAGAAACCCCTGGAAATTAATTGCTCATTATATAAAATAAACCCGTCTTTTGATAAACTTTTTATGCGATTCAGTATTCGTACAATATATTATATCACCGGTCGTATATTAGCATTGCGGCTAGTCAAAAAGTCATTTTTGTCAGTCTCTTACACTGTTTTTATAGACCATGGGTCCATTGGCCTAAGTTTGGTTTTTCACTTGATTGAAGTATACCACTGTAAAACCATCTAGTAAGATGTTAAGTCATCCAAATCAAACCTTAGTTTGGAGACCCTTTCTTTAAGTTTCAAAGTAAATAAACAGACAGTTCGAATCTTCTTAACAGCGTAAAATAAATATTTCTTAAGGGAAGACCTCAAACAAGATAAGAGCCGACGAAAAACAGTGAAAGATACATCTTCGTATAAATATGATACTTTCGTATATGCCTACTTTTCATAAACATGTCAGAAAAAATTCGTAGATGTTGGTATGAAAACGATGTAACGGGCATTTAACTTAATTTCAGTTTGTTAAAAAGAACTTTACTTTACTAGCGCATTCTCTACTTATATATCACCAACCCTCATAAAGCATCTCAGCACAATCATTACACAAAATTGTCAGATTGGAATAAGATAAAAGTTCACATAAAAGTCACCATTATTAAGGATACGCTTGTGAAACGCCGGTTTTATAAAGCTAATATACAAAAAAAAGAATATATATTTTGACAAAAATGTCAGTTACAATTCCTTCAAATCAACGTAGCGTGCCGATAAAGACGTGCAGTTTACGAAAGTACAGCTAAATTTAAACCGCCTCTCACCTTACGTGAAAGAATATCAACTTGAGCTGAAGGGAGCCAAACAGAGTTATAATTGATGAGCAAACCTAGTAAAACGCCATGAAGTTTGTTGAAGAGCTGCGCTGAAATGTGTGAAAGGAGACAATTAAAAAAAGTATCAGGATCCATGTTCGTTTAAACAGATCTTAAGTCTTAACAGGTCTCCACCTTGTTATTTAGATCGAGTAGAAAGTTAAAGTTTATTAAAGATTTCGAAAAAAATGTCATAGTAATTTAGTATACTGTAATGTACGGCAAAATCTAACTAAAATCATTTAATTAAATTCAGGAAAAATACATTGCGATCGTAGTCACTTTTATATAAATCAAAAAACTATTTTGTAACAACTTTGGTAATCAAAATTTTTTGTCTGAAAATGTATGATTATTTCCTACATTGTCAGAAAAATTCATCCTTTTATACTAAATTTTCTTCTTTTTCTCACAAACAATTGCCGTTCCGCGTTCCGATTCGATTTCAGTTATTTCCCGAATCGTTTCGGTTTTAAAGGAACCGCCCGTGCGCATTTCATTTCGTCAAAAGCAAAAATGGTAGGGATTCACAGAAATATACCAGCAGCAAATTTGCCAATAAAATTTCCTTTAATTGAAACATTCTTTCAATACAAACTCTATAAATTATAACTTTACAATCAAACATATCATTTGTCAATATGAAGAACTTATGATTTGATCATTAATCTCAATTGAGTTAAGTGGGTTTCTTTTTAACTTAATATTATTTGATTTATAAAATATACTTTGCCCTAAAAGTTTTATAAGCACACCAATCAATCAAATTTATCTAAAATTATTTTTTTCTTACTATAAACTCATGTCATACATCAATGTATGTCGTGTTTTTCGATGAAAAAATTTACCAATTTTTCAAATATCTTTAGCTTATCCTATTAAATATAGACTAAAAAAATTTTCATCAAAGCAACACCCTGTAACTACCATAAAAAGCAGATAAATGTCGGATATATTGAAGATTCAACCCGATATCCGAAAAGAGTTAAATCCTATTAACTAGTAGGACGGTGATTGTAGTTTTTGGGCTTTCTCCAACATTCTCCCAGACGCAAGTCCATCAATGGTTTTGTTCGTGTTCCGAATAAGTTTGGCGACTTTTGAAAATAGCGCTTCTTTTTTTTTTGTTATATTTGTACCAAAAATAAATGGCGTAACTGCCATTTTTAGTGGAAAACGCTGGTTTGATCGTAATTGATACACCATTCAGATTTGTTTTACTCAATGCGGAAAAAAACTTTTAACAAATAACCTATACTTGTGTATGAATCAGCAGTAGCCAAAAAACGTAATAATGTAACTGATAGCTTTTTTTTTGACAGTTATTGCTATCACAAGGTAAACAACATCAAATAACTTAGCAAACACAAGGAAACTACTTAATGATTAAAAATACATAAAACTTACATCTTAATTTCCTTAAATTGCTAAAATGAAAAAGTTGATTTTTTTAAACAAAAAATACAAAAAGATTTATTAGATGTACTTCATAAATTTTGAAGCTTCTATCGGCTTTTTTTTTCACAAAACAAACAGAGCAGCAGCCCTATTCCTTTGATCTTTGGTATAATCCCCATAGTTTACCACTGATAGATTACTTTTTAAGGCTTGGTGTATGGCATCTTCGTCGTCAGGAGATAAATTGCAAAAGTTTATGTTAAGGTTTAAAATATTCTTATTGGCTTGGATGGACTCTTTTAATTTACGCCCACACTCCTGTAAGAAATAAATTTAAGAAGGTGAGAAAAATAAAGCATGTAAATTTTTTATATATGTACTTAAAAATTAGTAACCCTTTGTGTTTGAAAGTTTCTAGCACTTCGAAGGCTTTTAAGGAAAAATATGTCACATTAACAAGCTTTAAAGGTTAAATATTAAAAAGATGTAAATACATCGTTTATGCTTACACTAGCTTGGCAAGATTGTATTGGAATCGTGATATTTCTAGTTTCCACCACTATATTTGAAATATGAACTTAACGATTTTTTTGGAGACGAAGCAACTTTGTTTTACCACAAAAGTGTTGAATACCCGTTCCTAAAAGTGGTGACAGTCAGAAATTTCAAAACTATGGATGCATTCTTGCCACAAATTTTAACAGTGTACAATATTTCGAAATAAATGTATTAAATAATTTATATTAATAAATTTATTTCCTACAGAGAAGTTTACCAAAAGTATTGATTAATAAAAAGCACTTCGTAAAGCAGCAAAAAATTTAAACATTAAATTGAAAACTTACTTTACCAATATTGTTTTTTGAAATATCCAAAGAACGAATGCTTTTCGAAAACAGCAACATATCAGCTAATGCCATCCCGCCTCTAACTCGAAATTTGTTTCTGGAGACATCCAAGTGTTCTAAAACTGAACTTTTCGCGAGAACTTCGGAGATAAATTTCACTCCCGTATCTTCTATATAGTTCATAGATAAATCCAATTTCTTCAACTTCAAATTCATGGACAATCCAGTAGCGAGGGACACTGCGCCATCGTCACTTATCCTGTTATGCTTGAGAATTAGGGTTTCCAGAGGACAGGAGGACATAAGAAGTCTTCCAATATAGTCACAGGTCTTGTCATCAATCAAGTTGCAGGATAAGTTAAGTTCGTGTAAGAATTTGAAGTCAATAAATAGGCAAATGAAAATGGTGATCTGTTCGTTGCTGAAAGTACCGTTGGAACATCGAAACTTCCCCAATTTTGGTAGCTTTTTCAAGCCTCTCAGAAGACTATTAAAATCGGCAATAGATAAGTTGAAACTATCACTCTCCACACAGAGTGGCGTTGAGCTCAATGAAAGATCTTTGATTTCAGATAAGCACTCAAATACGGTTTCAAAATCCAATAGCATACTAGGAAATTCTGATCGGGCTAAATAATCATCTAAAACATCGTCAAAGTTTTCTGATTCCAAATCAACTTTTAAAGAATCTTCGTTTCTTTTCTTCAATCGCGTAATCCTCAGGCGGTGGTTATATTCTTTAAAACTACTAAGAAATTCCTTGAGCTGCTCAATATCACCCATACCAGGAACGAAATTTCCAATGTAGGTTTCCACAGTAAGTTCAACAAACATTGTTTTCCAATCATCCCCGTAGCGCCAAATAGAACTAGGCGGCCATTTTTCTAGGCATTGTCTTTCCCAATACTTACCCGTGCCAAGGCAAGCTAAAGTGTATTTCAGAGGAATATCTAAAGGCAGGATGTCTAATATTTTCTTCTTTTGTTCAGCAGTTGCGTTGTCCATTAAGCTTTTCAGCTCTGAACCTAAAATGTAGAACTGTTTTGATAAAAAAAGATTTTGTTAAAGGAGCTGGTATGTTAACACAAATATAAAAAGAAATGTAAATATCATTTTTGAATGAAAGAAACTGCGTTTAAAAAATACTTAATGTCAATGTAAGCAATCAAACGAAGTTTAAAGAAGGTAAAAACAACTTCACCTTCAATTTTTTTTGTCAATTCAGTTTTTTAAAAAAGGACTTTAGTGTTAAATAAAAAGAGAACTTTTTTAAAGGCATCCATTATTTAAATATCGTAACTAATTTAAGTTAATCCAGTCATTAGAAGATAAATTTTCTACTTTTATTTGAAAAAACATTTTCTTTCTAAAAAAACCCTTGTTTTTAATCCCTTTTGGGAACAATGAACATTTAGATTGCTTGCGGATAAATTAAGTTTGGTTAAAAGTAAAAAATAAGTTTTAGATTCCTCTTATAACCTTTTTTGCATAATTATTTTTTATTTCAAGGTCACTGTGTCAACTTTAGAAAAACGTTTTAATGTGAGGTAAAAGTGAGGTGCAAATTCCAATGCAGTAATGAAATGCTTTAATTTCATAATAGGAACGAAAACATTTGAACATTGCTTTACGGTGAAAAGTAATGTATAAAAAAACATATCTAACCTCTAAAAGTTAACTATTTAAGTTAAAATTTCTTTAAAATTTTAAATTATACGATCTATTGATGGAAATCTTGACAATCGGTAAAACGGTTTTGTTTTATTTTGCAGATCTGTCACATTTCCTTTACTTAATACTTTAAATACGGGGGAAAATATACGGTTACACCCTTTCCAGGGTCTAATAAAATATTATATCATTGTAGAATAATGGGAGGACCATTGTAAAAGAAAAAAATAGCAATGTCTATTACTTTCCAGAACATGTTAAAACCTAAAACCGTCTTATATTTATTAATTCTATTTGGCATGGAATTCTTTAAAAGGTAATAACAAAAATTTGTAATTCAGATGCTTTTTAACGGCGAAAATCTATATATTTAAATATGAACATTCTTTTGTGTTGATATCAAAATAATTTCAAATCATTGCAAACTAATTAAATATTATTAAAATATAAAGTAAATCCTCTAAAAGTTAACTATCAATCTTTTTACAAACCTTTTACATTTTTTACACAACCAGCGATAACAATATCCTTTAAACTTGGAACAGTTGACAAACCCCAATGGGAGTCTTCAACCCTTATATGACGGCCAATATTTAGGTCCTCGTTGGTAAGATCTTGTTTTCCTGAGTCCGAGTCATCATCTGAAGTTGAAGTATCTGTGTCAGTTGAACTGGTATCACTGGTATCTCCTGGTGAACTGGTGTTGGTATCTGTAATTGTGGTACCAGTTGTTTCAGATGTAGTAGAGTCAGAAGAGCTATAATTAGAAAATTTAAGTTACTTAAAGAACTTTCAGTGGAGATTTTTAGGACAAATTAAAAATTATGAATTCATCTGACAAAAAAAAACACCTAAAAACCTCCAAAGAAATATTTTAATCGAAGAATGGCTTGATATCAAAGTTTAATTCATCCTAATTAGGATAAATCTTTAATGATTGGGAATACGTATCATTTTAAGATTCATGGGATTAATATAACTGCAAAAACCGTATAAGTGAATGTAAAAAACATCCCCTATAAGTTTACACAATTTAAACAATTTATACAGACTATTCGCATGCAGAGTTTTAATATAAATTGTAATATTGAAAATCAATTGCATTTAAATATTATTAAAAAAAAAACATTCGTAAATCAACAAATCAAATAAAAAAAAGTACCACCGAAAAAAACCAAGGGCCGATAAAATCTTTTCTATGTTCTTATTTGCGCTAATATCCAATGCAAATAGACATAAGAAAACCAAAGTACTTATGTCCGCTTTTTATGGAAGAGTTCTCAAGAGTTCTCTGTTGGAGACATGTCACTTATAGTTACGAGTAAAGTTTCATAAAGTTTTGTTACAGTATGTCTCGAATAAAACTAAGATTCCAATATATGGAGAAAGTATGTATCAAAGTGGTATGTACTTCCACTTAAGACTTTAGCTAATATAACACCAAAATAAAATATTTATAAATACATGTTTAGGTATGAAAGGAAAGGGTATTTTTATGAAAGAAATTTTTTAAAGTTTCAAAGAAACTACAAACTAACGTGGAAAGCTAATTCTGAGGTGCATATTTTTTAATTAAAATTTTAATTAAGGTTCTTTTGAGAAATTTGCATTATAAAATTAAAGCTAAGATTTTCCTTCAAAATTAAACATCATGTCTAGTTTTATAGTAATTGCTTCATTTATTTCAATTTAGTGTTTCCAATTGGTGCTTAGAAATTTCAACATCACAATATTATTACACTATTGACTACTCACAAACATTTAAATCTGTCATTAAAAGATTTAGAAAATGCCATTGGGCTATGCTATTATTTTTTTAAGTTGAACTTAATATTATTACACTATTGACTACTGACAAACATTTAAACCTGTCATTAAAAGATTTAGAAAATGCCATTGGGCTATGCTATTATTTTTTTAAGTTGAACTTAATATTATTACACTATTGACTACTGCACAAACATTTAAACCTGTCATTAAAAGATTTAGGAAAATGCCATTGGGCTATGCTATTATTTTTTTAAGTTGAACTTAATATTATTACACTATTGACTACTGACAAACATTTAAACCTGTCATTAAAAGATTTAGAAAATGCCATTGGGCTATGCTATTATTTTTTTAAGTTGAACTTAAATGTATGGTCCTCGGTAGACATAGAAAATTTATAAGGTAGAATTCATAAATTGTTTTAAGCTGTTGGTGCTATTTTAAGTTTTTAATAAACTTTTAAGGTAAAATTGATGGAGAATTTTTATAATAATACAATACACATTGTATTTTACTTCAAAACATTTTTGTACATTGGAATATATTACTATAGTGTTTGGATGAATGATAAGCTTCAAATATTAAAAAAAATTAGTTTCATAAAATTAGCTTTTGTTAATAATAATTTAAATTAATTAACCTATAAAAAATTGGAAAATTTCACAAAAATATTTGATGCAGACTAGTAAGCAACTATCCAGAGTTCTTTTTTTGCCTGAAATTGATTGAATAAAAAGAACATTTTTAAACTAAAATTCACCGAAAACACCTCACTTTATTATCGGTTGTTATTTGACATTAATTTTGAAGTGCGCTTGGCGATGAATTGGCATCATTGCAGAGCCCATCTCGGAACAGCTATGTTTAACGAGAAACTGAGATTGTCTGTGCTACAACTTCTTGTGCGATTCTAGGGTATAAAGTTTAGAAGGATATGCAATTATATTTTATTGCCAAATAGAAATAACATTCAGATATTAAAAATCCTTTATTCTAAACTCTTCTTTACTTCTAGTGGTGTGAACCCTGAAATTGGAATCGTGTTCCATTAAAAGACTCCATTGAAACATTGTGACTCGAGTAACTGCGCCAAACCATGTACTCTAGCTCGGTTCCTAATAATAACTAACATTTTTAATTCATGACAATTTATTGAATTAGTTTTTATTCTAAAAATCAATGTTTAGTTTCTAAAGTATAGTGAAGATTCTCTTAGTGTAATTTGGGGATTTTGTATTTATAAAATTCTGGAATATTTGCACCTTCTCGGTTTACATTTTCAAATTGAAAGCTGTACCAAATTGCTTTTTTTAAGAACGACACCAAGCCACCCCTGCTTCATGGAACTAATCAAGGCACCATTATAGAATGAGTCTTCACATCATCCCGGAAAATTTTCACATGAACAAAATAAGACTAATTAAAATAAGGAGGAAAAAAAGATAGAATCTGTTTCAAAATATTGGGAATTTTAAAGATGCTTTACATGAACAGCAGCTATATTATTTTTATGAATTAAGTATAACTTACGAAGTTGTGCCCTCGGATATTTTATCGTCGTCTGATGACATTTTCTTTGAATTGTATATCAAAATATTTTAATTAGTTTGGTCAAATCAATTTTATACATTGAAAAATATGGTTTAAAGAATCTCTCAATTTCAAGCAAAAAAAGAACTCTGGATAGTTGCTTACTAGTCTGCATCAAGTATTTTTGTGAAATTTTCCAATTTTTTATAGGTTAATTAATTTAAATTATTATTAACAAAAGCTAATTTTATGAACTAATTTTTTTTATATTTGAAGCTTATCATTCATCCAAACACTATAGTAATATATTCCAATGTACAAAAATGTTTTGAAATAGAATACAATGTGTATTGTATTATTATAAAAATTCTCCGTCAATTTTACCTTAAAAGTTTATTAAAAACTTAAAATAGTACCAACAGCTTAAAACAATTTATGAATTCTACCTTATAAATTTTCGATGTCTACCGAGGACCATACTTTTAAGTCCTACCCAGCACTTTTCAAAGGAACCTGTTAAAACTTCAACATTGATTTCTTGATTTCTTTTAGAACATAGCCTTGTGTAGATCAAGTGCGACGTAAATCGTACCCAATCCAAACACAATATTTGAGAGCTAATGGGATAATATATTATTTACAATAGTCTTTTAAATCTTACCACGGCTAAGCTTTTTGGTGGAAATAATATGTATGATAGCAGGAACAAAGAATATCTATATATATAAAAGAAAGTCATGTTAGTTACACTATTTATAACTCAAGAACGGCTGAACTGATGTGGCTGAAAATTGGTGAGGAGGTAGCTTAGAACCAGGAATATTCTATAGGATACTTTTTATTCGAACCCAAACGGGTGTAGGAGTGCAAAACGTGAGCTGATTTCCCCATAGGAATAGCATTGTAAGATTAGAATTTATACTTTTTCATTCAATTTAAAGAATTTTCAGCGCGTTCAGCGTGAATGAAAATTAAGGAAAGAAAAAAAAGAGCACGTGGCTTTAATTTTCTGGATTGTTATTTGAATATCAGTATTTTATTTATTTGTTGATTTTAAATCTTTTGATTTTTTTATGGTGGATCAGATTTACTCAACTAGATTTTAATTATGTTTCCAAATTTAAATTATTTGATGTTTACAAATGGTAAGAAACGAAGATATGGAGGAATATAGGTTAACCTAAAGAATCGTGGCCGGATTTGGCGAATTTTCAAAAATGTCGCCGAGTCGAAATGATAACAAAACTTGCCGAGATGGTTGCCATCTCGAAATGACTCAAAAATACTACTTAATTTCAAAATGGCCGACTTAAAACAACGGAAAAATTCATTAAATTGCAGACCAGATTTAAAAGAAAGATTGGAACTTTAAAATGCCGAAGAATTGAAAAGAAAGTAAATAATTATTTAAAACCATTAAGCATCTAATTAATAAAATATTAGTATAAGAAAACTTTATAATAAATTATATGCGTTTAATAGATTAACATTTAGAAATTGTCAACGCAATTGCTAATTTCGCCAACGGTTGCCATCGGGGTTACCAGATTTGCCGTAAAATTGCCGGCCACGATTCTTTAGGTTAACCGAAATATATTCGGCATAAATAAGGAATTTGTACTTTATATAAAACTTTTCCAACCATAACCAGTTAAACATTTAACGTAGGGTAGCTATTTCCATCCAGTTGTATGGGTTAGGGTTAGTTTGCATTATCGTCGCACTAGAGCTACACACGAGGGCTGTTGGAAACGGGATTCGTAATTTAGAACCACAGTCAAGTTACGAGCCGACACATAAGTAGGTACCCAATGCAATTTTTAAGGGCGGCATCGTACACAGCGTTGGGAATTTGAAGATATTTAAAGTGTCTTTCCTCTACACGGGGTATTATTCTTCGGACATTTTTTGACTGAACGAGCCCTTTATAGGTCGACAGTTATTTTGGAAATGCCCAGACCTGAACCTGGAACCTACCGTGGGCAGGACGGAAGTCTTTACTGGCTGGATCATCCGGCCCTATCGAGTTGTATGAAATATGAAGTGGAATGTTTACCACATTTGGGCAGTTTCGTTTTGCGCTAATCGTGAAATCGAAAAAGGCCATTATATCATATAGCTGTTCTGGCAATTTGAACAGGAGCCTTTGGGAAAGCCCTCAAACTCCTGGAAGGGCCTGGATAAAATCAACCCCTTATATCAGAATGTGTGGGAGATTATAATATCCTGATGTGGACCAGTAGAGTGATCAATTGGTATAAAATAAAAGTTTAAATAAAAAATTTTTAATTAGGGTTATTAAGGGTACACCCGTGCAACGCTGGGTTTATAAAGCTAGTTTTAGATAAATAGCATATTTTCTATATGACTCATAGCTATGGAGTGCAAGGTGTTTAAATAGTGTGCTTCCCTTATTGTTCCAAAGTCATACATTTCAAATTTTATTGCATTTCTATTTGTAGTAATTTTCTACTCTGTGGTAATAAATAAATGTCAACTTTACAAAAAAAATTTCAACGTTTGTAAATAAATGTGATCAAATTTGTTTGTATCATGTAACGGTATCTGCATTTCAACAAAGAAAACTGTTTGCCATTGTTGTAATATTATGCTTACACAACGTCAGTTCTCTTTCTTGCGTGTTTTTTTAGTATAAACCTTAATCTTAAAAAAATTATGTTTACTTTGATTTATTTGTAAAGATTCTCTCTTTTAAAGTATTTTACTACAGCTTACCTTTAAACAAATCAAAAAGAAATTCCCCTCCACGGTATAAAATCCACCTTATGCCGAAACCAAGTTAATTTGCATCACAAATGACACGTTTTGATGTAGCAACACAAATCCCAAAGAGCACATCGCTTGTTTTTTGTCCTTCCCTCGAACATAGTTACGCATGTTTTACTTATGAAAAAATATTCTACAGAACAGGGTAAATTTACACATCGTCCATCTTGTTTTGAGAACGAACGATTTTCGCTTGAAGGGATTTCTTGATGGTCTGAACAAAAACGTGCCTCTGTTAGGCTCATGAAATGTAAAAGAATGAGGAATGTTTAGAATTCTGTGTACGAGTGAAGTAAGTCTGTTTGGTATTTGTTTTGAGTTAAAAGGTCGCATAGAAATATTCATTCTACAATATTATTCTAGTTGGCTGGGGAGCCCAGTCGGTTAGGCGTTCGTCTTGCATGCGAAAGGTCCCTGGTTCGGGTCCGTGCATCGCCAAATAACTGCTTATTTATAAACGGCCGTGCAGCCAAAAATGTCCGACGAATAATACCCCGCGTAGAGGGAGTTCACGTTAAATATGCTTCAAAGTTCCAACGCTGCGTACGATGTCGCCCTTGACGGTTGCATTGGGTACCTACTCAGGTGTCGGCTCGTCACTTGACTGTGGTTCTAAATTACGACGCCCGTCGCTAATAGTCTTCATGTAGCTTGAGTGCGACGATAATTTAAACTAACTTAACAATAATATTCTATGCTACATAAAATATTCTATTACGTACAACAAGGGTTTCGAAGTTAGGTTGACAGCCTAACTGGCAATCTAAATAGTGAAGAAGAACAATTGTCCAGTTACTGGTTTTATTCCAATATAAATTCATTGAAATTTAAAAGCAAATAACTTTTTCCAAATGAGGTTGTTTCAGTCGTAGATGGCAACAGCTCCAACGTTTTGTTTTCATTTGTTATCTGGAATTACTTTTGTTGGGATTCAAAAATGAGTTTTCTAAGAATATTTTACTTATTACATTTATAAATGCCAACTTCTTCCTGTGTTCTTGGTTGTTCGAAACATTTGTTAAAGAAAGCTTGTATAGAAAGAAAAGTTTCTTTTCATCTATATCGGTCATTTTGAGAGTGAAACCGAAGCAACCAATGAAATCGCAGTACACGAAAAATGAAAACAAGAGCGTTACATCATCTGAAATATTCCCACTGAGTATAAAACCCCACTGCCGTCAAAGTTTATTTTTAGTTTGGACAGCAGCACAGGGAAATTGTTTCGTGGAAGTGATATTTGAAGTTCAAGTTGTCAGCGCTGTCTTCTACCAAAAACTTAGTTTTTCAACCTGTCAATAAAATTATATAAGCTCAAGAAATGGTTTATGAAGAAAAAGGTGAATGTCTAAACTTCCCTTAATTGGACGACTAAAAACTGAAACGAAAAAAAAAGTAGTATGATATGAATTCTATCTAATCTTGATTTTCCTGAAATTTGTTTCCGGATTTTTTTAAAAAGTATTTCAATTTATAAATAATGCAATGCGTCTGAAATTAAATTTAAAAAAATACAATGAAATGAATTTGCAAAGAAAGTTACTCTAAATTATAACAAATGTCAATATGGTTAATTTTAATGAAACTTTCATTGAAAATAGTAATAACTATGAGATGACTATAGACACATGGTTTCATATCATTGCGCCAATTCTTTCAGAAATAAAATTTAAATTTTCAAAATAGCAGCAAAATATAAAAAAGTGCATACTATAATTTCTCTAGGAAACTTTCAAGGACTTTCTTGTATAAAACAAAAACCGCGCAAGTTAAAACGTAGTTGACTTTTCTTTAAAACCATACTGTACCAACAATAGTAACGACAAATTGGCTCAATCGTTAGAGTGACAGACTCAAGATTGGTAGGAGAACAAGAGCGTAGGTTCGATTCCCGCTTACCCTCGACCACCAAGCAACACCGAAGTAACGAAAAAAAAACACCTCTTCACACATATATCTTTTTTTTTTTACTTTCTTTAAGTGGCGCCCTCTATCTATAAAACTTTCAAAATTTTGCCATATCTAGAATTCGTAGATTTAATAGATATTGTAGACCTCGGTCGACAAATGTTTTGTTGTTACGGATGTATAACAGATATCCACACAGTACATACGACTGCTTATGGAGTTTGTGGACCTCTAATGGACGTTTACCATAACGCGAATTCGTCCAGAAAGTCTAAAACATGTCCGCAATGTCTATAATTTCGATGTCAAATGGACTTGCTATAGACGTAAGTCGACGGAAACTACGGATATCTTTCAGACGTCGATAGATGGTAAACTCTTATTCTAATGGATATCGTGGATTTTCCGAATAACGTCTTATAGATGTCTACTGGATAATGAATGGCTATGTGGGAGTAACCTAGAAAAAAAATAATTAAAAAAGATTTTTTTTCTAAAGAGTTTTACAAATGCCCAATATTTACTACCTAAAATTTGAATTTAGTTAAACATTTCTTGTAAACACTGAAAAAAAATGTTGTATAGGTACTCTACAAAACTGGTGGCAGAATGTGGTGATTCCAGCATTAAAGAGTAACGTTACACCACAAAATAAAAGAAAGCGTGAAGCTTCCTCGTATTTTATGGTGTAAAGTCTCTTATAAGCTGGAAGCAGTACTTGCTGCTAAAAGTTTTTTGGAGTAACATTTCATAAAATTTTTACAATATGATAACCATAGTTGAATGTTGTTTTAATTTGTTAAAATATTCCTGTTATGACGAAAACAAACTAAGTAGATGAATCGAACCAATTGGTAAACTTACTATTTTGTGGGGGCACGGGTAGCTTAGTGGGTTTAATCGTAGCCCATTACGCTATAAGCCTATGCACTGTACCGGGTGGGGGTTCGATTCCCACCTTCACCCTGGGTGTACTTTCTCTCTCCGTGTGTGTCAGTAAAAATTCTGCCTGTGTCTGCCTTACTTGACAAATGTTTATAAACGGGTCTCTAATCAAGCACACAAACCGGAAAATACATGTACCAACCTACCTATCTACTCTGTTTTGGGGCTCTACTCCGAAAGTAATTACTACACTCTCTTTATTAAATATTCCTGCAACCATTCCTTGCAAAATAACGTATACTGGGTCCAACACGGTATACTTTTACATCCTTTAAATTGCCGGTTTGAGGAGTGGAAAAAGCATATCCATGTCACATCGATTACCCACAGTCATTTGTCAGATTATTCGACAGTGCCATTTTGGTTTTAAAATATATTTATCACTTTTCTAACTTGTCATCATTGGGTTTACAGTAAGAGTTTCTGTTTTGCAAAAAGTCACAACAAAACATCCTAGTCTACACAATTTCAAAATTTACAATTCAAAGAAAAGGGGGAAATACGGCTCGACTGTTTGAAAAACAGTTTGTGTCAAAAGGGATTGAGATTAACTTTGTTGTCATCCGGGTTTTCTGAAGTTCTAATTTTTTTCTATATATAAGAACTGTGGGAAACAATTTTGTCATCTGACCCTAATTTCCCTCAAATTCAACATTTTATGCATTAAATTAATATCTAATCTGAAATAATACCACTGCAATAAAAACTCTTTTTCGGAAACCGCTTGAAAAGAAAGAATTCACTTTACACTATAAAAAGCTACCTCATAAACTAGCTCTTCAAAAGCAATTCTTTTGTGTAAAAATATAACTTCATTTACTTGATAACATCGATTGGACCCTAGTTAATCGTGATGAATACGATCAATTCCCTAACCATGTGTTTATAAATAGAATAAATCGTTCATGTGTATCCTTATCTGCATGCTTCTGCTACTGAAATAGCCGGCAATAATTCATATGCTTCTGCAAATATATGAATCTCCCTGTGGCTGGTTTTATTGAAAGTTAATGTATATTTAATTAAAGTAATGTAATTGCAAAAATGATTGATTCAATCTATTTCTGATTTTTGTAGAGAAATACGGCTATTGGAAATACGTTTTGTGGTTTAGTTGTATTGTGTAACTTATCACAATAGTAAAACCAATCGACGGTTTTTTTAGTTATTAAGATGTTAGGTTTTTTTTCAGATTATGGAGGACTAGATATTATTGATTTTTGGTGGTTGATTTGTGTATTTGGCGCTAAATTAAAAATAAAAAAACTTGATTTAGGGTTTATGGGAAAAGTAAATTAAGTCACAGCATAAAACAGCATAAATTAAAATTATTCAAAAAGATCAAATAAAAATTTTTGGTTTCATACTTTATTATATTCTATTGTATTCAGGCAATAATGTAATTGATTTTCCTTTAAAAAAATTCAACTGAATAATGCTCGTAATATTTTATATATCTATAAAAGAAAATTTACAAGCAAAATACACTCAAAATTTTCTTTGGATGATTTTTTTTTCATTTTTTTTAACATTTATTGAAAACTACTTAGAAACGTTTCAGACCAGCCTGGTTTAAAAAATCTATTAAAAAAATGTAACCTTTTTTAAAAAGTATTTTACTAAATATTAGCTATAAATTTTGTTAAGTAACTATATAGATTATATTAGTAGATGTTTAAATATTTTAAGAAAACTACAATCCAATCTTGCAGTTAAAATTTTCATAAAATCGTTTTCATGTATGAAAACAAACACTACTCTCTGAAAATTTGGCATACTATATGAAATAATATTACAGGCAAGTTGTTTTCTATTGTTAAAAATTTTCTACTCCAAAAGTGGCAAAAAAGAGGGTGGCTTCCGCAAAGCGAGCTATCCTCCCATGAAATGTACAGTTGCATTTCCTTACTTCGTGAGAGCTTGTCATTTTTTCCCCTTAATGGAGGAGAAATTTTACAACATTGACAAATGACTTGCTAAAATAGCTGCATATCCTTCACTTTATAAAATTTATGATTATTGAGAACGCCGTTTACATATCAAGTGATCAATATTATTTGTAATAAAATCATAAAAAAAAGTTGAGACATGTCTGACCCATGAGCAGAAAATAAGCAATTACTAATGACTCATATGAATACTCATATATCTTTTTTGAACTCAATTTCGCATTGAAATTTTTATGAAATATATTTCGTATAGTATACCAAATGTCTAGAAAGTTGTGCTTGTTTTTATGGATAAAAATATTTTAAGTACATAGTAACAGCAAGAAAAGATTGTTGTTTTATTCAAAAGTTTTTATCTAAAAATATTTTAGATAAACGAAAAATCTTAACAGAAATTTAGCTGATTTTTAAGTCAAAATTTTTCAAAAAGGACTCATCTTTTTATAGAATTTTAACATCAGCTTGGACCAAAACGTGTTTTAACTTCGGTCTCTTTCGTCAAAAGCTAATTTCGTAGTTTTGAGAATTTTTAAAGAAACGTCAAAAAATCAGAAAAATCCAGATAAATATAATTTTAGACATGAGTGTACATGGTCTTATCCAATTTCCACCAAATAATTTATGTGCGATGAAAAATTCGATATTTTAAATCTCGTAACAGCTTAGCAATCAAAATAAATTGGTTTTTCAAAATAACATTTATTCGCATTCTATTTTTACTTTATATATTTAAGTACACACATTTCATTAAATCGTAGTTTATTTATTGAAGCTTGAAATGAAATATAAATTTGCTTTAAGCTATGGAGGTTGGCGAATACATTATCTGTCAAATAAATTTTGCTACATGTTATATTTTATGTAAATATTCAAAATATAATTCAAAATATATCCTACAATTTATACGCAAAGACATTTAAGTTTATTTTTACAAAAGAAGGGTAGTGAAAATCAGATAATGTATTTCAGACAGCAAAGGAACTTTCGTGATTCCTGTCGAAATGCAATGCAAGCCAGTAGCTGATAGAATTTTGTGTGTGTACTAAAATTCCAATTTCAAATCCTGCATAAATTTTATTATGTATAGTAATGGTAATGCAGTGTATATAGTAATAGTAATATAGTGTATATAGGAATGGTAATGTAGTGTATAGTAATAATGTTATTATATAACACACAGCCAAACAGGTTTTCACCCAATTACAAGTCTTGAGATAGGTACAATTTACAACCAAGCTTAACTCGGGAATCGAACCCAGATCCCCAGCTCTTCAGTCCAGAACTATATCCGTTACACTACATGAGAGTAAAAACTTTATATATGTATGGTCGTATATAGTAATGGTAATATTGTGTATAGTAATGATAACGTAATATTTACATAGTATACAGATCATTGAATACCATGACATTTAGAAAAACTATTGCATTGCTTCTGTAATTCATTGTTTTGTGCTTTTGCGCGTACTATTACCTATTTTTTTCTACATAAAGGCAAACTATTTTGTAAAGAATTTATATTTACTCATTATTATAAAATGTCCAAACGCCTCTTATAATTGTTTCAAATACCACCTTAAGAGTCTATTAGCTTATAAATTGTAAAGCTATAAATTATTAAATATGGAGATACATTAAAAATTCTGTAAAATACTAAAGAATCTTCATGTACTACCTAGGAAAAACTGTATTCATATTTCGCACTTATACTTTTAGTATTATGTATAGTAACTACATAAAACATTTATCAAAACCATAAAACATCCTATTTTAAATTTATACCGTGAAACACCCTTCATAAAATACAAAAAAATAAAAATAACTATAAAGCATTTTTCGCAATTTCGAATTTTTTATTCAATTTTCTTCGCAAGATTGCAAATTTTTATGTCAAAACAGCCGGTAGTATCATGAAATGTTACATATGGAGTTTTCATGCAGAATAATAAAATTTCAAACTTTGAAACAAAGTTTTTTTTTTATCAAGTGGAAGTAGACCATTAAACTTATACGGAAAAGCACGAAAGATCTTTTTATGATCATTTTTATTTGACACGTTTTGTGTATAAAATGGAAATTTCTTAAAAAGTAAACAGTTATCACATTATATACATGTTGATTAGAACCTAAAAAAATTATATACAATTAAAGAATTCTGTAGTTTCACGTTATAATGGTCGTTTGGATCAGATTTTTAGGTTACTGGTCACTAAAATTCAGTGACCATTAACCATATTTAAGTGTCCCTTTCCCGTAATACACAATTGAATTGTGGGTACACAATGCACAATTAATACAAAACTAATTTGGCATAACATTTGTAAAAATATTTTAAAATATCTACATACATTTACAAAACACCCGTTACTTTAAATAATTGTTTATCTTGTTCTGGAAGAAAAATTAGTGGAAGTCAGGATTTGTTATTTTGAAGCTTCATTCAAATTTTTCCAATGTTTTGTTTCCAGTTTTTGAAAGCTACTTTTTTATACATATTTCTATAAATGTCTTCAAGATAATTTGAATAAGTAACGGCACAATTGTTAAGGAGTAGAAATTAGGTTGTTAAAACAACCCCGAAATAACACTTTGATGAACAACATTCTTCCAGTTTACCAAGCAAAATATCATTTTGAAATACATTTTCTTATTCAATGCATTGCCTAAAATAGAAACTTTAAACGCACCATTTATGATCAACAAAGGGAAAGCAGTGATAAATATGTATAGTGCGCCCACGCAAACAACTCTTATTCGCGAGTACTGAACTAGCTTTTTCAGAATAGCAGAGGTAAGAAAAAGGCTTCAGCATTTATAGGATTTTCCACACGTAGTCGACCCTTCTAGGCGAGGGTGCCTCTATTCAGAATTAGCAATAGTAAAGAATAGAATTCAATGCTTTTTTTATGCTGTTACTTCACAGCGAAACTTGTGTGAAACTATTTGGGTTGCTCGAGAATAGCCTCTGAGTGTCTCTAGTGCGACGTTAATCCATCTTAACTGAACTACGTGCTTCAAAATACGAATAATCATACGTGACTCAATTTAAAAATAAAAACAACAACTTATATGTCGTTTTTTATTCTTGAATTATTGAGTTAAGCATGGTATTTAGACGAAATTCATGTAAGTTAATTTTAGAGCTTAATATAATAAAAAGTGTCAAACTTTTTGTGAAATATTGTCAAGCTTGACAATTTTTTTTATCAAATATGTTCTCGAAATAATATTTTCAAGGATAAAAAGTAAATCTCAAATTCTGTAAGGAATTCCCATACATTACTACTACAAATGTCATTTTAAATATTTTATACTTGATATTTATTTCTTAATTTTTCCCCCGTTGTGTTGTATTCTTCGCATCCAAGATGCTATACATAAGAGTAATGCCCTCAACTGATACAGCATTCCAAATGAAAATAAATTTCAAAAAACAGTAACAAAAACAACGATTTCTTTAAAAAAAACTACAAGTTCACATGTCCCATTTGGAATCACTGTGCGTGGGATGAGTTAGCAGAATTGCATCACCGCTCATACCAAGCACTGGGTCACAAATCCTAGAAATGGCTATTCATTGAGGCTGATTTGTAGGGTATTGTTAAATCGATTGAAGGGGATTCCTTTAAATGTTTTGTTAAAGTATGTAATAGGAAAAAGTCGTTCTTAAAAAAGAGAAAGCTACCCACAAATCTTGCTGCTGTTTGGTAAGAAAATAACTTATTCTGATATGCAAAATTAGAACATAATCGTTTATCAAATGCTACTAATACTGATATGTGTAATAAAAATTGCATTTTGTCTTTCCTTACATATTATAAATGCATTTCATTGTTATTTTTTTTTCATAAGATTTCTTAATAATAGTGAATTGATCAATAGAAATAAACGCATTCGAAACTTAGGCCTTTCGCACCATGTTGAATATTAAAAAAAGAACGTAAGCTTTTTAGGGCATTCTCATAAAAATTTTAATTATTTAACCAAAAATAAAAAATAAAAACCATTTCGTAGTAATTATATATCATCTGTATACTTCTATGCATAGAGGAAAGATACAATATATATATATATGTATATGTATGTATGTATGTATATATATGTATGATATAGTATTATATATTATATGTATGTATTATGATATAGTATGTAAATGTATTATTGTATTATGTAATGTATTATATATATATATATATATATATATATATATATATATATATATTATATATATATATATATATATATATATATATATATATATATATATATATATATATATTATAATTATATATATATATATATATATATATATATATATATATATAACTATATATTCATCAATAATGGAATAATGGTTGCTCATTACTTTCCCTGAATCTGATTTATTAATAACATGTTCCCCCGCTACTGAGTTTCTCTGTGGTAAAAGTAGGAACAAGGGAAAACAACATTTACGTGGGAAAATCTGAACTTCAGCAAGCAGCAAAACCTGTATAGTGGGTTTGTACGTGAATATGTAGATAGAAAGGAGAAAAGTTGTTCTTTATTTGATTCTTCAGATTCGTTAATTTTATATATTTTTTTGCAACTTTTATTTTGCGATATATTTTTGGTTTGTTTTATTTTTTTTATTGTGAAACAGAATCGCTTGTAGTTTTCTTAAAAGTATTTTGGGTTATCAAAAAACGAAAAAAGAGTGTTATTGAAGGTAAATATTTGTATATCTTTTTAAAAGAAATAATGTGAAATTGTAAACAAAACAAAATTCTTTACTGGAAGTGTTTAGCTTGGGAATTAAAAGATTAATTTTTGCCGGATGCATAAATTAATAGCTAAATATTTACTGTGGTAAACAGTTTATACTTTTAAAGTTTTTTTTAAGACTCTATTGTTTATATGAAAAACGTTAGCATGCAAAAAGTATAGATGTCTAATTAAAACATTCCCAAGAGATGTTTATAGAAGAATCTGTAATTTTAAAATTCCTTCGACTCTTTAATTTACTGTTATTTATTTAAATGAAAGATAAGTTATTTTTTAAATATATTTTTTATTCCAGTATCGAAAAAATATTTAAAGACAAAAGCGAAGTTCTTATACAAACAGCATGATTCGATTAAATATAATACTTATTAAATTTAAATCATTACGCATAGATTCTTACTTTTGGGCGATTATTATTAAAGTTGCACTTTTAAATTACTTTAAATTGAGAATTGATAGTCAAATTGATAAACTTGCTACAACACTCGTAGACCAGTGTAATTTCATTGGCATGAAAATAAAAGAAAAAATTAAGTAATTGAGATACGTTATGAAAATTAAACCAAATATCATCAAATTTTGGATAGACTTTTAGATTTTAATGGTACAACTATTTAACGATGATTTTTTATTGTTTTACATTGCTCATTTTACCTCTCAAATAGTTTGTACTAAACAAAATCGCACTACTTCATAATAGAAAATGCTAAATTTCAAATCGTTGGAAATATTAATTCAATATTTGCAATAAAGCACCTTCTGGTAAGGGGAATTATTAATATCAAGGGTATACATACATATAACCTCAAACAACTTTCTTTCATGTGATAAAATTACATAACCCATTTAACAAGCGAAACCAAAACTAGTCACTCATTTACTGTTCATCTTCTTTTATCCCACAAAATGTAAATCAGTAAATTTTTTTATGCAGTTCATTGCTCCATAATTAAATTTAAACAGTCATATTAACCATTGTATTGGTTTTTGCTAAAAAACAATCACAATGCCTGAAACTGATTCTGTAAAATTTCTCGTTGTTTCTAATAAAAGTCCTCATTTTCCCACAAATTTAAAAGGCCATTCATAACGACTCTGTATATTTTTTTATCCAAGGCAAATTCCATTTAACTAAAGATTTTTGTAGTGTAAGTCACAAATTAAAAAGCATTTTAAATTTGGAACAAATCAAATGAAATAAAACAAGATATATTATTTAGTTGCTGTTAGTGTAGATGCTCTATTCTGCTAATTTTTTTTTTCATTTAATGTTAAAAACTGTAGTAGTGATATACACTTTTTAACACACTACAAAATGGGTAATTTTACGTGGAATTAGCCCCAAAGAACTTTGCGTGTGTGTGTGAAAGGTACTTATTAACCTACCGAGTGTTAAACCCGGCTTTTTCCGCGTATTTTGTTCCAACAGTCTTTCTTACAATAACCTTAAATTTAAACACTATAAAAATAATAATTTTTGTTCATAAACTACATCTTTCGTTTATAGGGTTTTTTTGCAATTTTATTTTGCGAGACATTTTTGGTTTGTTTTATTTTTTTTATTGTGAAACAGAATCGCTTATAGTTTTCTTAAAAGTATTTTAAATTGTCAAAAAACGAAAAAAGAGTGTTATTGAAGGTAAATATTGAAATTAAATATTTGTATATGTTTTTAAAATAAATAATGTGAAAATGTGAAATTGTAAACAAAACAAAATTCTTTACTGGAATTGTTTAGCTTGGGAATGAAAAGATTAATTTTTGCCGGATGCATCAGTTACTAGCAAAATATGTACTTTTTTTCAATATCTTCAAAAATAAAACTAATTATGATTTTTTAACAAACATACTTTATTTTAAATAAATTTCATTTTAAATTTATGCGGTGAAAACAACCATACATTTTTGCCCATTTCCAGGTTGTTCGGAAGGTTAATTGAATAATCACGCATCAAAAACCTCTCGAACAAATTTCTGCCAATCGAAAGAATACTATAATCCTTTAAACAATCACAAAACCAAAACCAATCATTCACTTAGCTTAAGAGCTTAGTGGAAGAACGTGCTAAGTGACATTTTTGATTAAAAAAATGAGATTTTTGAGTTAATGAACATACTAACTCTTTAACTATAACAAGTTTCCTCTTATTCATAAACACCAAGTTAAGTATATTTTTTACGATTTGCAAGTACCTTTTTCAACAGATATAAGTGCAAACTAAAAAGTTTTAAGCTCAATTTCTTGTTTTAACCTTTTTTGTCACTTAACACGTTCTTCCACTAAGTTCTTCATTTGTATTTCATCCCACAACCACACTTTCACACAGCTGAATTTTCCCACCAAGCTGATCGGTATCATTTCGCGAGCAATGCACACTGAGTATTAACGGAAATGATACCCAACACACTAATTCACTCGCGAGATGTCGACTGAAACGTAAAGGATTAAGATTAAGGATCGGAATACATTTCCCCGGAGCTTAAAGAAGGATCTTACTACAGGATTCAATGAGGTACTGTCGAATGGGGTGAATTGGGCCCTGGAGGATAACTTTGACCCAAGCATAAAAACGTTTTTACTTAATATATTCTTAAATTAATTTTTTGTTACCCTTAGATCAAAACAGAGTTGGCGCTAATTGAACAGGGCAAGCACATTTTTGAAGAGTGTATTTAATGAGAAGTTATTAGTTTGAAAAGCTTGGAGGCCAAAGTGACCTCTTTCAACGGTAATAAAAAAACTTGAGTTTGATTCATCAAATGATCATATTTTAAAAAATAACTGACAGTACCATTTAATAGTAAATAAGGAATCGAAGTAAGCAAGGACTCTATTTGCTTTTTAAGAATATGACCGTTTTCTTATTGAAAACTAGTTTATGAAGGTTAAGGGGACGCATTTACCCAAATTAGCTGTCCAAAAATAATTAAAATGCGAATGCTGTGAGCTTAAGGATATTGCCAAAAGGAAGGATCTTTGATAATGTGGGGTTTTTTATTGAAAATATATGGTGGTTTGGTAAAATGGTTTTGAAATTTATGTTGATTTTAAATTTTTAATTTTTTACTTGATGCATAGTTAAACCCTAAGGCCTTTAGGTAAATTAATGTAAGACTCCAAAAAATGTTTTCCTTTTTGAACATTACGTTTAACAAAAGGTTTATGGGATAAGCCCTAGTGTGAATAAATTTTTTTTTTAAAAATTAATGAAATTACAAAAAACTATTATTGTATTACCATTTTATACAATAAAGCTACAAACTTTTTGTTTAAACTGATAGCTCATTATCCATACCAACTTCTATTAATAGATGTTGTGGGAACATTTTGAAAAAAAAATCCTTTAATTGTAGAAGGAGTAGCATTTTGAAAAAACGTTAAAATATTTAATTTTTTTTTAATTTTTTAAAAAAACTTACGTTTTAATATTTATCATTTTTTCGTATATGTTTATTGAATGTTAGTTCTTTGTAAAAATAGTTTAATTTGAATGCTAGCTATAAAAATACTGGATTTATTTTTTTGGGTACCGCGTCCCCTTAAAAAAGCCAAGCTAGTACAAAAATATAAAAATTCTTGAAAACGTATCATGAATAAGTTCAAATAGTAAACTGAAAATACGAATTTCAAAGACTAATAATCAGCTAAAAAATAATCAAAAATTATGACTTCATGTATAGTAATAAGATTTCCACTATAAAACTCAGAGAATTAAGTTAAAATTACGTATCCATTGTTTTTTATGTGAGTTTTCTTCGCATGTTATTTTGGGGATTTTTGATATATTATTTTTATTATATATATTCTATGTACTATTTTATTTAAAACAATGGTTTAGCGACTTTTATTTAAACCAACCGCGCCTAACGATTCATATTTAAAATGAATTTACATTAACTAAATCAAGCGGTCGCTGTTTCTATGAGTGACAGTCTAAATTCCAAAATTTTATAATAATTACTTACTGCAAAACTAAAACATTTTGAATTAAAATAAATAATATCCTTAATTACAATTAAAAGTCTAGGATTCCAAAACTGGCGTAAAACCAACTTACTAACAACATCTAAACAGGGTATAGTGGGATTACAGTTTTAATTTTCCCGGGCCGTCTAGCCACGTTTATTTAATTAATTGCTAGGAATAAATTTTCCCGGGTTCATACCTGGATGAAGATGGGGGTAAAGGGTTGTTTCCGGGATCGATTAATGTATTGGGACATTCCAGTGTCTCTGTTTCGCCGCCTGCTTGTGATCACATTGTTTACTTTAATGTGGCAAAGTTTGCAGAGAGTGTATCAAAGTAGCCCTCTAAACTGCCGTGGGCAGGTACAGTCCCTGGACAAATTATTAGACGCACTGTGACCCATAGGGACACATGACCCAATGCCCTTTCTCAGCATTGGAAAAGTTTTATAAGTTGAAAGTAGCATCACTTCTTTCCTTTCAGTCAGCCGACCACACAGTGAAAAAGTCCAACTGAATCATTGCGTATATGTTTAGCTATACGAAGAATAGAAACACCCGAAATCTTTCAGTGCGTCTAATAATTTGTCCAGGGACTGTAAACTGCAAAAACTTCCAGAATGACTTGGATCATTGTTGCAAACACTCAATTACCCTAACCTTTAAGAAAACATAATGAAAAAAAAAATTCAGAGCAAAAATTGTACAATTCATTGTTGCGATTACTGCAGTTTACCTGCCCACGGCAGTAAAAGGGTATAGGTGTTTGGATATGGATTGAGTTAAGTTGCAAGTTATTGTCTGTTGATTTCTAATATTTGTGTTGAGCTTTATAGATGCTACGTACTTTTGAAACACGGTCAAGTGTCGATGTTGACACCTCAGATAGCACCCAATGGAACTTGAGAGACATCGTACACTAACGCTCCCGTCAGGAATTTGGAATCCACAGATTTAATGATCACGTCTGTCACAGTGTACTCGGGGAGCCTCGTGATTAAGTAGATTTTATAACTGAATAAATTCGTTTATGGAGTGGCTGGTATTCGAACCCGGGCCTTTTCGACGAGACGTAGCTGTCATACTGTCTTACATTTGTTAATGCTTCACACATTGACAGTCTGTTTATTGTCTCTCCTTAGAGAGTTTCGTCGTAAAGATATACGAGGCGACGGGCGTCATAATTTAGAACCACTGTCAAGTGACGCGTCGACCCCGACGCTGCTTTTAGTGGTGACTTCGCACTTGGATTCTGAATTTTGAAGCATATTTAACGTGCACTTCCCTCCACAAGAGTTATTATTTGGTTGCCTAGATCGTTTATAGATCGGCAGTTGTTTTGGCTATACCCAGGCTCGAACTTAGGACCTTCCGCATGAAAGGCAAGCGCCTTACCGACTGGAATCCCCAGCTTACTTTCTAATTGTTTCTAACACAGCTTGCATGTGGATCGCAATTTTGAAGTACGGTCGGTGACGAGTTTGACATATGTAATACAGAACTACCCTTGGCAGGACTGTGACAAGGTGTACAAAAATGAGTTAGGATAATAATTGAATAATTTTTAAGAAATCCTTTAATTTATATGCCTTTTGAATTAGTTGTATACATTCTACAGACAAGGGGCCAAATAATATGTCGTAGAAACTGCAGTTGTTTTGTAAACGGCAGAAAAGGGTTATTGATATAAACAATGAAAACATGATCCATTAACTGTTTTGGATACCATTAACAATTTCCTTACTGAATAAAAACTACTTAATTTTTTTAATTCGTTTTTAGTGCAACTTATTTTGTCCAGCATAAATTGTTCAGTACTATAATCTTCATCTGTCGTATATTTTTCTAGTTTAGGAAAACTTGAACAAAAAACTTTTTTTAGCATGGCAAATTTTCTTGCCAATCGTCGTTTATGAGTTAAACCAGTTTTATAGGAATATATACACTGCGATGCAAAAGTTTAGACAATGACGTTTTTTAGCTGTAAAATTTAGAATTGTGATAGTAGAATTACAAAACACCCCTAAACATATTAATTAAATATTTTGAAATGCTATAATTGAAACATAATTGTTTGATTTGCTATAACAATTTTTTTTTCATAAAATAAAAATTTGTACGATGCAAAAGTTTAGACACAAATACGATATTATGTTAATTAAAAGTAGATAATGGCATAATTTCGCATATTTATTGATGAATTGAATTTGATAAATTGAAAAAACACGATATCCGGTGAACTAAACAGATTTAATAACGATATTGGTTCAATTTTACACCAAAAAGACAATATAGCCACTTTAAATATTTATTCAAATCATATTTGCTTCAAATGTACAATTTAACATCTCTAAACACGAACCGAATACCTACCAGTTCATCACCTTAAAGTTTTGGCACGAATTCGTGGATTTAGAGACATGCATTGACCGATTTTCTTGATGAAAAGGGCAGTCTTTCCCATATAAAATCACAAAATAGCAGCATATCATTCTTTTTTGCACTTTAGTACAATGAAGAGATAGTCACCTCTTCAAAAACGACAAAAAAAGTCGTTCATTTTAACGTAAATTCACTCCACATCATTACGAAAGTTCCTTCTTTATGCTAGGGTTCTTTCGTAATGAATTTCGTATAAAGGAACTTTCGTAATGGTGTGGAGTGAATTTACGTTAAAATGAACTTCTTTTGTCGTTTTTGAAGAGGTGACTATCTCTTCATTGTACTAACGTGCAAAAAATAATAATATGCTGCTATATTATGATTTTATATGGGAAAGACTGCACTTTTCATCAAGAAAATCGGTCAATGCATGTCTCTAAATCCACGAATTCGTGCCAAAACTTTAAGGTGATGGACTGGTAGGTATTTGGTTCGTGTTTAGAGATGTTAAATTGTACATTTGAAACAAATATGATTTGAATAAATATTTAAAGTGGCTATATTGTCTTTTTGGTGTAAAATTGAACCAATATCGTTATTAAATCTGTTTAGTTCACTGGATATCGTGTTTTTTCAATTTATCAAATTCAATTCATCAATAAATATGCGAAATTAGGCCATTATCTACTTTAAATTAGCATAATATCGTTTTTGTGTCTAAACTTTTGCATCGTACAAATTTTTATTTTATGAAAAAAAAATTGTTATAGCAAATCAAACAATTATGTTTCAATTATAGCATTTCAAAATATTTAATTAATATGTTTAGGGGTGTTTTGTAATTCTACTATCACAATTCTAAATTTTACAGCTAAAAAACGTCATTGTCTAAACTTTTGCATCGCAGTGTACTACTTCTTTTCGAACCACAAATATTTGCATTGCTTTACAAATATATTCGTTCTTTTTTTTAGTAAGAAAGCAAAAGGTACTTCAATTGACAAAACTCAAAGCAGGATTAAAACTTTGGTATAAAAAAAAATTACAAGTTCCCGTAATCGAAAACAGCCTATTTACGTTCTATTCTGGCACTTTACCCAGGCAAATTAAGAACAGTTTATCCATCTAACAAATATTCAAGGTTTTGTTGAAGTCAAGATTTTGTAGTTCAGATAACGGAAATTGTAATGAAACACTTTTGAAACAAAATACCCTAATTTCATTGTACTTAACAAAAAACATTCAAACACAAGTTTGATGCATACACAGATTGCGAAGTTCAATTTTTAACAACCTTAATAAATTACATGTGACACCTTTACTATCAAACCAAACCTTTTGATATTCCATGTCTTCATTCAGAATCTATAGCAAAATGTATTCTCACCCGCAAAAAAACCGCAATGAGTGACTGGCAAATTGAATCCGTGCACAGCATCAAAAATTTATCGAAGCATCAGCCCATAAAAAGATGCTTCCCGGAATCATACAAAATTCAAAACTAAATCACGAATGGAAATTCCATCTGAAATATATGTTGTTCGGTGGGTTTGCCAGTAATGTAATGACACTTTTATAAAAATTTAGTATATTTGCTATTTTAGTTTTAAAAAAATTAGTCTGCATTTTTTTATATTTTCTAAGAGGGATTTTCACAACCAAATAACACTTCGTAATTTGGTTAGTAATTTAAAACAAAAGATAAAATAATCCTGAGCAGGCACGGGAAAATCGAGAGATATCGTATACTTTATACTCCACAATTTAAACAATAATAATTTCTGTCCCAGTGTACCCGAGGAACTTCTTAATGAAGTCTATATTTATAAACACATATGATTCTTTGGGTTAAAAGACGAGTTTAAAACCCGGAACCTTCTCGATGAGAGGTTATTTGAGTTTGAGGTTTAGTTCTCATGTTTTCTTCTCTTCTATTACTATTCTTTTCAAACATCGTGAGAAATCTGTTAGTAAGACGTTAGTTTTTAGACTTTAAGGTCCACGAATCAAATATGGTCTTTGGCACTGTAACTAAAAAAATCTTTAAAACTATTAATAATTCAAAAAATTGCTTCATCCCATTGCGCTTACAGTCTGCGCACTTTACCGGGTGCGGGTTCGATTCCAGCCTTCACCCTGGGTGTATTTTCTCTCATTGTCAGTAAAAATTCTGTATGTGTCTGTCTTACTTGACGAGGGTTTATAAGCAAGTATCTGATAATTAACACAAACCGAAAAATATATGTACCATCAACAAAATTGCATTTACCCACTCAAGTACCAACTTCTCAATTAATTTGGGTTATAAATTACGAGGAGTAATTGGTGCTTCTAAAGCTTTGTAAAGAGGCAAGAAATAGAAACCCCAACCTCAAGTTACTTACAATTAACTAAAAGCTAATTAAAAGTATGTCAAATTTCCAACAACAAAGCACTTGGTTTACAGTACGGATGGAATTGGTAATCATAATATGTAAAATACCAAAAGAGAAAGTTTTCAAGCGTTTTTAATGTTTTTTGAAAAATAACTGATTTGTAAAGCAGTGAGTTTGGGACACAAACTGTAACTTACAAAGACACACAAGGTTTCAACAAATCGATATACATCAAAAAAAGAGAAAGACTTTAAAAATTTAAACTGCCAAATTTTATTCAATATTTTTTTCTTCCTATAAGTCATTTGCAAAAGTTAAAAAAAGCCATTATCAGCTTACAGCACACGTTTTCCATAAGATAAAACGGTTCCTTTTAGTAGAAACTTCATTAGAAACGTTTTTTTTAATTTGCATAAAAAAACTGATTGAGGAGGATTTTATAATAATAATATATTGAAAATTAACATTTTTATCTTTGAATCTTCAAGTTTGACCCAAAAGCCTATTTGACCATAGAGAAAGAACATGATAAGATAATATAAAATTCCTATTTTACGCCATATCTAAAATATGATGAAAGAAACAACAGAATATTAGAAAGAATTTTCTCCACCCAAAGGCGGAACACTTACAAATGGAAGCAGAAACATAGAATATTGTTTTGGTAAGAGCCAAAACACTACAGAATGCACAATCTCTTTATTCGTTATTTGTTCCTAAAGAAAACATTCCACAGAAATGAAAGTTTCGGTTTTGTTTTCAGCCATTTTTGTCCGTTGTTCTTTTACTTTAGAAGACAGGTGATTTGTTTCTAGGGAGAAATAAAAAGCTTTATTCTCAGATAAACAAAATATACGCAGCCATTTATTTACGTAGTTTATATTATTGCCTCGAAGGAGGTGATTGTTACGAGGGACAAGTGCTTTGGTATATTGCTACTTAAAGTTTTTATTTGATTGGTTGAAGCTATGTTTCAGTCTTGAGTGGCAACTAATGCTGAATAAAATAAATTCTTCTCGAGCTCGATGATGGTAGATCAATGCAGTGCGAACAGAGAACCAATCAAATTAAAAGCATTAATGAAATCTGGAAGGGATTTCGTCACCTGGAACAAGCCAAAAGCAAAAACAAATTTTAGTTGCGTTGTCTTCTTTTCACTCTTTTTGAAGAATCTATTACAAATGCATAATTCCATTGTTTCATAAATATCTTCTTAAAGCATTCATAAAATGAACTCAAGAAACTATTTAGTTGATATGTTTGAAAATAAAGAAACCCAGGCATGCTAATGTTATTGTCATATTGTTCTTTAAATTATATTTTCCAATCGGCTGGTTTCTGGTGACGGTCTTCTGACATCCAGCTTTCATTTCTGTGTTCCTTTGATCGAAATGATGCCCTGTTCCCACGTGACAGTGATTCATCAATAGAGGCTCGAAAAAAAAATATTTTCATTCAACATTGCTATTGACACTCAAGACCTGAAACACGCCCATTAATAATATAACGAAATATTTTTTCCTTGGCATTTTAACTAAAAGTGGTAATAACTAAAGTCGAAATTTTAAATAGCTGTAAAATAAAAAAATAAACTCTCCAAAATTATTTAAAATTTGCAGAATACTCTTATACATATGTAAGGAACAAACTGACATTGTCATTATTTGTATACTAAACGTGTTATTTGTTTGCTAAGCAATATTTTGTTAGGAAATGACAAGTAGTTTTTCCTCTTAAATAAATATGAGCTATCAACTGTTGCCTTTCAACCTGCTGAAACTATTGTCTAGTATTATTTACAGAAAGAAAACAAATAAATAGGGATAATAATTCTAAAAAACCTTCTTTTCTTAGCACAAATTTATTATGATAATTTAAAAACCAACACTTTTAAATGAAAGAGCTGAAACATTGGCGGAATGCATTACAACAAGAAACTTAATAATTTCCCCGGAGTTTTATTTTTTTAAACTTTACAAACAACATTTTTATATTCCCCTGCAAAAAGTATGTTTCATGTATATTTAATCTTGCTATCCTTATTTTCTCCTTTTGGGTGCAAGTTTAGCATTTACGTCAGAATTCATTAAAATTGTCATTATAAAAAAAAATCACTTTAAAAATAATTTAGTTTCATCTTGCTCATTATCATAAAAAATTAGTTTGTGAATGTTTTAAAATATTTAAAACTGTTTCTATTTTCAAATGTATAACTCAAACTACTCTTTCATTCTACGAAATTCAAAACAACCTAATTGCACCATTTCTTAAAATCATTGTGTAGCCTTAGAACAACCATCCTAATAAGTACATACCTATATGTTTAAATGGAGAAAAATAATAAAAACTATTATTGTTTTGAAAAAGCTTAAAATAGGATCCTTTAAGTTCAATTAAGTAGAAAAGACGATAAATCCTGTGATGTTATAAAATTTACACCATTTTATTTTATTCTAAGATATAGAAATAAACCAGAATCAAAACAATGAATGATTTGATGTCATGTTATCTGTATATTCATAATCTATTAACTTGCTACAGATGAATAGATTTGTGTGTATGTCAATGCGCTGAGGAATTTACATACGTTAAATATCCGTTTTGCCCGAACGGCTTTCCAAAAGAAATGACTTAAAACTTGAAGTTAAAGAGCCTTAAAAAAGTTTAAAGACTGGACTTACTAAATTGTAATGTTTATACTGTTTAAGGTATAAATTAAAGATATATTAATTTTTAAAAAATTTATGTTTCTGTTTAATCACGATTTCTCAAAAGATGTCTTAAAACACTTTTTGAAGCATACTTACAGAATTTTTCGACAAACTGTGAACTAATATCTTATGGTTCCAATTGTAAGTTAAGTATTTATAGCTGTTTTTCATTGTAACAATTGAAGAGCTTAGTGGAAGAACGTGCCAAGTGACAAAAAAGTGAAAACGATAAAATGGGCTTTAAAGATTTTTGTTTGTATTTAGATACGTTAAAAAAGACAGTTACAAAAGATAAAAAATATACTTAACTTAAAGTTTATAAAAAATGGGAATCTTGTTTTCTTTAAAGGAGGGAATAACATGTCCATTGAGACAAAAATATAATTTTTTTTCAAAAATGTCACTTAACAGGTTGGTCCAACATGCTCTACAATTTTAAAATATCTTATTTTAAGAAAATACTGTATATTGTGTTTTCACTACCAAGATTTCTCTCCTTTTTCAAGGTAGCCCTTATATTTTAGTTTATATGCTTTAACAGGGTTAGCACTGTACCAAGGTAAGAACAAAGTGAAATATTTCAAATATTTCTTTATGAAATCTGTGTTCGAAAAACGGCATTTTTCATCGTAATTTATCATAAAAATGGCTCCAAAATTATCAAAAAAGTATTTGTATTCTAGATTGTTTTTACATTTTCTGTGTAGTTTATTTATAAATGCGTTGGAAAAATTTTATTAATACTTTATAACTATCTGCCTTCGACTTTGGACGCAAGCGGATACCGTAATGTCAAAGAAGCTTAGTTGTGTTGTGATTAAGGTGAACTAATTGGCAATTTAAACGCTAAATAAGTAATATTAAAATACATGTTATATTGTTAATGTATATAACATTATTTAATCATGTAACATTAACAATGTTAATGTTATATGCATATAACATAACATTAACAAGGTTAATGTTATATGCAATTACATCACATTAAAAAATTTATTGATGGAAAAGATCGTGAAAAGTCTACAATGAACGGTAGAAAACTAAATTTCAGCATACATATTCATTAAAAAAAGTCATACAAATCTAATGCCAGTTAGTTCCAATTTTTTACTTCAGTTTACATAAGTTTAGAGAAATTTAAATAATTGACTTTTTTAAATCCAAAGCATCTTTTTAGTTGCATAAAACTGCAATGTTTAAAATGTAATATAAAATTCAATTTTTTATATTTTTCTTTAGTGTCGAATCTGTACATGATTACCTACTAAAGTTCAAACAATTTCACGCACACATCTTCTTTTAATTATTTTTAAAAACTCTTATGTCAGCGAATAATATATTCGTAAACCCTAATGAAATTTAACCAACATATCTCTTCAAGCATAGAAGAAAATGGTGGTTTTAGGTAGGAAACGGCTTTTACTACCTTACTTTATAAAGAAAATCGTTTTATGACCATATCATTAATTCTTCAAAAGACATGATTCTTCCATCTAAAGATACAAAAGAAAATATAACTTTATAGAAAAATTTAGGAACAATTAAATCAAATTTATTTGAAATAAATGAAAGTTTAACTCAGTGAGAAAAAAAATCGGAAGTTTGATGATTCCAAATGGAATCATAGAGAGTAAAGGAGTTAAAATAAATTGAAACAGAAGTTAATTTTGTATTCATTATAAACCTTGACATATCAAAGAACTAACAACAAGTACTTCACTAATTAAAACAAATTTCAGTAATTTTGGTGAACATGCATGCTAACAAGAGTAACAAGAAATTTTGTTCTTTGATACCCTTGGCGATCAGTAATTAGTCATTTAAATAAACTTTAATTGAGTTACTGTTAACAAGTTTTTTTAACAATTGAAAGAGGTTCAGTAGCATCGACAAATCTTTCCAAAAATAAATGCCCTTAGAGATAAAGTTCTGTGGAAAATGTTATCCCAAAAGGTTCTTTTGTGAAATTTTAAACCTAAGTTTTCTGAATATTTTATTGTGGTACATGATCTGTTAAATATTGTTACGAAATTTCTGGGTTCTTGCGAAGCACAACAAAGTTCGCCAAGACAATTTACTTTATTCAGCTTACTTCAAAGCACGATACAGTTCACAAGAACAATACTTTTTATTCAGCAAATGACACTCTCTCACTAACAAGTTAACCGTTGCAACTTTTTAGAACACCGCCATTTTCAAAGACCAAAAACACATCCGAGCTACGCTCACGCTCCTCGGCTGTTGCCATTCATGAAACTCAAAAATATATATAATAAGTTATTTACAATATTTACACAAAAGTCGTAACATTGCTCCCCCCTTCGAAGACTGCACGTCCCGGGCAGTGCAATCCCTAGAATAGAGAGAACAAAGTTCTGCTACTCATGAGTGCTGTTATAAGGCGCCAACTTATCACAATGTACTACTTTAGGTTTGCAAGGCTTCTTCTGAATCCTATACACGACGTCGTTCAGCTGTTTGACCACGGTATAGGGTCCTTCCCAGAAGGTCTGCAGCTTTGGAGAAAGACCTTTACTACGCTTCGGATTCCAAAACCAGACCTTATCGTCTATCTTGAATGCTGGTTCGTGTGACTTGGCGTCATATCTAGTCTTCATGCGTGAGGTGTTGATATCGATCCTTTCTCTGGCGAACAGATGAACATCCTCCAACCGAGCCTTGAGATCTTCAAGATATTCCACAGGCGAGGAGGGATCATCTGGCGGTCGCCCAAATAAAAGGTCGCATCTCGGCCCATTAGCATCTGGGATGGTGATAGTCCGGTGGTCTCATGAACTGCGCTCATGTAAGCCAGAAGAGATAGAGGAAGCTTCTGGTCTCAATCATTCTGATTGCGATGAGTGAACAGCGATAGATGGTTCAAAATCGTTCTGTTCAGTCTTTCGACCATTCCATCTGACTGCGGATGCAGGGGAGTTGTGCGAGTTTTCGTTACCCCGAGCAGTTCCATGAGTCCGGTAAAAACGGCGGAGGTGAAGTTCGTTAATTGATCGGAGTGCAGCAAGAGTGGCACTCCGAACCGCCCGATCCAATCCCGCAGCAGGGCCTCGGCAACGGTAGTGGCTTCTTGGTTTGGAATGACATAAGCTTCGGGCCACTTCGTAAAATAGTCCATGACGACTAAGATGTACTTGTTGCCATTTGTTGTCTGCGGAAGGGGTCCCAGGACGTCTATGGCTATTCTTTCGAAGGGAGCTCCCACGTTGTAACGTTGCAGCCTCCCACGGGTGCGGGTGTTTGGGCCCTTCCTTGCGGTACAGGTGCTGCAGGTTCTGATCGACGTCCGACTTTAATTTGTCCCAATAGAAGCGCTCCCTAATTTTATGAGTGGTCTTCATAACGCCGAAGTGTTCCCCGGATGGGCTACTGTGAAGTTCTTATATGACGTTTTCGACCCGGGACCGCGGAACAACTAATTGTAATCTGAATGATTTTCCGTCGTCAGACTCCCACTTGCGGTACAACACTCCGCTATGGACTTTTAGAGAGTCCCACAGAGCCCAATACCTCTTGGTGACGGGACCATAAGATGCCATATCCTGCAACTTGGCCTGCCTTCAGCCTTCTCCAAAGATTCTAGAATGGGTCTCAAATCTTGGTCTTCCAATTGACTTTCTCGCATACCCGCGTCACTCCAAGGGTCAGGATCCGATAAAGAACTGATATTTACAAGCCGGACCATAGGTTGTTCGTATCCGTACTTTGACTCCGCATTTGTACAGTGCTTGCAGGTTTCTGGACAGGGTCTACGGGAAAGAGAATCTGCATTGCCGTGAGAAGAACCTTTTCGATACTCGATCTTAATGTCATATTCCTGAAGCCTCTGGTTCCACCTGGCAATTTGCCCCTCTTGGAACTTGAAATTCAATAACCATGTTAAGGACGCATGATCCGTTCTTACGAGGAACCGTCTCCCATACAAATAATGGTGGAAATGTTCGACGGCTTTGACTATCGCCAGGAGCTCTTTCCTCCTGACACAGTAGTTCCTCTCTGGTTTTGACAAGCTCTTGCTGAAATACGCAATAACACGTTCTTTTCCGTCGATTTCTTGCGATAAGACGGCGCCGATACCTTCTTTACTGGCATCCGTATCTAGAATAAACATCTTGTCAGGCTCTGGGTATGCCAAAATAGAAGCAGATGTCATTACACTCTTCAAATAGTCAAACGCCTCGTCACACTCGGAGGTCCACGTGAACTTTTGCTGTTTCTCGGTGAGTCGGTGGAGAGGCCTAGCAATCATTGAGAAACCTTTGACAAACCGACGGTAGTAAGTCGAGAGCCCCAAAAAACTTCGAAGTACATGGACATCCTTCGGACGAGGCCAGTTTTTGACAGCTTCAGTTTTATCCGGATCTGTTTGCACTCCAGCTGAAGAGACTATGTGCCCGAGGTACTTTACTTCGCGACGGAAGAAATGGCATTTTGAGAGGCTTAGTTTCAAGCCCGCATATCTCAATTTCGTGAGTACTTTTCTTATGTTTATAAGATGATCATTAAATTCCTTCCCGACAATAACTATGTCATCCAAATATACGAGGCAGGCTTCCATAAGATAATCCTCGCAATACAGTCTCCATCAGCCGCTCGAAGGTTGCAGGGGCATTGCAAAGTCCAAAAGGCATTACTTTGAATTGCCACAGTCCTTGTCCCGTCGTGAAGGCCGTCTTTTCTTTGTCATCTGGGTGTATTTCAACTTGCCAGTATCCACTCTTTAAGTCCAGGGTGGTGAACCAATGGTTTCCTACTAAAGTATCCAGTGTTTCATCTATACGGGGGAGTGGATAACTGTCCTTCTTTGTGACATCATTCAAGCGGCGGTAGTCGACGCAGAATCTTGTGGAGCCGTCTTTCTTTCGTACCAAAACTATAGGTGATGCCCAAGGACTAGATGACGGTTCGATTATATCGTTAGTCTGCATCTCCTGTACGAGTTCGTCCACTTCGTCTTGTTTCGCAAAAGGAGTGACCATGCTTGTTTCCCCTTCTCGCTCAATACTCGTCACAGGAGCACATGTTGCAATTTCTTGCTCTTTACGAATGAACCTCTCTTTATCATTTAAGTTTACCACCCTAACTGGTACTGTCTTCTGGGAGAGATCCACCAGTGTCGCTCCGACCAAGACTCCCTTTGGCAAGGTGGTAGCTATTGAGTGATCAGTCACTCCTATCCTGAAGTCGCTTTCAGATTGTAGGTTACCCTTTACAACCAACTCAGCTCTGGATGGAATTGTTATATCTTCTGAAGCCACGATTTGGTGGCAATGTGGCTCTCCTTTATTTATTCTAAATAATGGCACCTCCTCTTTAGACGCATGGAGCTCACCTTTCTTTAAATTGAGGGTGAAGTCATACTTCCGTAAAAAGTCCAATCCAAGAATGCATGGGTCAGTGATGTCCGCTACAAAACCGCATGTTGGTAGGATTTAAATCCAAAGGAAATGGAAACATTTAATTTGCCATAATAAGGTTTAACCCCCCCTTTTTTGGGGGCTTTTTCCCCCCTCCCCTTTTAAATTTTTCCGGGGGGCCCTTTCAAAAAGGGCCCCCCCTTTTTGGGGAAAAATTTCCCCCCCCCCCTTTTTCTTTTTTGCTCCCTGAGGCAATCTATTTCCCGTTTTCCCCAAAAATTTTTTTTAAAAAGCCCAAAAGGGGGTTTAGGGGTTTCGACCCCGGTTTTTCCCCCAAAAAATTTCCCCCTGCCTGGGGGATTTTTTCGTTCCCCCATTAGCCTATTTTTTCTGCCCGAATCCTCAAAGGGGGGTTTTTAAAAAAACCCCAAAAAATTTCCCCCCCTGGAAAAATTTTGAGGGCTCTTAAATTTACGTTTTTTCCCGAAAATCGATTAAATGTTGCACCCCCCCATTTTTTCCCTTTTGGGTTTTCCCCTGGGGATCCCTTTTTTTGATAAAAGTTTTTAGGGGGTTTCCCCAAAAACCGACGAAAAAAACTTTAAAGGGGCCCCCTTCCCGGGGGTTTTTTTTGGGGGCTTTGAGCTGAAAAAAAGTGGAAAACTTTGCCCCCTTTTTTTTTCAAAAAGCGCAAAACCCAAAAATTTTAAAAAACTTTGGGATTTTTGCAATTTTTCCCCCCTTTTCCCCCCCGGAAAAATTTTTCCCCCCAAAAATTCCTTTTTTCTCCCCCCGGGGGGCCAAAAAGTAAGATGTTTCCCCAACCCCCCCCCGTCTTTTTTTTCCCCTGGTTTTATTTTGGGGTTTTAAAAAAATTGTTTGAAAAAATCCCCAAGGGGAAGGGGGTTTCCCCCGTAGGGGGCCAAAATTTTTTTGGGTGGTTGGAATTGATTTTCCCCCCCCCCGCCCCCAAAAAGGGAAAAAAACCCCCTTTTTTTCACTGCTGAAGAAAAATTGAAATTTTGTTTTCGGTTTTGGGAAAAAAAAGTTTTAATTTAAAATTTACCACGCTCCTCTTCCGCCTTTTTTTTGCGGGGGTTTTCCCTTTTGGGGGGCAATTTTTCCCCCTTTTCGTTTTTTCCAAAAACCCCCCTTTTTTTTTTCTGTTTTCCCCAAATTTTTTTTACTTTTTTCTACTCCGTGATGACCTCCCCTTAAAGTGGGTTTTTGGGGTTCCCCAAAAACTGGGGCCTTTTTTTAATTTTTTTTTTTCCCCAATTTTTTTCCCCCAAAACCCTTTTTTCAGCTTTTCTTGCCCCCAATTTTTAAATTCCCCCTGTTTTCCCGGGGGGGGAAATTTTTTGGGGGCCCCAAAGCCTCTTGGGCCCCCTGTATGGTTTCTTGATTCGCAGCCAATTCCCCCCGTCCCAAAAAATTAAAAATTCATGGTTTCTTGGGCCCGCTTTTTTTTTTGCCCAACCGGGGCCCCCTCCGAAAACCCCCCCTTTTGCCCCCTTTCCCCCCCATTGCTCTTGTTAAAAAAATTTTATTCGCTTGTTAAGAAACCCCCCCCTTTTGACACCAGGTTTTTTACGAAAATTTTTGGGGGTTTTTTCCCAAGCACCCAAAAAAATTCGCCAAGGGGAATTTTTTTTTTTTTTACTTACTTCAAAGCAAAAAATTTTTGGGGGTTACAAGAAAAAATTTTTTTTTTTTTCAGCAAAAGAACCTCTCAAATTTTAAAAAATTAAACCCTTGGGGGCTTTTTTTGAAAAAACCGGGGCCTTTTTAAAAAAACCAAAAAAAACCCCCCCCAGCTACGCTCCCCCCTCCTCGGCTGTTTTTCCCCCCATGAAAATCCAAAAAAAATTTTAAAAAAAGTTTTTTTACAATTTACACAAAAGGGGGGGAACAATTTTTTTTTTAAAAAAAAGTAAAATTTGGGTGTAAATTTTACTTTGTAAAACCCTAGTTTTTTTTTTTTGTAGAAATAGCTATTTTATTTCCGGTTTTTATAACATCTGAGAATGCCAAAAATTTTTTTTCCCCAATTTTTTTTTTTTTTAAATTTTAAAATAGCCAGATATAAAAAAAAATATGATTCTAAAAGGGGTTAAAATTTAATTTTTTTGCAAAAAAAAATTTTTCATTTTAAAAAAAACAAAAATTTTTCCCCCAACCTTTTTAAAATTTAAAAAAAAAGGGAAATTAAATTTTAAAAAAATCTTTACCGGGAAAAAAATGTAACAATTTTTTTTTCTTAAAAAAATCAAAAAGAAGGGGGTTTTAAAAAAAAAAAAAAATAAAAATACTTTTTAGACTTTTTTTTCCCCAAAATTTTATTTTTGTTTTAATTAAATTTTTTAAAAAGGGGAAATGGGGAAAAAATTTTTTTTCAAAAAGTCATTTTTTTAAATTTTAACTACATAAAAAACCCAAAAAAAAAAAAAAAAAAGAAGACATTTTAAAAAAAAAAAAATTTTATTCCCTTTGTTTTTGTTTGAATTTTTGTCGCACTAGAGCACAAAAGGGGCTATTTGGGGAAGGGGCGGATTTTAAAAACCCCCCAGTAAGTGAGGGGGCCGACACTTGAGTTGGCCCCCAACACTTTTTTTTTTAATTGAAAAATCTTCCAAAAAGGGCAAAAAAAACCCAAAATTTTAAATTTCCCCCCTTTTCCTTTTTGGTTTTTAAAAGTTTTAAATTTTGGGCAAAATGTTTTTTGGTTTTTTTTTAAAAAATAATGTCCCTTTTTGTGCCTTTTCCCCTTTTGGCATCCCCCAAAAAATTTTCCCCACCTAAGGGGCCCCCTTTCAGCGAAAAAAGCCCGGGGGGGAAAAAATCCTCGTGTAGGGGGGTGGGGACGTTTTAAAAAGTTTTTTAGGCCCAAAAAGCTGGTACGATGTCGCCCTCGCCCTTTTAAAAACGCCCCTTTTAAAGGTTGCGTTTCGCCCTTAACGGTTTTAAAATTTTTGGGCCCCGGCACCTAAAAAATTTGGTTTTTTAAAATTTTTTCGCCCGTCGATAAAGCCCTTGTGTATCTAGGGGGACGATAATTCAAATTTTTTTAAAATTTTATTTGAAAGGCACTCAACACCTTTTGCTTAAAATTTTTTTGCGGCAGAGATACTGATAAAAAAATAGTAAAAATTTTAAATCTGGCTTGATAGTTAAACTTGATACCAAAAGTAGAAAACGGAACTTTAAAAAACCCTTTTTTTCCCTTTTAAATAAAAACCCCCCCCCAAATTTGCCGCAAATGAAAACATCACTGTCAAAAAAAATTTTTTCAAAAAACCCCCCAAAACGTATTTCCCCGTGGGGGTCCAACAGGGAAATTTTTGGGGCTTTTTTCCCAGACACCCAAAAATTAAAACCGCTTCTTTTTCCCCCCACCCCGTCAAAAGAATTTGACCGAGAAAACATGCGCCCAATTTTAAACAAGAGTAATCCTTTTCTTTTAAGTATTCAAAAAAGGGAAAAATTTTTTTTTAAAAACCTTAAAAATATGTGCAAACATATACAAAATGGCATTCAAAAAAATTTTTTTTTTTTAAAATTTTACTTCATTTTGTTTTCCAAAGGGCCCAGCTTTTAATACCAATTTTTTCTCCCCAAAATTATTTTAGGGGAAAAATTTTATCGAGATCTTTTTCCCTTTGGTTTTTACTATTTAGACTGGCTTTCCATTAAATTTTATGTCGGTAACAAATCCGCCCTGTACGAATCAAAAATTCCCCTGAGATTGGGACAGGAAAATCAATTTTGGGATTGAAATTTCCCTTTCCCGTCAATCGAATTTTTTTTAAAAGATGCCCGAAGGTATCGGTGTGGGAAAGGGTTTTTTGGGGAAATGAGTCCCTTTGGGGGTTAGCTTTTTGTCTCCGAGTAATTTTTTAAAATTTTTGTATTGGGTGATTGGGTAAAGATTGGGAATTCTTGCAACGGGTTTTGGGGAATATTTTTATTTTGGGGCGAAATTTTTTTTTTATGAACCCCCAAAAAATAAAAAAAAATATTTTTTGAAAATTTTGGAAAGGGTGGGTTTTCAATTGTCTTTTAAAAATAAAGTTTTTTCCCTTTTCCTATTTACTTTATTTTTAAAAATTTAAAATTTTTTAAAATTGATTATAATTTTCTGCGGGGGCCCCGAGGGGTTTTTTTTCCCTTGGCCATCAATGTGGGGTTTGCCTTTTTTTTGAAATTGTAGTTTGAAAATAAATTTTTAAAAAAAAAAGTTGAAAAAAAAAAAAGGGGAACTATTTTTAGAAATAATCTTTTAAAATTTTAAAAAATTTAATTTTATTTAAGAAAAGAAATTCTGTATAAAAAAGCAAAAACACTTTTTTTAAATAAAAAAAGTTAAATGAAAATTTTCTATTTTAAAAAATTTTTTAAAAAAACTTTGCTAAAAAGGCAAGAATATTTTTTTTAAAAAAAACAAATTTTTTTTCCCAAAAAAATTAAAAATTTTTTAAAAAGTTTTCTCACAGGCTTGTAAAAAGAAGAAAATTTTATCGGGCATTTTTTTTTTAAAAAAAACAAAAACTTTTTAATTTTTTAGTCATTGGGGGATAAAAAATTGTTTTTAAAAATTTAAAAAACGGCTTTAAAATTTTTTCCGATTGTTTTTTAAAATTTCTGTTCCTTTTAAAAAAATTTTTTGTAAAAATTTTTTTTTTAAAAAAATTCTTTAAGTTAAAAAAACAGTTTTTTTTTGTTTTTCTTCGCTTTTTCAAATTTTTTATTTTCCCAAAAATTAGCAGATTGCGAGACGCATAAAATCAATTTTTTTTTTAAAAGTGTGCTCAAACCCTTTTTTTAAATAATTTTTTTTCCCCCACAAGTAAAAAAAATCTCAGTAAAAACCTTTACTTTTCCCCCTCACGTTTTCCCTATGTTTTTTGCTTTAAAGTGTAAGAAAAATATTTTTTTAAAAAAATAGGTTTTTGGAAAAAAAAAAGGCAAAATTTTACAGTTAAGCGAAGGTAGTTTTAAGGGAAGATAAAGGTTAAAAAAATTAAAAATTTCGTATAAATGTTTTTTGGAAATTTGGGGTTTTTGCATTTTGGGGGAAAGTTGAGGGGTGGGCATTATAAAAAAATTTTTGACCGGGGGTTTACTAATCTTTGTGAAAAATAAAAAACAAATTTTCTTTAATTTTAAAAAATTTTTTCATTTGAAAAACCCTTTTGGCCCAGGGTTTGGAAAGACGGTTTTTTTGTAAAACAAGGGCCGGGGCCCCCGGGTTTTTTTTTTGGTGGAAAAGGGGTTTTTTTGGGAAAAAAACCATTTAAAGGGGCGGGAAAATTTTTTTTTTTCCCCAAAAAAAAAAAGTCCAAATTTTTAAAAAAGGAAGTTTTTGCCCGGGAAAATGGGGTTTTAAAAATTTTCCGAAAATTTTTAAAAAATTTTTTTTAAAAATTTTAAAATTTTTAAAATCCCCAAAAAATAATTTTTTTCAAAACCAAAAGAAATTTTAAAAAAAATTTAAAAAATTCCCCGCCCAAAAAATTTTCCAAAAAAATCCCCCCCGGTTTTTCCCCCCTTTCCCTTTTTAAAATTGGGTGGCCCCAAAATTTTTGGTGTCTTGGGGAAAAATGCCCGGGGAAAAAAAGTTTGTTTTTTAAAAAATTTTTTTCCCAAAAAAGAAAAAGTTTTTGTTTTAAAAAAAAATTTTTTTTAAAAAATTTTTTTAAAACCACCAAAATTTCTTGGGCTTTTTTAAAGAACCCCAAAGAGTTAATTAAAAAATAAACTAAATTTTGGAAATGGATTTTAGTGTCCATTAAAGCTACGCGAGGGTCCCCCGGGGGGGCCCGTGGGTTTTAAAACGAGCCCCTTACGCTAAAAAAATGGGGCATGGGGGGGGGACCAGGGGGGGTTTTAATTTTGCCTTTTTCCCTGGTGACTTTTTCTCTGTGGTGTAAAAAACTGTCGGGTTGCACTTCCCAAGGTGATAATAAGGGTTTTTTTATCAAACACCAAACCCGGGGAAATTCGCCTGGGGTGAAATTTAAAAAACCCCCGCGATACAGCCCCGGGGGCCGAGAGAAACCAAAAAAAATTCTGGGGTGACACATCGGGGGGTTTTTGGCTTTGGACATATTTTTTAAAGTGACTCCCCCACACCGGGAAAAATTCGTTTTGGGAAATTTTTTGCTGCATTAAAAGACCGTTTTTAAGTCGCAAAATTTTTTGGGGCTCAGACCCCCCCGGGGTTTTAAATTATTTTTTTTTATATAGAGGGGGGGGTGCAAATTTGGAAACACAGTTTGTTTTCAGATTCTAAGGAAATATTAATTAGTTATTTTAACCTGATACATTTTTAACAGTCTTATAATAGGTATTAATAAAAAGTGTTTAAATATTTGCGGTGTGTCTTTATAAAATAACGTCGAAATCATATTATATAGTCATTTTATATAAAAGCTAGCATTATGATAAAAAGATCGCCCAGTAATAAGCGACCAGTTAATATTTTTAGCATAGTAATGCATTCTTTAGATCTTACTTAAATACTTACAAAACATATAAAGATAGTATAGTCCTCCCACCACTTCTTGGCATATATGACGTGTGTTTTAGACGTGTCCAAACTATCACTCGTAAAACGAAAAGGGGTCAGGAAGATTTTGGTTTCCGCCAGAGTTACTATATTTGGCGATCCATTGCTTTTGCATCAGGTGCATATTTCTTCGTTTAGAAACAGTTTCTTAACTGAAGGGAAGCTCGAATTTACGTCGGGTGCACTATTATATTGCATAGCTATATTTTAACTTGTATATCTTTCCCTGAGGTGATATTGAATGTGTTAAATAATACACACTACAGATGCAAATCTATTGACGATCAAGTCAAGATAGAAAAAAATACACGTGCAATTGATGACGACCTTCAGCAATTAACTATAATCCTCCTTGCACTAATAACCTATGTGTAGTTTTAGTGTGACACTTATTATTTCCAACCAAACTAACCCAACAATCCTCAGGCTCGCCCAACACCATGGGATTGGCGACCCTGCCTCCTTTTGGTTCTCTACCTTTTTACAAAGTGGACGCTTCCACAATCAAAATATTTGGGAAGCCAAGTTGAGGCAGGCGGACTATAATTGATTTTTATTCTTTGTAATACAAACATGTTTTCCAATAAAAAAGATTTAAATCTATTTACAGGAAATTGTTATACAAAAGGTATCTCGTAACTAATATATTTCGCGGAACCCGCATAAAAACTGCTTGTGTTACTGATTTTTATTTTGTTTACGATAGATTAAGATACTTTCTTTCAAAGATAAACAATACTGTATTTATACTTAAAGAAAAGCCCCGAGTTAAATGTAAACAGATGAACTTACTAAAATCAATAATAAATTGCGGAGATCCATTTTTAATGGGTGATTTTTACATAAACGATATGCGTTTTAGTTTCCCCTTCACATATTGATGGCATTTTGGTGCTAATTTTCGTTTATGGGGCAAAATTTATCTTTCTTTATCTTTGTATGGACAAGCAGTAGTTGTACAAAACAACACAGCAGTAATTCTACAAACACAGTATTAATTGTTACAAACAATAATTAATTAAAAATATAAATCTAAAAATGAATTAACTATTCCTTTTATTATGCGGTAAAAAAATCCCAACCCTTAAGATTTTTTTAAAACTCAATTCCACTTTTACCATTTGAATACATTTAGTCCTCTGATAATGCTTTTCTAGTAAGTAATGATTACCTTTTAATGCATAATTAAGAAGCTACAGTTCTGAGAAATGATTCAACAGCTTGTACACCATAATAGTTTATAACCTTTTAACATTTGCTTGCTGCGGATGATGCCTTAAGGCATCAACCACAGCAAGCAAGTGCTAAAATTGTTAAAAGTGTGCAAGTATTAAAAGTGTTATGGAGAACTAAGAATCTGATAATGCTATTCCTGTTGCATGTTACACTTCAACAAAACTCTGCACAGCTAAAGTGTTAAAACGTCTAAAAAAATTGCCACATTTATTTTTACAATTGTTAAAATGAAATGCCGATTTAATGTGCATTAACAACAACCTAACTATAGTTACCCTGAATTATTTCTACAATTTTTTAATAGAAAAGTATCATACTCAGACACACTTTTGTCAAAATTCTTTGCGAACTTTAGGCCTCCCCCCGAATTTCATTGTGCGAGCCACAGAAGTTTACTCTTTCTTGAACCTGGCAGCAGTAATTGAAGACGGAAGTGAGAGGAAGAAGTAATTTTAAAAGAGGTTTTGAAAAAATCCCGTTTTATGTCACTTCATACAAAAGAAGGTGAATTTCTTAAATGTATCAGTTTTACATTTTTAATTTTAGCTTCCACACTATGTTTATAACGTAAAAAGTGGAAGGTATTATAATCGTTTAGTCCGTCTGCTGTCTGTCACCCACTTTCATAGCCCAAACTACAAATGCTACTGACAAATGAAGAGCTGGTGGAAGAACGTGCTAAGTGACATTTTTGAAAAAATTGAGATTTTTGTGTCAATGATCATGTTATTACCTGCTTTAAACATAACAGCTTTCATTTTTTTGAACATTCGATTCGTATATTTCGCAACGAATTGTAGGTGCAGGTTTCGTCATTTTCAATGGAAAACGTGCTAAGGATCCTTGGCATGTTCTTCCACCGAAATCGCCGATACTGGAACGATCGTTTAGTGGAAGAACGTGCTAAGGGACACTTTGAGGAAAATTTTCGGACTTTCGCTTGCATTAATAGCAAAACAAATGGTTCTTTTATAGTTTTAATCAAAAGAATTCAACAAAATGTAATTAATATTTCCTAATTAACTTTAATTATTAAATATAATCAATGAAATTAAATTTATATTGCGTAAAACTGGGTTTTGAGTGCATTTAACAAAATAGGGAAAAAATGCATTTTGATTTTAAATTTAAACGGAGTTAAAGGTTTTAACATTTTATAAAATGTCGTCTGATTTTTATTGTAATAAACATAGATAATTTAGCAGCAAACAGATGGTTAATTAAAACAAGTTGCACTGCTTATGGAGATGGCAGTTCGCGTTAAACAACATTGCACCGCACCGAACATTCAAAGCATCTGGTTTGTTTAAAAAAATTGAATTATGGGTACAAAAATCGGTTTAAAGCCATTTTACGTTTGATCTCTAAAGCTATCGAACGCATTTTGTGCAATGTCCTAAACTCCTAAAATTATTAAAATGGAATTAAGAAGCAAACGGAAAGCTGAATTTTTGCTTGAAAGTGTGAATAAAAGCTTATACGGTAAGTACAAATTTAATCAAGATATTGCTTTGTTAGGTACAAAACTAAAATATTTTTATAATAATTGATGTAAAAATAAAGTGACAAAGTGTAAAACGTTATAAGTTCTTAATATTTATTAAAATATCGATGACTTTAAAAAAGTACTATGCATCACGATGTAAAAATAAATTGTTTAAACGATCATGTTCGACCGTTGTAGAAATTGCTGTAAATTAAAGTAGCTTTCTTAAAATTGATTAAACCCTTAATTGAAAAGGAGAAAGGAAAACGTAAATAACCTTGGGATCTATATCTTGTCATACAACTTATTTTTACTTTTTTTATATCAAAACTTGTTTTTAAATTCGATTATTATTATCTAAAAACTATTTAAAAATTTATTTTGCGAAAACTTACATCTTGCATTATAATCTATTTTTATTAAGTCTTTTAAATTTAATATTTATTAAATTCAAATGCATTTATTTGTGTATCTTTTACTATATTTTTTGTATACTTTTTATTAAGTTGATTTGTCCTTATTATTCTTCAAAGTATTTAGTTTATAATTTCAGTGATAAGGATATTTTTTGAAAAATATTTTCAATTAAAAACTTACTCATCTAACATTAAGCCAGAGTTCTAAAATAACTTATATAACCTACTTTCTTTTAACTTAAATACTCAAAGAAATCCTTATAGTAGAGGCAGACGGACGAACAAAAAGTATCAGATAGGTGACTGATATCTTAAAAAAAAACTAGGGATGTGTAACACTATATATCAATACGCTCATTTAAAAGTTATATATATCTTATCAAGTATTTTCAATAACTTTGAAACCTAAAAAGTTCTATGGCAGCTACTCCTTGCACATGCACAATATTGTAGAAAACTTTATTTTGTCGCCGACTAGTACAGGGAACACGTGTATCAAATTAGAAGTCTGTATCTATTTTCGTTGTTCAGCAATACCTTTAAAACAAAAAAAGTTTATAGCAGTCTCTACTTGCGCATGCGCAATTTTCTCGAAAACCTTATTATGACGTCCAACACGAACTAGGAACCCGTGTACTAAATTTGAAGTCCGTAGCTCTTTTATTTTAAACTGTAAAGTAGTTTCCGACAGACAGACGGATCAATGTAAAAAAAAACAATTTTTAGAATGAGCACCCTCCAAAACGTGTAAAAAGCACAAAATCTTCATTTTGGGCCCCTATCGCAATAACTTTATTGCCTTATATTTTATATTAGGTAATTGAAAGTAATAACTTTAAAAATTGGACGGGTACAAAGGTAGTTGGGGGAGGGGGGGGGGGTAGTAGGACGTACGGTCAGAAACAAAAAAGCAGCGTACAGGCAGGTGGCCAAACACTATACATTGTAGTCATCTATTTTTTTTACTTTCGAACCAAAAAAAAGAATTTTCAAAATCAGTAACTTTGGATCGGAAATTGAAAGGGATATGGCCGGACGGACAAAATGATGGACGGACAGGCAAACGATTAATAAGTATAAAAGATATCTGAAGTCCTATCTTCCAAACAGAAAAAGAATTTTGAAAATCGGAAGGTTAGTACAGAAATTATGAAACGTTTATGGATCAAATTTACCTAAAAAATGTCACTTAGCACGTTCTTCCACTAAGCGACTGGCCAAAATCTGAAGCACTTCGGAGGAAGAACGTGCCAAGTGCATGAGGTGTCAAGCGCGTTTTGTAAATGACGCGTTATGACGTAAATTACGGCTAAGCCAAAAGCCACCAAGCATTTTGAAGAACCAAACTAAAATATCATGCAAAAAAAACTGTGTTTTGTGAATGACAGAAAAGTTGCAAACTAAAAAGTTTGAAGCTCATTATCTCGTTTCACCTTTTTGTCACTTAGCACATTCTTCCACTAAGCTCTTCAAATGTGATAAGTCAAAAAATTCAGCGCATCGAAATTAAAATACATTGAAAATATCATAAAAGAATTCGAATTCGAAGTACTTTAATTATTTAAAAAACTGCAAAATTTAATGCTCATTTTAAAAGCATATAGGAAGCCATTTCCATAAGAATTAAATCACAATTGCCATTCGCAACAATCGCTCGAGAAACTTTAATTCTTTTAGACAATAAATTAAAATAAATTTTTTTTGCGACATTGATCACTTTAAATGACGTCAAATATATTTCACTACGAGACTCTTAGTATGTTGATATGAAATGTTTTCATTCTATTTAAAAGCGAGGAATATTACCTATTTATTCTTTGAAATATAAATTATTTTTGCAAACGATAAGTAATAATTATTGAGTTTTTGAAATAAAATTAAACTAGCCAAATTTAGCATGTAAATGTTTTATATAGAATTAATGCTGTGTTTGGCGCCTTTTTACCTGTTAAACACAATGTTGTATGGAAGCGGGTTAAGTGACAGATTCTGTTACAAACCTACTTGTTTAAATTCAACCTCAAAGAGCATTTTTTGAACATTCGTTATCAAGGCTCATTTAAATACAGTAACCTAAATTAAGTAGTAAGAATAAAAAATCGATTTTAGCTAAATGAAAAGATATTTTAATTTCTGGAATTTTTTAATGTCAGATTTGTTTCAGATTACGGAGATATTTAAAACAGAAAAACTTTTGCGACGTAGAAACATTCTTGTAGAAATAAATATCGTCCTAAAGGAAAAAATAACTGAGAAGCAATGAATATACTAATTAAATGAGTGAAACTTTTACCATTAAAACTAAACATCAAATTACTATTAACGAAAACGGGAGTAATTGTCTAAATTATCTCTTGCAGCACATAATATCGTTTGTTAGTTCTCGATGTCATTCTGACATAGCGATGTTGAGTAGACAGACATAGAGGGGTGGAACTGCAATTTTGGACAAAACTAGAGATTTTATCAGATATATCCATATGGCTGTATGAAATTAGAGACCGAATGAGATTACCAAACAAAATAAGATTAATTGCATTTCTAAGGGGATAAACAATTATATTAAATTGTTTAAAAATGAGTTTATTGTATGTTTTGCAATAATTTTTATATATAAAAATTAAAATTAAATTTTGACTTAGAACTTTCTAAAATTACGTATCATCTTGAAACTAAAAAATGATAATTACTTATACAGCGATGCTTTGTTTATTCGTTATTGTTTAACAACTTATCACTGCTACAAAAAACATAGTGCAAAATCAAATTCTTATCATTCACGAAATTAACTATTCATATTTAGTGGAGCCTTAAAAACTAATGATAAAGTCATTCGCACTTTTCTGATTGGAAACAATACCAAATGAAATAAGACAATAACATCCAGTTCCATTCTTAGTTACAATAGCTTTATCTTTGTACGAAAATAGTTATTGTCCTATTTATAACTCTATTCCTATCGGTCTTTTTACTACTTAAATACAAATGTGACACATTGAAGCATTAACTAGTTTGCTATGTGGAAATCAAACAATGGTGACATAGTACTTGACTATATCTAGTTTACCATTATGCTTGGTACCATTGCCAAATCAGACTTACAATAAATAAATAATGACAATAAATTCGAAACTGTTTTCAATTGATGAAAAGAATTATCTCGATTTGTTCAAACTTGGCTGCACTTAAAGATAAGAACAAGGGAAGGACTTATTTCAATAATGACACAACTTCATTATGAATAAACTAAATAAACATTTTTATATTTTAAGGACAGGAATATGCAGCTTGATGCATGTGACAGGACTCCCTTGGCACATTCTGAGAAAAAGTTATCATTTTACACAAGATTTTTCTTGATTTTCGACAAATAGCTTCCATTTTGATTAGAAATGTTACTTTGTCATGAATTGTTAATGGTTTTTGTTAAACCTTTGGTTAAACTGCATATCTTCGTTATTTTTCTTTATTTTCTGTGTATGATTTTCTTGTCCAACAGCTTGAGTCGAGTCGTTACTACACTCAGAAAAAAACTTTTGCTTTTCTTTAATTTGAGCAAGTTGTGTCGAAACTATACAAAAATTGCGCTGTGATCACATTATTATGTACGGTTAGCAAAAATATTGTTTGAAAGCGCAGCACGCATGTATTCTTCTTCCGAAATGTAGTTCGAAATGTAGTTCAGCATTTGTTGTTTAATTTATCTTATAAATAGCTATACTGAAGCTTAAAACATACATATTACTGTACTTTAAAATGAGTGTTATAAATTTGTTATACATGGATGTGATTTTTGAAAACATAAAAGTGTACATTTTTTTTGTCATTTGTGAATGGATGTGATTATCGACTTCTCTTGCGATCTTTGGTTGTGTTGAAACAACACAAATGTGTGTTAATAGGTCATTAACACAATTTTTGTATTGATACAATGCAATATTGTAATGTTGCCATTTTATACAATACTTGTGCTCCACGTGTGTTGTTTGAGCATAAGTTTTTCTGAACAAACTTCTTGTCGACAATTCCCGGGACCGAAACCCTCCATCCTACACCGTAAAACTTTGGCGGAACGTTACTCCGTAAACAGGGTGGAAGCTGGGAAAAAAGGCAGCCATCTTGTTTAATTTTCAACAGTTTTACTCTGTATTGCCCTCTGAAAGATACAGAACTATAAATCCGCCATCTGACTGTAAGGTTTTCCAGCAATACACATGACTTTAAAAATTTATAAATTTAATAATTTTATTAAATTTTAAAATTTAAAGCATTGAGGAGCCGTTTATAATCATCTGCAGCAGAAGTTTAATTAAAAAAACTTTAGGAAATTACATTTTCAGTTTCAATTTTTAATTTAAATCTCATGCAGTGAAAACAAGTTAACACTTCAGCCAATTTGCTCCCTCAGAGAGACACACAAGGATATACACTCTTAAAACAAACGAGCGGTTTTAACTCAGTCTGAGTTCATTTCCACTCCTTTCCGGTGCCGAAAATGCACTTCCCCTATAGGAGTGGATTTCATTTTTTTAGTTTTAAGAGTGTAGGGCATGATAAATAAAACACACTAAAAAAATCCTACGCTTCTTTGAACCTTAATGCAAAGTAAAAAATATTTCAAAGCCCAAATTATGAAAATATATATAAATATAGCTCCCAATTATGAAATATATTGAATTAAAAATAAGGAGCTGTTTTTGTTGCCTCACCTTACGTAGTGGATAAGATGACAAAAAACGAAAAATAGATTTTAAGGAAAAAATGTATTTGAAAAAATACAAAAAAAAAACTTTTTCTTTAGTTTTCTAGTTGTTGTAATGGTAGAGTAAAATATTTTATGTAAAAAACCAAGCATAATATACCTTATTTCATCTACACTTTAGGGAACACATATTTTTCCATGCAAGAAAAATACTTGAGCACTATCTTATTATTAGCTAAAACCTTAAGGGTTTTGGTGGTGCACGAAATAAAAATAAAGTGAATCAATTAAGGATAAAGTGTTAATTCCTCTAATACAAAGGCTATAAAATAACCCAGTAAATGCATCCTAATTTCTTTTCTAGATACAATAAAAAAACTTAGCCTCGAGGCTACTTAACAATATGTGCAAAAAAACGAAAAACATTTTCGGTGATTTTTGTGTTCTATGTCCTATTAATGAAATGAAACATAAAGGATCAATGAAAAAAGAATGTAGGGTTTGACTTTCTAAAAGCCTGATAATTAATGATAGGTTAGTATTTTACAGTAGTAAAAATTTCGTAAAAACTAAATTTCATTAGCAGACACTAATTAGCGTAAGTGAAAAAGAAAGTGTAAATCCCATGATCAAAATTACCTTTAACGACTTCCTCCACATGACAAAGGTTTTATTTTGAACATAAATTGAGGAGCTTAGTGGAAGACCGTGCTAAGTGACAAAAAAGTGAAAACGTGAAAATAAGCTTTAAAGTTTTTAGTTAGCAAACAGATCTGTTGAAAACGGTACTTGCAAACCGTAAAAATGTCCAACACTTAAATTCTATTAAAAAAGGGAAACTTGTTATCATTAAAAATGTGCAATATGTTCATTGACACAAAAATATTTTTTTTTAATTATTTAGCACGTTCTTCCACTAAGCTCTTCAATTACTCTAGAAGATTTGGTTAAATATTTCCATTTACTGAAAACGAGTATTATAACTTTTTATTCTATTTCTTGGTAATTTTTTTTATTGTATGTTAACTTAGAAACAAAACAGAGTTAATTTTTTTATGAAGATTTTCTAAGGGAATTCTATTTTGGGGATATCGTATTGTTAATTTTTCTACGCTATGAATTCTATTTTAAATTTTTTATTTACCTGTGAGTATTACACAATACAGGTACAAACATCGTACAAACTACAATGTACTTAGTGAACTATAGTTTTACATTATGAAATTATTTATTTGAGTTATACTACAAAACAATTTTTAGTAATTAATTGACAACATACTTACTTTAAGTAATGCTACGATTTTTAGTTTTTAACAAAAATATAATTATATTTTATGAATTAGAGGATAACTGTAACTACCAAATAACCATAAGTTTATTTGTATCAGTTAAAACAAGAAGTTCATAAAGAACTAAAATAGCCTACTTTCCTGTTACTTAAATACTTACTGAAGTTCTAATCGGGAAAAAAAACTAGGTTCCTAAAGTAAATATCATCAACAGCCGTTTCTACACTAGATTTATACACATTAGAAAAAAAATCGAAACACAGCACCCAGCTATAATTTAAACTTCTAAAAGCCAAAATCAACTATTTTCCTTAATATTCTTTCGCAAATTAATTAAATATTATTTATCATCTGCTCGTGATTTATTTGTAGTTCGAAGAATAATTAAATATTTATTGATAACAAAAGTAATGAAACTACTCCGAACTGCATTAAAAAATAAGAAATGTAAATTAAAACTAAGCATAATTGCATGCAAAAGTATGCCTTGCCGCTTTCTTGGTAGATAATTAATGAATAATCAAAGAATCAAATTGTGCTACATTTTATGACGTCATTCCAAACTGATTCATGAAAATATTATTTTGCTTCAAATATGTTTAAATAAATAAAGTTTCTCATGCCATTGTTGATTTGGCAACAGTGATTTAAATGACTCAAAATTGAATTTCAATGCTAATTCAATGGGAAATTCGCCGAAAGATAGTAGATTTATGTCCGTCCGGACGTACAGACAGACGGACAAAAAGTATGAAAGTTGGGTATCTGAGGTCATAGCTTTCTAACAAAAAAAGAATTTTTAAGATCCGAGGGATAGAACCGATTTTGGAAGAGGGATACGGACAGACGGACAGACAGACAGACATACGAACAGACAGACAGATGGACATCAACCGCATTTCAATACCTACAGCGATTTAAATGACTCAAAATTGAATTTCAATGCTAATTCAATGGGAAATTCGCCGACAGATCGTAGATTTATGTCCGTCCGGACGTACAGACAGACGGACAAAAAGTATGAAAGTTGGGTATCTGAGGTCATAGCTTTCTAACAAAAAAAGTTTTTTTTAAGATCCGATGGATAGAACCGATTTTGGAAGGGGGGTACGGACAGACAGACAGACGGACAGACAGACAGACGGAAAGACAGACAGACATACGAACAGACAGACAGATGGACATCAACCGCATTTCAATACCTACAGTGATTTAAATGACTCAAAATTGAATTTCAATGCTAATTCAATGGGAAATTCGCCGACAGATAGTAGATTTATGTCCGTCCGGACGTACAGACAGACGGACAAAAAGTATGAAAGTTGGGTATCTGAGGTCATAGCTTTCTAACAAAAAAAGAATTTTTAAGATCCGATGGATAGAACCGATTTTGGAAGGGGGGTACGGACAGACAGACAGACAGACGGACATCGACCGCATGTCAATACCTACTTTTTCATTTTTTTAATTCTTTCGAATTAAAAAAAGAAAAGTAGGCTAAAAATTATCGATAGGTTCTGAAACATTTTAACATTTGATTACTTATGGAGAATTTCTGTGACAGAATTTTCCTATCCTTCTCAATTTCGAATGAAATTTTTATTGCTATTTTTTACCAGAAATGGATAACTTAATTACATTACATTGTTATGATATCGTTAATGAAAGTATAATTTTTGTTTACAAACATCGGTAAAATTTACTCATTAAATCCAACAATTTTACAGCTTCTCGCAGAATCAATCGAGAATCAACTAGTTATATATTTTAGAACGAACAAAAAAAATTAAATACAACTCTCCATTCTAACTCTGCTAAAAACACAACTAACTAAATATATTCATTCGGTCGTACCAAAATGATAAATCACTACGACTTCCTTGGCAAACGATAGTGATCTTTTCAACCCCTTTTCCAAAAGATATTAAGCATTGAGACTAAGTTCGAACGGAACATCCATGGCATGTGGAATGCGAAACAGGTTGTTATTGGTGATTAGTTCTTAAAAATAGGTCCGCATATAAACATTTTAATGAAACTCTTTTAGTTGTTAGACTCTTAGACATTAAGCATAACTGTAAAACGTTTGATGTGATGTTTTTTATAAAGCAGTATAAACTTAAAACAAATGTGAGTAAATTTGTATAACAAAAACTTAAAGGAAGGAACCCGGAAACAGATGAACGTCCGATAGAGATTGGTATTGAATGATTTGTTAAACTGATTTTTCACTAGATTTAAATTAATTATTGTCGCGTAATCATGTTTTTTTATTTTGCAGTCCAGTCTCCGACCCCTCTCCTTTCACTCCTATATTTCAAGTAGGGAGCGCTTTGGCCACATCTACAAAAACGGCTAGTGACTCCTGTAAAAATTTCGCTACACATAGAACTGGACTAGTAGGCCACAACCCACTAGTTGATAAACGCTGCTTTAGAGCAACAATAGGGCTATTTGCAACGGGCGTCGTTATTTAGAACCACAATCAAGTGACGGATCAGTTTTGGCTTATCATTTTACCATACAACAGGAATAATTTCAAAATGTCTTCAAATCGTAACCTAAACATTCCACCTCCAATGTTCAGGTAATGGCGCATGATATTTCCGAGTCATATTTTTCCAAAAATAAAGAGCCAATTTGTATAATGGATGAAGATTAAAAGCCACTCCGCTGTGTTGCGATAGTGCGACGAGGCATGTTATTGCTTCATTATATTGAGAGATTTGTTAACATTTAAAAGTCGCCTCGCATAATTAGGATTCGATGACTAGGTTATGTTGTTTTAATGTCAGGCCATTTATGAACTCTTGTGATCTCAAGAAATGGTGTCTCAATTGATAGGATAAACACAGGGACGTCTTAAGTTTCTTCATTTTGTTGTGTAATATATAAAACACAATACAAATAAAGACACGTTAATAAAATCGATATATTTTTTAATATAAAATCAAAAATGATTAGCTTTGTTTAAAAGCCGTCATTTCTATGGTTGGAAAAGCCAACTTATGTAATGTGAAGAAGAAAAGAAAAAAAACTTGGTTCTAAAATTAAGATGAAATGCAAAAAATGGGAAACGTAAATCTTAAGTTTAAAATCCATAAAAAACGCATAAAAGCGCATCTATTGGCAGAATTAAAACACAAACTGCTTAATGTCATATAAAAGAAAAACACAGTACCACCTGTGCATCAAGTTTTTAAAGAGAAAGTAGGCAGTGAAATGTATTACGAAAATATAACTTTTTATTTTGCTACGAAATTATATAAATTTAACAAAACATTTATTATCATAATTCAAAAAAGAATCAGAAAATAAAGAAATCCTTTGAGAACGGTTTGTAAATATCTGTAATGACATACAGTTTTATTATTGACTGCGACTGTCGCTTCAAAACTTTAAAAAGAAAACATTAAAGATAATTTGTCATTCGAATTCACCAAGAAACTTATAGGCGTAACAATTATGTACAAGGGTTTTTATTCGTTTTATCCTTCTTTCTTCTGCCTATAAGTCATCCACTTCAATCATCCACACCATCACAGACAAGTTTGATACAAGTCCCATATAGAAGTGTTATGCGTCCAATTAAAACTAGAGCTCAAATTTAGCTTTCTTTCCTATTTTCCTCGCAACTCACAATATATTTTTTCAAACAAAATCGAATAACTGCCGAAGTAATGCTCATTTAGTTCTATTGAAGCCACCTAGTTTTTGAAATTGTATACTGGTGCCAATTTAACTTGTTTTTAATACAAAAGTAACTATACATTTCAACTTATTTTTAGTACAAAAGTAACTATAAATAAATATTAAAAAGTTTTTTTTTTGCTAAATTTTAAGTGTTTTCACCCAGTTTCTAAGATTTTTCCCAATGTCAAGGTATCGTCTCCTTTTCTATCCAGTTTATTCTAATAGTCTAACAGTTTTTTCTAATCTACTGGTTGAGGTAGATTAGAATAAATTGCCGTACACTACAAATAGTCAGAGCCTGATATAGGGTTTCACGGACTATAGGCTCAGAAAAATTTGGGGGGCCGCTAAGGAAACTTTTGTGCATGATTGCTCGTACGTTGGTCAATGTCTAAATCAAAATAAAAAGTTAAGTTCTTAAAAATTAAAAATAATCATTATTTTAACTCAGTTTACTAAACTTGTTTATTTTAATTCTTTATTTCTAACTTTTAAAAATAGCCTGAGCCTAACGGCCTTATGGAATATCAAGCCTTGCCCATAATCTAACATTTTATAAACCTCCGAGTGTTAGACAAGGTTATTTACGTGTTTTGTGCATCAGTGTTTCTTACAATAACCTTATATTTAAAAAATAATAATAATAATTTTATATACGTTTTCATTTTGAAATGATTTTAAGACCATCTCTTGAAAAATATAACTAACCCTAATATTTTAAACAAATATGCTATTTAAAATAAATTTAACTTAAAATGTAGGCAGTGAAAACAACCATCCATTTTTCACCATTTTCAAGCCGTTCGGAAGGTAAAAAACACCACGGGTCAATGAAACAAAATACCACCTTTATAAAAAGTAAAATAGTATTTAAAAAAAATTTATAACAACGTGCAAAAAAGTTCACTTTTTTATATTATATTCATTCATAAATCGTTGCGAAAATGACACTTTACGTGCTTACGTCACAGACAGTACCGAAAGTAGTACTTTCGGCACTAGTGCGGTAAAGTAAATAAGAGTATCTGATTGGTAGAAAAACAAAATGATGGGAGGAATATCTCCATGGAAACTAAATGATGTCATGAAACTCACTTATTTCTATTGGTTCATTACTTTTGCCTTTTCTAATATTTCCATGGAAACTACAAGTACTACAAAAATTATTAAAGGAAATTAAATAAGACAAAAGTAAGAACACAAATTTCACGCCAAACAACACTTTTATTTTAACATGCATATTTATAGTAACATTTGATCCGGTGTAGTTATTAATATTTACATTTGAAGGCAGTCCGGGAACCATTCCTTCTAAGGAAACCTGAACCCTTTGATTCAAAATAGAAAATTATTTTACAACTTTTCTTTTACTACTTTGCATTTTCGAATATAGCCTTGGAAACTAAATGATGTCATGAAAATCACTCATTGGTAGAAATACTTTTTTGCACGTTATTATAAAAAAAAATACTGTAAGCAAGCACATGCCAAATAATACTTTATTACGCTCATGTCATTATGAAAGCCAATCGCTTAATAAAGAATTATTTTCGGCACTAATTGCTTAAATAACTATACCAACACGATTCCAAACAACCTTTATAAATTTTTCATGAAAAGATTCAAAACAGACCAAACACAAGTTCGAAATTACTATGATGGTTGGTTCCTTCCTGACAATCATGTGCATGTAATACACATAGATATATACCAAAATCCTTCAAGAAAGTTTTTAAAAAACAATGTAAAATTCTACATTTCAAACTAATCCAATCAGACATTCAAACCGATTAGAACTTTCTTTAACTGAAATGTTATTTTTCCAATGCTGAAAGCTTTTCCTGAGTACGAGATTTGTTTTCGCTTCGTTTCACCATTTAATTAATTTATAAAAAAGCTGAATCCGGTTTTCGTTAATATAAATATTTTTCCGCAGAAGATGTTGTGTCGAAATAATTGTAGAAAAGAATTTGAAGAAAAAAATATAAAAGATCTGTTAAATTATTTTCGAATCAAGTGAAGTGAATAAATTGAGGAGCTTAATAAAAACATGGTGGAATAAATGAAGCAATTGAATTCCAATTTTGTAGTTTGTTATTGAATGTGCGCGCTTTTTTTACCTTGGAAAATTCCAAAACTGTATTTCCGATTATTCAATATTAAAAATGCTATATTATTGAAGTTTGAATGCGTTAGAGATAACAAATCTATTAAAATAGCAAATTGCAAGATTGCTATTTAACACCCTCAATAAATACACAGTATGAAATTTCAAAACATAATACATATTTAAGAATAGAGTTAAATTACATTTTGTGCTGTTTCATTTCTAATATGAAATTCAAAACTTGATTTCATTATTTTTGTACAAATTGAAATACAGTGACATAGAAATAAAGACAAAATTCTGTTGCTTTAGTTTACTTATTTAGCAAAAATAAAAATAACACAGTTGAACAGTTGGTGAAACATGCACATTTGAACTTTATTATTTAATTTTTTCATTTAAAATACGTAGATATTTAAATCTTGTTTAAATTTTCTCGACTCGATTCTAATAATATTTCCGAATTCAATTAAATTTTAATGGTTACAGATGGGAAAAATTGATGAATATTTATGTGCAAATGTTCAGTTTGTGCTTCATAAGAGAAGGAACTAGATTTAGTTTCCATACGGGAATCCATAACGAAACTAAGAGTGTGTAACACGACACAACTTTCAATAACCACTCAATTAATCAATAAACATTTAATAGTAATTATACACCCTAATTGCAATACCTTTAAAACCTAAAAAGTCCTATGGCAGCTACCATGTGCGCATAATCAATTTTCTCAAAAACCTTATTATGACGTCCGACAGGTATACTGTGAACTCGTGTAACAAAATAGAAATCTTATGCTTTTTTCGTTTTGGGGGGCGTCCATAAACTGCGTAACGTGTTTCGGAGTGGATTGGGAACAGCCGAATATCACCAAAACTGACGTCAAATATCTCTATTCAACTATCACGATATTTTTCCCCGCAAAAAATCAACGTAAAATTGCAAGTAAATTTAGTTAAATTTCAGTAACACTTAAATTTGGCAAAATCGTACATGATAATATATATTCTTTGTTTTCCAAAACATACTTATATGTGTTAGGGAGGAAGAACAGTTCGTTATTTTGTATGTACTGATGTTGGTTTCTTCTTTTTTCTTTATTACTTTCATTTCAGGCCAAAGGACACGTGTTCAAAGTATTTTCAACCTTCACAAAGTTCAAAATAGAAAATATCTCACGTGAGATTACTAGGGGAGGGGGTCAAAAGATCGTCAAAACTGCATCACGTGATTTATGGATGCCCTCTTCTCGGAAATACCTTAAAAACCAAAAATGTTCTATAGCAGCTACCCTTTACACACACTCGATTTTCACAAAAACCTTTTTATGACGTCCGACAGGCATTTGGAACTCGTGTACCAAATTTGAAATCCTATTTTTGTTTGAGCTGTAAAGTGGCTTCGGACAGACAGATGTACCAATGTTTGAAAACTGCACCCTCTTAAACGTGTAGAAAATACAAAATCTTCATTTTGACATAAAGTAAAAAACTAAACTCCTCGGCGCAACAGCCCATTACTGGGCCAAGGCCTGCCGTGCCCATTTCAGCTTTCGTGTCCTAGGGCTCTGGGGTGCTAGGCATATGTGCCGGTAAGGTGGTCAGCCTCACGCGGAACCCCTAGTGTTTAGTTCCCAAGCATGCTTGGTACCCATTTTATCAACCCACTCAAGGGATGAAAGGATGGATCAACCTCACCCAATCCGGGATTCGATCCCCGCACCTGTGGCGTAACAATGCGAAGCGCTACCACTAAGCCACTGGGCCTCCATAAAGTAAAAGTTTACATAATATACAAGTCACCGTTATTAAGGCTACACCAGTGCAACGCCGAGTATATAAATCTAGTTAATCACGCAGATACATAGCTTCAGTACAATGTTAACTCAACCAACAAAATTCCACTCGAACAATCTTTTGATCTCCAACGGCAGAAATCATTTGACGAGATTGCAGATTTGTTAACAATAAATCCATATGCAGCTGATACCTTATCCAATTCATCCTTTCTTAATCACACCTATTCCTAATTCTCAGATGCCATGTCTGATTGCATTGGAACCATATTTTGCACTTGAACGCTAAAAGGGAGAGTTGTATTTTAATTAACGATATATTGGGAACTGATAAGGGAGGCATGAGATGAAGTATATAGTATTCCCTAAGGTGAATATGTACGCTTCATTTTGAAAGCAGTCTCTTTGGTACAGCTATGATATAAGAGCTGGTTCATTGGCGGCTTTTGGCGAGCTTGAAAATTTAACGTAGGGTTGCTATACCTATCGAGTTGTATGGCATACGAAGAGGAATGTCTGCCAGATTTGCGTATTTTCGCTGCTTGGCAACGTTACACAAATCGCCAAATTGAGACCAGCCATTATATCATAGCTGTTCCTTCTCTTTATATATTGGGTGATTATTAATTGATTATGATATCGCACAATGCAAAAAAAAGTAACGAGTCGACATAAATAACATTTTCATGAGAAGCTTCTGAAAGGCCCTCACCAGATAAGACGGTAAAAAATGTCCCCCTTCCAATCGGGCTAATTTTTTTTCTGAAAATACCTCATAGAATGGACAACTTCTCAGCCAAGTTTCAGCTCTAAAATATGACGCGTTTTTGAGTAGTTTTTTTTATTTTTAAATTGAATATTCCCTGAATCTGTTTGATAATATCCAAAAAACTACTCATGAGTTTTTAGATATCATTGAGTAGTATTCTCAGAAAAATCAGCTCATAAATCTGATCGAGTGATCATTGTTAAAAATGCGATTTTATCTTTTAAAAAAATGCCAAAACCGTTTGGTACACCTTAGGTTTTTGTCTCTACATGTTCTTCTAACATCAATCTACAATATATTTTTTTTCTCATATTTTTCAAAATATTAGATGATAGTTTAAAAAAATGGGGGCATTTTTCACCGTCTTATCTGGCGAGGGCCTTTACGTTTCCATTACATTTACTGCATTGCACAAGAAGTGATCTACTTATTGTTATATTATTTAATACTTTTGAGAATTATAAAACAATAAGGTTGTTTAACCAAGCTAAAACACTGACATTATATAATAGTTATTGCACTTACTTATAACAGACACAGACATATATTTTATGTTATTGCTTAGCTATTAATGTATCAACTTCCATTAAGTGATACGCCTTGCAATTTCAGTCATAGTTTAAGTTACTTACTAATATCAGGTTTTTTCGTAATATTTGGATAGAAAATGGGTACTAGATTAATTGCTAGGACTATAGCAGGATCCATTTCTCCATAGTAGAGAATAAATACCAAAGATTCTAATAATGTCCTATCATAGTTTCAATGTGAAATTAAAAAGAATATTTTCTAAATCTATCTTATGCAGACAAATAAAATCTGAAAATTTACTGATTCATTGGATTCAAAATTAATTTATCATCAAACCTACTAAAAAAAAGTTATTACATTTCTAGGAACTTACCCGCCCAAATGAACTCTAAAAATATTCAAATTAGTGGATTACAGCATCAAGTTAATAGTTGTTCATCTCAGGATTTTTATCAAAGTTTCAGACTGAATTAAAAATATACGCTTTGATTGATATTAGCACTCAATTTCTGCATGGCAGTTTAAGCTACTTGAGCCTAATGGTATGAATCCTTCTTTTAAATAAAGCGAATATTTTCTCTTTTTAAGAATAGGCTTAGAAATTACATAACCGAAATTCGAGAAAACTTTCGCAATGATAAATTTACGTTTCGTAGTCACTATAGAACAGTTATTAAAGTTTTCATTCTATAATAACTGTTTTTTTACTCTAAAAACACTTTTTGCAACAACCATTTAAATATTTTTGTAGTCATGGTTTTTTATTGGTTAATAAGTGCTTACTGGTTTATAATTATTATGCAAGGAAATATTTCTGTTGTTGCTGTTGCTGATCCCTGTTGCCCAGCAGAGCTATACCAGGTCTATGATATTGCACACTCTAAAGAAATCAATAACCAACAATGCTCGCTCAAGAAGATCTTCTTTATCGAGTCCCAAGCACTCAAGGATGTGCTCCGGAGTGGCTTGGCCTTTGGAACACTTGGTACAATTTGGGAATTTCTTTTCTTTGCTGTTATATGTCAATGTTCTTAGGTGGCCACTACGAAATCTTGTTATCGTAGTTTGCTCCCGTCTGCTGCACCGAAGGATAGAGATCCGCCGGGACGATTACTCCTGTACCAATGGTGCACAGGGGGAATGGCAAATGCAGACCGAACAAGGCGTTTATGTCTAGAGTATAGTTCAGAATAGGTAAGAGACGCCGGAGTAAGCAGAGGCTCGTTAGCACCCCTTTTTACCAGGGCATCGGCCATTTCGTTACCTGCAAGGTCTACGTGGGAAGGGATCCACTGTAAGTGAATCTCACGAGATGAGGAGAGCCGCCTCAGCTGGTTCAAGATAGCAACTCTTGTATTATCACGGACTCTATGCCAGTTAGTAAAGGGGCTGGATGGCGCTCGGGCTGTCAGACAAAATCCAGATTTCCTCATTCCCAGGGAATGACCCAGGTAGCACAACAATTTTGGCCAATGTCGCATGAGTATCGGACAAACTTGGAGCGTATCGGATGAAAGCGATCATTTTCTACCGATTTTAACCAGATCGCACCGTTCTTTGAGGTTTCATTCAGGAAATTACAAAAAGTGCAATATTTAATTTTACTGCAATATTATAGTATTTTGCAAGTGTATAAGGCAAATATTATGTTTCGCAATATTTTTCAATCAAGAATTTCGGATTGTATTTTTTTTTAAATAATATTTACTTTCAAAATAGGGAAAGGTCGTGAATCGATTTTCCCCAAGACTCGGTTGAAATCGGTCAATATTGAAAGTATAATTTCCAGATCTGACATCTGCGCAGCTTAGTGCGCAATCTTGCTGCCTCCGCCATAACCATTTCGAATCAGCAATCAGCAGTGATTTCGTTCTTCGTCTAAAAATTGGTGAGTACTGTAATGTGTGAATAAAATAATATAATGTTAATATTTTAGATTGTAGTAACAAAATATCGAAAAAAAAACGTTTAGTTGTTATATTTTTTACACCTGTACGATTAACTTCGATTGGCAATCCTTTGCTTTGTTTACATTTGGCAGATGTGCGTAATTTTGGATCTTTGGATGGATTTAGCTGCTTTCATTTTGAAAACTTTCTTGTTAAGTTAAAAAAATGTTTTACTTTCCCCAAATCGACCCCTATCACAACTATATCGTAGATTAACGATTATCGTAGATTTAACGATATCGTAGAACTATATCGTTAAAGCTCATAACTATTACTTCCAAGAAATTTTTTTTGTTTGTCATTTCCGAAAGCAGCGGGTCTGGGACATAATCCCGACAGCCGAAAACCCGACAAGCCAAAATCCTTTTATGGGTCAAAATCCCGAATGGGTCGAAATCCCGAAAATGGATTTTTGTCCATTTCTCGATTTTTAAAAAATATATTAGAGATTATTTATTTAGTTAGTTAGTTATTTATTCAGTTAGTTATTTATTCAGTTAGTTATTTAGTCAGTTAGTTAGTCAATTAATTAGTCAGTCAGTTAGTCAGTAAATTAGTCAGTCAGTCAGTTAGTATGTCAGTAAGTCAGTTAATTAGTCAGTTAGTAAACTGAGTGACTAACTAGTTAGTCAGTAACTGACTAACTGACTGACTGGCTGGGCGGCCGACTGACTAAATAACTGACTGACTAATTAACTAACTAACTAACTAATAAACTAACTGACTAATTAACTAACTAACTAACTTATAAACTAACTGACTAATAAACTAACTGACTAATTAACTAACTAAATAATATCTAATACTTTTTTTAAAAAATCGAGAAATGAACAAAAATCTATTTTCGGGATTTCGTCCTTGTCGGGATTATATGGCCTTTAGGGATTTCGGCGTTCGGGAATCTGGCTTGTCGGAATTTCGGCTTTCGGGATTGTGTCCGGAACTCGAAAGCAGCATATGTTTCAATAGATGAATCCAGCTTAATCTACTTTTTTCTGGGAATTCACACATTTCACTTATTTTTTTTAGCAAGTGTTAAAATGAAGCACGAAGATGCCGACACAACATCTATTGCCAAGAGAATTGGAAAGGTCCTGGCTGGGTGAGCGGATTGGGATGACAAATGACTTCAGAGAAATTAATTTTTAAAATTTAGACATATATTCAGCATCGTTGGATTTGTTAATTTGTTACTTTCTTGTGTTTCGTTTTATGTATTTAAGTATTTGTATATATTTGATTTATTATTTTATAATGTATAATTGTAAGAGTTATGTATACTTTGCTAACCATTGTAAACGGGTCAAGGCCCAGTACTATAAAATTTATTATCTAGCTATTATTGTACAATAAAGCTTGTTATTCTATTGTATTATCTTTTTATGAATTAACATTGAAACAGAATTTCACAATGTGGTGATTGGTAAGTATGAAATATAACTACATTGTTTTATTTAATACATGTATTAGTAATTTTCCATTTTGTCGTGCAATTTTTGCCAGTATTGTCATGCTGTTTTGAGCAATTTAATTGCATATATAATAGTTTCTAATTTTATTAACTTTTCTGTATTTTTTCTTTCTCTAACAGAACCGTGCTACATGTAATTTGAGTTTTTAATATTTAAATATACACTAGAAATGCAATATATTGCTGTTTAAAGTAGATATTTCGTTCTATTTTATTCTTAATCACCATAATTATACACGTCGAAATAGCAAGTTTTTTTGGGGGGGGAAATGCTGCAAAGAAAGTGGGTAAAAATTAAAACTTTATATTGCGATATAATTGATCAAAAAAAGCACGTTAAGGGGGAAATGAGAGCGCTGGATCGCGGGTCTCCAAATTCAAGTGCATTAGTGTTAAACCAATGGGGAAAAAACTAATTTTTCTGCCACATTTCTCCGGCTGTATTGAATATTTTTACGAACAGTTTTTTTAATGATAAATGTAGATAACTTACAAGTCTATCTTCCCACTTTTTGAAATTGCTTTGAATATTTTGTGTAAAATTATTTATTGAAATTTTTAAAAAAAATATATTCGAACAAATTTTAAAAAGTGGGATTGTCAAAACCTGTAAGTCAGCTACATTTATCGCATAAAAAATCCGTTTGTAAAAATATTCAATACAGCCGGAGAAATGCGGCAGAGAATTTTTTTTCCATTGGATGAACACTGATGCACTTGATTTGGAGACCCGTGGTCTAGCGAGCCCATTCCCCCTTAATACCGGTCAAATCAGCAATAAAATCTTGCCCAATATCGATAAAGGGTTATCCGCTCGACATCGCCCAATATTGCACCCCGATATTGCCCAGCGTCGGTAAAATGTAGTCCATTATGCATTGGCCGATGGGTATGAACCGACGTCGGCCAATATTCCTGAGCTCTTGTTGCCGAGATCGCCCAATATTGCACCCCGATATTGCCCAGCGTCGGTAAAACGTAGTCCATTATGCATTGGGCGATGGGTATGAGCCGATATTGGCCAATATTCCCGAGCTCTTGTTGCCGATATCGCCCAATATTGCACATCGATCCAAGCCAATAGTGCACCCCGATATTGCCCAGCGTCGATAAAACGTAGTCCATTATGCATTGGGCGATGGGTATGAGCCGAGATTGGCCAATATTCCTGAGCTCCTGTTTCCGACGTCGGCTAATACTGCTGTGCTACTTGGGCGAAAGGACCGTATCTAAACCTGCATTAATTGCAATAAGTTTGCTGCAAAAGACGGAACAGCCGTCGGGATTTCTGATTGAGATTTGATTAAAAATAGAAAATATTTTTTTTAAACTCTACACTTCTTCATTCGTAGAAATAAACATCAATAAAAAAATGATGGAATGTTCACTGTAAAAAATGCAGCTATTGCCAGATTTCTGGTAGCTTTATTTTTTAAATAAATTCAAATGAAAAATTAATTAAATGTAAAAAAAAACTTTTAAATTATATAAATGTTGATTTAAGAATCCTTATCATTGATATCGTGTTCCAGTAAGAAACCATTTTTTAGTTTACTTTAAAAGTAATATTATCTAAAGATAATAGCACTTCTTTATTTAATGCAACCAATTTATAATTTAACAACTAATGTATACTTTAGTATATAAACGTCTTTTTCGAAACGCAAATTCGTACATAAATTATCAACATATCCAACTTTACCATGCATAAAGCTCAAAAATATCTTTAAAACGCTACTCCTCTTTCAATTTTGAGAATAACTCTACTAAACTTTTGTAGTTTGTTTTTAAAACTATTTGTTCAAAAACTGTGCATGGATTTTAAAATTTGAGCGACAGTTAAAAAGTAACATGTATTTATACTGAAAATCACAAAAAATCACACAAAAAAATACAAATTTTTGAATTCAACATTTAAAAAAAAAACTATACATAGTAGACCTTATTCCATGAACAATTTTGTGCACCATTTATCTAAGAACACAGGTTAAAAATATGAAAATTCTAACTTAATTAACAAAAAGCCTTAGGGATTTGTTAAACACAAGAATTGAAAAAACGCAGTAAATGTTCATAAAGATATTGTGAATAATAAGAAGTAAAAACTGAAACACCGATATTTTGACCAATTTTTGGGTACCGTATCCCCTTAAACAAACCACACACATAATATACTCGATTTAGTAGAGGATTCCATTCAATAATTTTTAATTTTATGAAACGATAAAATGCACTGGAAAATGAAAATATTTCATATAAGCATCATGAACAAAGGATGAAAAGTCAAGGACCATCGATAAACAAAGGTTTTTTTTAGTACATGAGTGTTTCAAGTAAAGGTTCCTGGCACGAAAATATTTGGATAAGTGACAGATTTGTTTAACACGCGATGAACTAAAGTGTTTTATCTTTCGCATGGAAGCGTAACTGTGTGAAGTGGGTCTAGGTCGTTCAATAGTGTGCCGCATGATTAATTCGCATAAGGTTAGAAGTGATTTTAGGGTGTTGTCCAAATACTGATATAATGGGTATCTGCTATATCTGCTTTCTAACTTTAACTTAACGTTAAAGAAGTTGGTCGAAAAGTACGAACTTAGTTCATATTCACACTTCTTCATAGAACAGATGATGAGTCTACCTAGTCAATACTAGTACTAGTGTACTATCCCGTCGACCTACCAAAGCTTGCCAAATCCTTTGGCACTGGTTTTAAGGTTTGACGCTATTAGCTTCCACACTACGTTTATAACGTAAAAAGTGGAAGGTATTATAATCGTTCAGTCCGTCTGTCTGTCTGTCCGTCACCCACTTTCATAGACCAAACTACAAATGCTACGGACAAGTGTGATACGTCAAAAAAAAATTCAGCGCATCGAAATTAGAATACATTGAAAATTTCAGTAAGGAATTCGAATTCGAAGTACTTCAATTATTACAAAAACTTCAAAATTTAATGCTCATTTAAAAAGCATACGAAACCATTTTTATTAGAATTAAATCACCATTGCCATTCGCAACAATCGCTCGAGAAACTTTAATTCTTTTAAACAATAAACTAAAATAAATTTATTTTTGCGCCATAAATCAGTTTAAAATGACGTCAAATATATTTCACAGAGATTATTTGATTGTATGTTGATGTGAAATGTTTTTCTTCTATTTAAAAACGAGGAATATTACCAGCGACATAAATTGAATGGACTGCTCATTCAATAGTCAAGCAGCTTCCAAAAACGTCCTCAACATGAAAATCGCCAAGAGGAGAAATGTTGCGACATATGGCAACTTTTCGCTACCTTTTCGTTTGAACTATGTCAATTGTCGCCAGACCTGAAAATCAGATAAGAGTAGGCTGGCAAACCGGAATGGTGACTCACATATGTTCCCAAGTCACGTGGGTTTCTAGCATCCACCTAGCAGCCGCTTGGCGTTTTTTTTTAATGTTTTGGCAGACGATTTTTTCCCCATCCCTAGTTCTTATTTTTCTCTTCTGGATTTAATAATAAATATTTGATTACATTCGTTCAATTTCATATTTTCGTTCTTTTTATTTTTAAAATTCTTTCGAATTGAAAAAGAAAGTAGGTTAAAAAGAATTTTACAAATCCGACGGTTCTTATATAAGTCGAAAGGGGTACATACATTTCAAACAAAAAGTTTTTTTTTTAATCGGACCATTAGAGCGAAAGTTATAGAGACGGTTGAAAATATCCACCATGTCAATAACCAACTTATATTACAACAACACTCTACAAAAACCTACTTATTTTTGTTATTTTATTTTAAGGAAATTATTAATAAAAAGTCCACGTAATATTCAATTTTTCAAGTTCTTAAATAGACTTCAAGATTCTTCAAGATCTTAAATAGACGTACAAAAGCAAAGAAATAATCTATAAAAATAATCTAATTATCTATAAAGATCTTAAAAAACTTATATATCGTCGGTCAAATGACAAAACCACGGATGTACAGATTCTAAGGATTTGCGGTTTTTGACAAACAAAACCGCTTCTCGGTTCAATCGGTCCTTTTTTTTTCCTCCGGTTTTAACTGGAACTAGTTAAAAGTAACTAAAAACCGGCCTTTGAAAAACCGGTTCTAGTTGCTTGGTTAGTTGAACGATTCCGTCTGTCGATTTAGGTTAGGTTTGAATTATCGTCGCACTAGAGCTACAAGAGGGCTATTGGCGACGGGCGTCATAATTTAGAACTATAATCATGTGACGAGTCGACACCTGAGTAGGCACTCAACTTTTAATGGCGACATCGTACGGCACTTTGTAGTATACGTGTATAACTGTACTGTTACGTGTACTAACTGGCGCTACACTAGGGTTTGGAGTGGTAAGTCTAATTTAGTTGCTTTATCAGGAACAACTAAAACCTTCGTCATAGTACTTAAATATCTCAGAAGGAACATTACAAAAATAATCCTTAAAAATTAAACAATGCCAAAAAAAGGCTTGGGTATTGAGGATGGGAACTAGGGACTTTACCAACAGATTTAAGAGCAGTCTCCCATAACCGGATTTAGTGGGACTCCGCAACTGATCTACAGACGTACACAACGGTACACACTCGGAAGTCTAATTTAGTTTAGTAACGAAATGTTTTTATTTAAATATTGAAGGTATGAATTTCAATACATCTGAAAAACAAAAAATCGCAAAAAACCTTATAGAAGGATAATTAAAGACACAAACATTTAATAAGGAATTATATTAAAATTACCCGGTTTTTTAATAAAAAAATTGCACTTCCTGTGCCACTTTCTGAAGATTTTTTTGCGCGTAAAACAAAAAATGCTAGGTTCCCCTATAAGTAATATCATTCAACGGCGGTTTATCATCCGTTTCTTGATGCACTCAGGTTAATATCCGCACACTTAGAAATACATTAAATCGAAAACTATATTTTAGTTTATAAATCCATTATGATCTATTTTATGACGCCATAATCCATTGATTTATCTAACTACATTAAATTTTTCCTTCGGTTTAGGGATGTCGGCTCGTCACTTGACTGTGGTTCTTAATTACGACGCCCGTCGCCAACTGCCGTAGTGTAGCTCTGGTGAGAAGAATAATAAAAACTAACAAAATAAGGTCTTCAGGTTTAGCAGGGTTAACCCAAATGTTAATTGGGACAACCGGTAATCTTCACTTGGAACTGGCTTTACCAACAATTTAAGAATATGTATATTAGCACCATTAACCCGTAAGCACATATTGGCATGCAAACAAAAGTTTATGGGGACTGTTGGGGGCCGGTTTTCCATCCCTGGTATGATCACATTTTTGATATGTTATCAAAGAATTGGCACTATTGTGCGTACTGCGTTTATGTTACCTCATTTTACCAAGATCGAATTATTTTAAGTTCAAATTATGTTTTAAATAAATATATAAGTTTAATTATATTATTGTATATATTTTTCCAATAGAAAATTAATTTGCGGATATCTACAGAATTGTACAAAACAAAAATTAATTAACTTCATCGCTTCATGAAATTATGGAAAAGTATCTGACACGCAATTTAGATGTAAAATTTACATTTGTCATTGTCTATTAGCTTCCACACTACGTTTATAACGTAAAAAATGGAAGGTATTATAATCGTTTAGTCCGTCCGTCTGTCTGTCACCCACTTTCACAGAACGAACCGCAAATCGCACAAACAAGTGGGATACATCATTATGAAGCAAAAAATCAGACTAGGTTACATCCCAAATTTAATTAAAAAATTTAAATTAGAATTTTTTTTAAATTTAAATAACAAAATTTAATCTACATTGAAATAACATACAAATTCCATTTCATTCAATATTTTCACTGTTGCCATTCGTCAACTACAGAAGACTTTACATAAAGTGAAAGTCTGGGCTTGATTTGAGTCACTAGCTTTCTGGAGAAATTCGAAATTTTTAAAAGATCCCTTTTAAATTCCGATGGCATAGTTTTTCTACCATTTTGAGGCAATCGGACTGAAAAAAATACAATCAAACGACTTTTACATCGAACTGAAAAATTCAAATACTGACTTTTCATTTTATTATTCTTTTGCCATTACTTTCGAAACTAAATTCATTATTTGAAAAATAATTGACTTGTTTCAAGTGACGTATTCCGCCAGTCTTCTCCGGATTTTATTGTGGTTTATTTGATGTTTTTTTCATGATTTTCTGTTGACTGCATGTATGCATATTTAAGCAATAAATGTATAGTTAAGCTATTACTGAACTATGATGGTTAATAAAGGCCATCGCACTAGAGCTATTAGTGTTTTATGTCTTTATTTTTTCGCCAAATACGTTGCCAAACTCGCCAAATTATTAACTAAAATTCGCCAAATAGGCAATTTCTTTTATAAATAATTTATAAACTGGTCGGTTGTTCGAAGGTCATTGTGTTAGAGCTGTATAATGGGTGTGGGTAGCTATATCTATTTTCTCGCCAAATTATTTCCCAAAACGCGCCAAATGAGCTAAAAGGTTTTATGTATTTATGAGGGAATTGTGATGACATTTATGAGTGCATTTTATAGCGTATTTTTCATTTTGGAATTTTAAGGCAATGAAACGGGATTTTATAATTTATAACGAGCGGAAACAATAAGAAGTTTATGATCCTATAACAGGGTATATGGTACACATATTTGGAATATATTTGATATTTTTTTATTCCGTGCGAAGAACGGGTATAAATTTGCTAGTTTAAAATAAAAATAAAACTCTTGAAAAAATATTTATTTATGTGATATAATTCAGTTTGGATTGTTGTAATATCGCGATAGAGTTCTTTTGATGGTTCATTATATATGTATGAGGAAAGATGCATGGAGAATTCTAAATTCGAATAAAAAAATATGCAAAAGTTCGCTTTTATTTTTAAAGCATCAATTTTACTAATTATTTATTCTTCTCTTTTTCGAAAGAAAGTTAATGAACATGGGAAATTGTGGCGACTAAAAGACATTTAATTGATTTACTAAAAAAAATTGCAGCATTATTCTTTGAATTTCAAACAAATTTAGCAAACGATAATGAGTAATTATTAATTTGCGAATGAAGATTAATGAAAATAGTTAATTTTGGCGTTTCAAAGTTTGAATTAGAAATAAATTATTAGCTAAAGGCTCTGTTTGGCGAATTTCTTTTTGAGATGTATAAATAGTGAGTTTTTTGTTGAGCACAAATATTGTGTGGAAGCGGTTTAAGTGACAGACTCTGTAACAAACCAATTTTTAATAATTATAAAATTAGTTTTTTATTAATTTAGGTTCTTTTTAAGTACAAGTACATTTTTTTTAAATATGTAATTTAACTCCCATAAATGATACGTTTAATTAGATAAGTAACTTATATTTTTTAATAAATAATAGTAAATAAATAGTAATAAAAAATAGTAATAAATAATAATAAAAATTAGTAATTTCAAACCTTATTTCCAACGAACAATCCAAGTTTCTTCTCGATATGCTTGCTGTTTAAAGAAGCATTATTTTTTTCCGATTGCTCTTGTTCATTTTTTTTTTGTGTTAGCCGCAACATTCGTAAAGTATAAATCAATAGTATTTGTATTTATTTTAGTTCCAATTTCAGTTTTAGAAAACAAGTCAAAAATAAAGGCAGCTGAAGTTGAGTGATTATTTTGAACAATGATAATCATCTTCGCGCCGACGAAATAAAACAAAATCAGTGGACACAATGCGATGCGTCTTGTCTCTCAAACTCCGCTTAAAAAAGTTTTTAAAAAATAAAATTACAAGATTTCTGGAGATCACGTGACCTCCGCAAGTGGCCTATGAAAGAATTGAAATTGAAAGACAAAATTAGCAAGCAGTTTAACAACAAAAGGCAACCACCCAATTGGACCCAATGTACGCCCACTCATGTGACCTGACCCTGTGTCGCCATGTGTGGTCATCAACTCATCACTACTTTTATTACTAAAAATCACATGTCTGGACGTCTGCGTGAACTTATCCAACAAAAGGCTGAGATGTTGAGGTTCCGAAAAAAGAAAAGATCTTGAAAGCCTCATCTACGATCTACGGTTTCTTGAAAGTCATTTAATACTTTCCCTTTTCGAAACAATAAATAGAAAATTTTGTGGGAAGCTATACGAATTCATGATACATTGGATCTTTTCCCATTGTAAATTTTCCCACAGAAAAGACCAATTGTAGTGTAACTCTAAATGACGCTTGTCTAGACACCTTTTGTGTTTTGTTAAACACAACCCACAATCCCAATGAGGCTGTAAAGTCATTTAGATATTCTATCAGACTTCAGGAGTGGTGGGGACAAGTCTTCCCCGAAGCCTTATTCCTTCAGGGTCCTGTGTACCCTTTGTAGAAATACGACGATGCATCTTTCGAGCTTTGGGGGGAGAGGAAGGGGGCCAATTGGACCACCCCTACTCTGGAACAAGCGTGTCATGTCTTTTGTCTGAGTGGTGTAAGCTTTTTGGGTGTTCCATGATACATAGAAGTTTCTATCTGTGGACTAGGGTGTAATGTTGAATTGCTATTTGCTGATAGCTGATATATTTATCTACTATTTCGGAGGCCTATGCAAAAGCTATCCCGAAGATCATCATTTTTAATTAATCATTAATGGATTTTTTAAGACTGTTAGTTCTCAATTTTTTGAAATTTTTAATTCCTACTCCAATTTAATACGTATAAATTTAAATATAATTAACTTTAACCACTATATTCGATTCAATAAATTAAATGGATATTAGATACAATTATTAGTAATTGAAAAACTAAATTAACAATATTCGTTAACGAGAACGTGAGAAAGATACTTCTAGATACAACTTGAGTGGTTGAGTAGAGTAACAATGTTATATCACTTTCAATATAGTTGCGGGTTTTTTTGTCACAGATCTCCAAATTGGTACATTTGACAAACTTTTAATGAATATCCCCAATCAATCTGTTATGATAAATTATTCCTAATTATTTCATATAATTTTTACATTAGTGATGTTCATTATATACGTACATTTTGAAAAGTTAATTAAAAAAAAATTTTAGATGCGCTAAGTAGAACTTGGAAGCGTGAAACCCGGGCTTTGAAGAGTATGTGTTGTCTTCAATTTAATTTTTAAAAAATTTTAATTAAGTCAATAATAGTTTGATGTTCAAGTAGCAGATTCTAATTCACCGTTTTAGTCATAAATTGAAACGAAGTAATTGACATTAGTTGCATTTTAGTTGGTTTCCCATAGCGAGGAGAACTACTGGTATAATGAGAACTTCCAGAACAAGCCTTCACATTACCTTATTAAAAAAAACTGGATTGAAATGAGCAGGAAACATTCAAATCCCAATATCTTCAACTTTGACCTGAACCACTTTTATTTATATGGTTCGCGCTAAAGTCAAGATTAATTAATATTTTCAAACAAATTTATTTTCGGGAAAAAAACGTTTTTATCTAGAATAAGTGTGAATCTCATGGGGGGGGGGCTAAGGGTGCCATAAATCCTACTCTGGATATCCTCACATGAAAGAATAAAATAAATAGAAGGCCATCTATTATCATCTGTAAGATGTGTAATTTAAAAAACTTGAAAGCATTGTGAATATTAATAAACAAATATCAATAAGCATTTATGCTATACTCTCTAAATTATCTATTAATGTCTTACTAATTATTATTAAAATATAAATGCCAGCTGCCAGCCATTTCTAAAATTTAACGAAAGACTTTATGGTTTGTCATAAGTTTTGCGAGTCGGCATTTGCGTTGTGTTCGGATTTTGATCTGTGCACACATTTCACTAAAAAATTTCACAGTTCGAAATTAAAAATGACAAATGTTTATACAATTTGCCGAATGACTTTTTGGTTTGTCAGGAGTTTTGTGAGTCGGCATTTGCGTTGTGTCCAGATTTTGATCTGAGCACACATTTCACTAAATTTATAGTTCGGAATTAAATAAAATGACAATGTTTAAATTGCAAATGACTTTATGGTTGGTTTTATGAAAATTGTTATTCAAAATCGAGCGACTGACATATAACAACAGGATTTTTTCTCAAATGAAGCTCAATGATTGTAGTGATGGTGTTCAGTTGAGCCCTAGAGTATCCTGTGTAATACTGAAGCCCTTTGTCATTCAGTGTTTCAATACGCAATGTAAACTGTCCTCATAATATTGCTGTTGGGTGGACATACAGATTCCTGATATAGTTATGTTCCTGTTTTGTTGAAAACATCTACTTCTGGTACATCACAGATGGTTTCTTCGCCCACTTCAAAAGCAGCCGGGTCTAAGGCTCTACTTCAAATAGCTTCACTTGAGACGATTGCAACAGCTGCCTCCACTGGTTCGGAAATGGTACATTCAGTATGCTAAAAAGGAACACAACATTAAAATTAATGTTATGCAATTATCAAAAGTGTTTAATGGCATAGTAAAAACAGGACAAGATACTGTTAGCTGAGTAGGGTTACAATTCAAAATTACGATTGAAATTGTAATTCGATTACTTGATTTTACAAATTTCCATAAAAAAATATATTTTAACATAAAATTGGTCCTTAATGGTAAAAATTGGGCCATTAATACAATTTATAAACAATTACTAGACTTTTCAAGAATATTAGATATATACTGTATATATTTCATGACGATTGACGGACTAAGTAATTTTTATTTTCCTGATAATTCCAGGTATGTATGGACACCTTGTGTTGTCTTAAATCGAATATTTAATTTTAAATTTTAATGTAATCAGTCCACTTCTTGTGACCATTTTTTTGCAACTGTGGTAGTTAGAAAAGCTTGGAGGGATTAATGTGCTCCCGTTTAATAAAAAACATCAGTGCCTCTCATTAACTTTTGACAATTATTAACTATTTCTTATCTTAGAAAATAAAATATACAAGCATACCTCAAATGTATAAAAATGAAAAATAAAATAAATTATTCAAACTTTTCTCAAAGAAAATCACTTGTTTTTTTATATATGATGAATTCTACAATCACATAAACTACTTTCTTTACCTTCCGAGGGACATCAGGCTTTTCAAACTTTCTTAAAGGTAAATGGCAGTGAGGTATTGCATTTGCTCTTAATATCCTAGAAAGGATCCCATTTGCTGCATCTAGTATAAAAAAAACATTAGCAAGGCATGAAAAACAGTCATATTTCATAAATAAAACCATTAAATAAAAAAATTCTAGTTATGAAGCATTTAAAAATGCTAAAATTACAACTTATTTGAAAAATTATAATCAAATAAATTTATTATAGAGTAAAATTTTAATAATTAAAACTGGATTTTTTCATCAGATAGATTCTGGCACAAAATAATAATAAAAAAGTATCGTAATCACAAGAATCTAATATAATGAAATGCAGAAACAAAACGCTAAATTTAATGCAAAATATTTTTTAGGATACCTATGTATAACTTACCTTTGTTCGAAATGAAATAGTCTTCTGTAAAATGTCTACTGCATACCTTGGACCAACAGCTAGATTCTTTCGCAGTTTTAACGGCAATAATCCACTTCCTTTATAAGTGTTAAATTGTTAGGAAATCCAATGAAACTTAAAACTTTTGACTTTTGTTTATTAGAAAAACGTTGTGGAACACTGCAAGGCATCGGCATTTTTTTAGAATATTTCAAAAAACAGCACGCATTTGTAAACAACAGCGCCAATCCTCACTGAATTCCCATAGAGAATACCGGAAGTAGGAACCGGAAGAAGATAGTCTACAAGCTTCGCAATGTATGCTGGGTACGCAACATCTCCTATACGTACCATCAACTTTTGGGGAAAAAATTCTTCTACATGCCTACATGGTGAATACAGAATTTGAAATTGATTTACTTGTTAAAATTTCACCCTATTTTTAAAAAGAAATTACTAAGAATTTTTGTGAAAAAATAAAAATGTATTTAGAAATAACAGTAAAAGGTTTTTTTAGTGGTGCAATAGACCATAGTGGGTAAAGCCCTGCTGTGCCCATCTTAGCTCTCAAGACCAAAAGCACTTTGAGATGCGAAGCATATGTCCTGGTAAGGAAGTCAATCTTATGTGGAACCCTGAGTGCTTGGTTGTGTTGTTGAGAATTAATACAACGTTAATTGAATGAAGTTTAACATAACTTTTTTTATGATTTTATTAAGGTGAAACGCTTTTAGAAATCTTTGAAGGGAACTGTGTAGATATGACGAAATATACTACATGAAAATTATGGCATTTTTAAACATCGTGCTTAATTTTAATAACTTACATTATTATTTCTATTAACTCTTTTTTTAAATATTTATAACCACACACATAAGTAAAATTTAATGCGTCAGAAAATTGCTTTTGAAAATGTACATTGATGAAACTGCACTATAAAACTTTTATTTTTTTAAATTTTGGGTATGTGTTTTACCAATAATGATCCATTTAATTTGATAATGCAATATAATATATGAAGTAAAAAAAGTAATGAAATGAATACAAAAATGGGTTCAACATAAATTGAATACAGTTTCAGTTTTGCATAAATTAGAAATATAAAAAGGAAGTAATCTATAATAATAATAATGAAGTTTTGTATGTATGAGTGTATGTTTGTATATGTCTCATACACTCTTAAACTAGACATCTGTTTAACTCGTAACTTGGCACAAATGCGTAGTTCATACTTAGATTATGAATTTTTATAACTTTCAGGTTTCAAAATGTTCTATTTTTGGAGAAAATTCGAATTTTTTGAAAAAACTACACCACTTTGGCTCAAATCCGATCATATTTTTCCTTTCCTGATGCCATCTGCTAAAAAATTAAATAAAACTTTTAACAAAAATAATTAAAATTGAAAATGTTTATTTTATTCTGTTGCCATTACCTTCAGAAGCTAAATTCATTATTTGAAAAATAATTGACATGTTTCAAGTGACGTAATTCCGCCAGTCTCCGTTCCCGTATTTTATTGTGGGTTTATTTGATGATTTTTTAATAGATTTTTCTGTTGACTGCATGTATGCATATTTAGGCAATAAATGTATAGTTAAGCTATTACTGAACTATGATGGTTAATAAAGGTCATAGCACTACAGCTTCATATTAGGGTTTTATGTCTTCATTTTTTCGCCAAATACGTTGCCAAACTCGCCAAATTATTAACTTAAACTCGTCAAATGGGTAATTTCTTTTATAAATAATTTATAAGCTGGTTGGTTGTTCGAAGGTCATTGTGTTAGAGCTATATAATGGGTGTGTTTGTAGCTGTCTATTTTCTCGCCAAATTATTTCCCAAAACGCGCCAAATGAGCAAAAGGTTTTATGTATTTATGAGGGAATTGTGATGACATTTATGAGTACATTTTATAGCGTATTTTTCATTTTGGAATTTTAAGGCAATGAAATGGGGTTTTATATTTCATAACGAGCGGGAACAATAACATAAGTTTATGATCCTATAACAGGTTACATGGTACACATACTTGGATCGATTTGATATTTTGTAATCCGTGCGAAGAACGGGTATACATTTGTTAGTCTGGAATAAAAATGAAAATTATAATGAAATTTTACATAACAATAAACAAGAAAAATGTATAATACTAAAACATTTATTTTTGCTCTTGAGAAACATAAATGTGCCAAGTGATGCAACAAAACAAATACTTCAGAAAAAGCAATGTGCCAACTAACACAGTAAAATTTAATGCATGCAGGATTAAAAAAAAATCTATTGACCGAGACAAATAAAAATTCACATCAAGCAAAGTAAAATTGTCTATTTTATGATTCCTTGTAGAATTTTAGCTAACTGTTTTTCTAATATATTTATTGGTTGATGTTGATAATAGTACTATTTTACAATAATTGGCAATGTTAGGCCATAATATATGGTAAATAGTTTAGTAATATGTTTATAAAATAATTTTGAGCAAGATCGAAAATATTTGGCCAGGCAGGTATTTTTAACAACTTGCCATACTGAGCAAGTAAAAATTAATATTTTTGTAACACCTTGAGCATGAATTGTAATCATAATTTTGGATTTAACATTAAATTCTGAATAAGTTGGGGGAAAAAAGTAATACAAAGAATGGATTTGCACATACTACTAACTCTGACACAATCAACCAAAACGGTTTGCACTGCAAAATAACAAACCATCAAAGTTTAAAGCTACAATCTACACCTTTTAACTTTAAAAATTAATTTGAACCTAGCAGAGAACTATGATGACATATTAAAGACAAAGTTAAATATATTGTGTAGTAAAAATAGAAAAATGCTTTATTAAGAATAAAATGTTGATAAATTATTTTAAAAATATTAGGTAATTAGGTACTAAACAACAGATAACATATTTTATAATAAGAAATATAGGTTCAACATTAATACAATTCTTCATTTAAAAAAGGCATAATATGCAGTTTAGTTATTAACTTTTTAAAATGGTGAATACTGAAATCTGGAGAAGCAGCTCATTTTTTGCCTTACTGGCAAGTTATTAGAGATAGAACACAGAGGGCACTTAAAGCTATTGGGTGTACCTTGACCACATTACAGAAAGTGTTTCTCTCTATCTCACACTTGACCAAGTTTTCCACTTCATCTCTATGTCGAGCTCCTAATTTAAAGTTATCGACATTTGGGAGCTTTCTAGCAAAGTAAGTAATGCTGTTTAAAGCAGGCAAAGACTGACGGTGAAACTTGTTCACGACGGATTGGGTGCAAAATTTCACATCCTTCAGAATATTCTCCTTGAGAAAAGGGTTCCGGGATATGCACTCGTAATCCAGGGCTCGAAATTAACTTTTTATGCCAGGTGCACAAGTGCACCCAAGTCTTGTAAATTAGGTGCACTAATAATAGTTAGGTGCACAAATATAATATTATGTGCACACATATAATATGAATAACAAGTTTAAAAAACTTTTCTTCATACAAACTGACTAAATGCAGGGTATCCGCGCATATGAAAGTCATGAATTTGGACATGTAAATTTTGTCATGAAAAGTCATGATTAAGCAAAAAACGATCAAAAGTCATGAAATCGTTGTATTCGAATCGCTGTAGTTTCGCAACGTTCGGATCGCTGTAGTTTAGCGACTTTCCGATCGCCGTAGTTCGCGACTTTCGGATCGCCGTAGTTTCGCGACTTTCGGATCGCGTAGTTCGCGACTTTTGGATCGCCGTAGTTTCGCGACTTTCGGATCGCCGTAGTTTCGCGACTTTCGGATCGCCGTAGTTTCGCGACTTTCGGATCCCCGGAGTTTCGCGACTTTCGGATCCCCGGAGTTCCGCGACTTTCGGATCGCCGTAATTTCGCGACTTTCGGATCGCCGTAATTTCGCGATTTTCGGATCGCCGTAATTTCGCTACTTTCAGATCACTGGAGTTTCACGACTTTCGGATCGCCGTAATTTCGCGACTTTCGGATCACTGTAGTTTCGCGACTTTCGGATCACCGGAGTTCCGAGACTTTTGGATCGCCGAAGTTTTGCGATTTTCGGATCGCCGGAGTTTTGCGATTTTCGGAACTTGGGTGCACAACATGCACCCAAGTTGAAAACTTATGTGCACAATTTTCTTTTTAGGTGCACGGTGCACCCGCTAATTTCGAGCCCTGTCGTAATCACAGTTCTCCAAAAAGGCCCCTTTTTGTAAAAACAACCAGATTTCCTCAATGGTTAATGTATTTCGTTTAATAACTTCACTCAGAGCAGTTTCCCCTCGATTGTTCTTCACGTTGGTGTCGGCGCCTGCGTCCAAGAGTTGCTTTATGGCCTCTCGACCGTTAACGGGACAAGCGACACGTAAAGGTGTGTCACCAGTGAAATCTTGAGGGTTGAGATCCAGTCCCTCCTTCTCCAGAAGAATATGGATCACTCTGGTGTGACCTCCATAAGCAGCCCAATGCAGAGCAGTCTTCTTGAACGTATCACTTCTGTTGATGTCTGCTCCGGCTCGGATGAGGTGGGCTGCGACCTCCTTGTGCCCACCGATTGCAGCCCACATGAGAGGAGTTTGCCCTAATTTATCTACAGCATTAAGGTCTGCTTCTCCATTTTCCAGGATAAGACGGACGATGTCCTCCCTACCAGGTTTACAAGAGGCCAAGTGAAGAAGAGTCCACCCTTCGTGATCAGCGCAGTTGACTTGAGCTCCACGATGAAGAAGGAGATCCACAATATCCTTCCTGCCGCAACCAGCAGCCAACATCACAGGTGTACAACCATGAAGATCCTTGAGATTGATGTTACACATGCTGTCAATGAGCAGTGCTGCCACTTCGTACTGACCATATAAAGCTGCCAAGTGCAGAGGGGTCCGTCCCCGTCCGTAGAGGCTGTCCACGGACACTCCCGCTTCGATGAGTTGCATCAGCCTACACAGGTCGCCCTTAAGGGTAGCATCGTGCATGGGAAACTCGTTCATATTTAGTGTCTTATAGATTTAGATAACAGGTAATTGACATTCGAACATCAAAGTATTTCGAGTCGAGTCTTTCGAGGACGAATTACGAATAGGAAGAATTGGGAAAAACTCGTATTTAACTAAGAAAATATTGCGTAAAATTACAGTTATTTTACAAAGTCTGTCTATGACAAAATCTAAGAGAAAATCAACGATGTTGTATAATAAAGGCCGTTGCCAACAGCTGGATAAAAAATATTGGCTTCTTTTCAAATTTGGCGCTTTTACTGGCGCTTAACTGTATCACGAAAATACTTTCCAATATTAAATTAATTATAGTTTGAACCTAAAAATAACAAACGCATATATTTTTGCAAAATAAATCTTTAAATAATTAATAAAAATCATTTAAAAATGGGTTTTTTTCTTTGGTACGTCGCGTGATCACGAACACGTCGATTTGGCTTACGTATCTAGTATGTATAAACAAACCGGTGTGAGGTTTTTTTTGTTTGTAGTTAAACTAGATTCAATCTAATTTACTATTAAAATAAGAATTATATAGATAATGGAAGGAGATTTTACAGAAGCGAATAGTTCAAATTTGCTTAAACTAGGTTCCAAAATGGTGTTTCAAAGTTTGCTTATAGTTGCTAGTGACATCATAGGGCCCGTTCTCATGCAGAGCAAATGCCGGCTATTAGCCGGCTATCGGGAAAGAAAATCCCTCTGTAGGGAAAATTGCGGTTGCGAAAATGTACCCACTGCCTGGGTAGTAAAGATTTCATTACCCCCCCATGATGCATTTCGGCTTTGGTGATCACTCACAACAAAAGCAAAAATGGCGAGCAAGTGGACCCATGCTGAAGTCGTTTTTATTAGCTTCGTATGACCATAAATATCTTTCCGGGAAGGCCAATTGTAAAGTGGAGTTTATTACTTTGGAAATCAAAAGAATCCAGTTTTGTATTCGCAACAACCTCCTACTTTCTTCATCATCAATAAAATCGATAGATGTCTGTCCACGAATTTTTAACAAAAGAATTGTTTTTAGTAATTCTTGCAACGACATCGCTAACAAAGAAACGTTAAAAAGAACACAAGGACAAGATCTCGAAGCTCGAGCACCAAATCAAAACAAGCAAACAGGATTTGACGTACCCATACGTCATTTCCGGAATGCCGGCTAATACATGTGAACGGGGTTATAAAGTTTCACGAGATTGCCGGCTAAATGCCGCCTATTTCCCAGCACATGTGAACGCGCCTATAGATACTACGTGCCAACCACAAAGCGTTTACGGGCGAAAGTTTTCGTCCTAATTTCGTTTATTTGGAGGAAGATGTGATGAACGAATATGAATAATATGAATTTTAATTATTACTTTTAGGAGTAAAAAGGTAATTGGTATACAATTTTATATTCTCCTTCGAAAAATGCATTATATTATTAGTATTTATTCATGTTGCTATTGACGGTGTTTGGAGAAGGGAAACATTTGGTTTTAAAGGAAAAATAAAATGAATAATTTTATGACGATGAAAGAATAGACGATAAAAGCGCATTTACTTTTCAAAGTTAAGCATAACGAGGCATTACCATAAATTCTATCAAGGAAACTGACGAATATCCCATTGATTTATCGATTAATAACTGTCGCCATTGTTTCGTCGCATGTCATTTTCAGTTCGGCGGGAAAAAGTTAACGAACTCTAAAATTAGAAATGATGAAAATTCCTTTTTTTCTACTCAGGTTTCTAAATAGATTTTTGTGGTGTAAGAAGATTGTTTTTCAGTTATTTTTCCATAATTTTTTTCCAGTATGATTATATTACGCCTCGAATTCCATTTTTTCCGTCATTTCATCATGTGGATTTTCTTAATGATTCGAATCACATTATTTGTTCCGCCATCACATTAGCGATATATTAAGAAAATAATCAATTTATATTCGATTATAACTATTATCTGTTTAATTCATTTATGTTTAATTCTGAAAACGGAATATTGCTTTTGAAATGCTTGGCCCTGGCCTAGCAAATATTGTGGGCAGCAAGAGCTTAAAAAATTTAATAAGTAATTTTCTAAAATACATTTTATTACATGGTAGTTCAAAGTAAAATTGTAGTCAGAAAATTATATCTTGCTAAAATAAATGATTCGGTTTTTAATAAGTTTTAAAATATGAATCAGCACCATAATCTCGTCACTCTCGAAGAACCTCCTACAGATATATTTTTAAACAAACGTATATTTTCAACAATTATATATTTAAAAAAAATGGTTTTCAATTAATTTTGAAAAATTAAAGCTTAACGTTTGCTGAGGAGAGCAGAAATTTAGTGGAATTCGAGGTTTTGTTAAAGCGGTATAAAAAAACTTTTTCTTGTGCAATGAATGAGCAAACAAGCTCTGTTAGGTTTTTTTTTCTTACTCTATTCGAACAATTGTATAAATACAAAATGCCTTATAAATTTCCTGCTAAAAAAAACCCTTGAAATACCCAGTTTCCTGTTTTTTGAAAGTCCTCCTAAAACTGCTTGATCCTCTTTCTACATTTTTTTATACAACTAATAAATCATGTGATTCGGTATTAGTATTTTTAGAAAGCTTGAGGTTGAGTTAGTATATTTAAAAAAAAATGCCAAACGAAGTGTCGAAGTGAATTGAAAAGCTTAGTTTAAGAACGTGCTAAGTGACAAAAAGGTGAAAACATGAAAATTACCTTTAAAGTTTTTCGTTTGCCCTTAGATACAATAAAAACTGCACTTACAAAAGGTAAAAAATATATTTAACTTAAAGTTTATGAAAAGGGGGAATCTTGTCATTATTAAAAGAGGAAGTAACATGTTTATTGGCACAGAAATCTCAATTTTTTTAAAAAAAATTGTCATTTAGCACGTTTTCCACAAAGCTTTTCAATTCTGCAAAGGTCCACGTATGTGTGCCTCTGGAGTGAAAAAGTTAATGGTATTAATCTTTAAATTAAAGTATATGTGTCTTAAAAATCTAAACACCATATCTATCGTTCTGAATGTATATTTAACATTCAAGTTTTTTACTTTTTCTTGCTTGCTTCGGTTGCCGAGTTCCATGTTTTTCTTTTTTGTGTTTTTTAACTACTTAAATCAGCTTTTGGATTTTCCCTTTCTGATTACCACTATAAGCCAATATTTTGAAGTTTAAACTTAAGCATGACAAACTCGATATTTCCATTTAAATAGAAAAAATTATATATTGCATTGGCGAATAAATTACCGTTTTGGTCCATACCACAACCCAACAAATGGGAGTTCACTGGCCCTTTTACTTAGCCACAACAAACCCAGACGATCTAATAAAAACCAAAACCTTTTTGGTCCGGAAATGGACAATAACAAACATTTAAGTGTGATTTTTTGTTCTTCCATTAGGCTGCTTCCTAGAAGGAGGGTTGCTTAGAAAAATAACTATATTCCATCAGACACAATTATTGTGATTCTATTATTTTCTATTTAATAGCTCATATTTGGATTTCAATAAAGGGCTTTCGATTTCGTGTGAATTTGCGTGAATTTATGCTATACTTTTTTGCAGAAATAGTTTTTTTATAATAAATTTTGCACAAAAATATTAGCTAGAATGCGTCTCAGCATTTGTACTCAGAGCAGTTGATGTTCCATTCCAGATTTGTTTCATTCTGTCTTACTGGTCAACCTTTAATAAAATAAGATTTTAGACTTTTCAAATAAAAAGAGGCATTCTGAAAATGAAAACTTTTACTAATTTTATGTTTATAAACTTTATTTAATCAAAACACAGAAAGTTTGTGTTCGGTTACATTCTTCCTATAGGAGGACTTTAATGCAGAAAACAAATTTAGATTTAATTTTTCATTAGAAAAAATGATTACCAAAAAAAAAATTTAACAAACGCAATCCAATAACAGTAAAGCAATCGAAAACCAACTCTAAAAATTTCTAGGGAATATTATACACATGATTATTTATTGTATACTAGTTGAAACAAAAATTTTACTGAACAATAAAGATACCAAATAATGACTATCTTTGCATGCAAACCTAATCGACTAAAGCTTCAAAACACTCAAAAATAGAATTTCATTTCACTAGGATTCCACTAAATCTATCCAATACATTCAATAAACTGATACCATTCAATTCAATACAGCCAAAATGGAAATTAGACTCTAACTATAAGGATTGATTGACTATAGTCCACTTGGATAGCCTAGAACCAACCACAGAATGGGACTAGAGTGGTTCCGTTACTCAAGGTTGTGTTGAAACGTTCCATCTCTAATGAACAATTTGAATTGGGTAGTTAGAGTACTATAGCGTATGTAACTCTATTAGGTGATTTTGACAAACTCTGAAGAATAGAAATGGGTTGAAGGTTTAAAGTATATGAGTTAAACATTTATTTTAACAAGTTTATAGCCTACCCGGCGGCGCAACGGTTAGGGAGCTAGCCTTTGGAGCCTCTGATGGGTTCGGGTTCGAATCCCGGCATGGATGTTTGTGTTTGTCGAGTATATGCGGAGTACGTGCTCGTTAAATCTGTTGGGTCCGAAAGTCCTGTGGGCGGTCATTGCGCAGTTTCCCACGGGTACAGGTCCCCCCCACGGGCACAGGTCCCTATTTCCCTCCCCTTCAGGGACATGTCTAAATTGTGGAGGTGGCGATAGATGGCAGCAGCTGTCTTATATGTGTGTGTATGTCATGTCCGTCCTTCTTGACGATGGTTTATAAGCGGGTCTTTGTGACCAAGCACACAAGCCTGAAAATGTATGTCAGTACCAACCAACCACGAGTTTATAAAAATGCATCCTATTTGACTTATCTTTTCATCCCTTAAGTGGGTCAATAGAATGAGGTGCAAGCATGTTTGGGAACTAAACACTGGGGGTTCCGTGTGAGGTTGACCACATAACCGGGACATATGCTTTTCCCCCCAGAACCCTTGGTCAAGTAAGCTGAAATGGGCACGGAAGGCCTTGGCCCACAAACGGGCTGCTGCGCCGAGGAGTTTAGTTTTAGTTTAGTTTTTTTTTTATAAAAAATGCTCCTTTCCTACATTATTATTTTAATTGTATTGTTAGGGTACTATACCGTTTGTAACTCTATTACTCGCCAATTAAGTTATATATATAAAGTAAGTTTACACGGTATGCTCTAAAAAAATTTCTTTCAACAAATGTAAATTTTTCTGACAACTTTGATGTTAGACTATTTCCGCGAACTGACACCCTTTTCTAAATTATGTGATACTATTTGACTTTCATTTGGAATTAAAGTAGTGCATAGAAATATATCAAATGTATATCAATAGTGAATAAAATTAAATTTTAATAACTATGCAAACTGGTTACATTTGGTATTGAATTTCTTTAGGATCCATCGTTAAAATTTCTTTAAAATCATTCCAAAGTTTGGTCTTAAGATTCCAACCCATGAAAAAGTATACGAATGCAAATTCGCAGTTACGGTTCTTTCAAAACCGCAAACGATACTTTTATTCCAGAAAAATAATATTTTTGAGCGAAACAAAATTATTTGTGAAAATGAGGGAAAATTGATCATTAAAAGTTAATTATAAACACTATCTTTAACAACGAGTTAGAATACATATTAATTAATCATAATAAAGTAATTTATAATCAGAGCTAAACAGTAAGGATGAATTTTAAAGAGGTAAAACGATAAAAAAAATGTTTTAATCATTAATTAGATAATTTACAAAAATCTTATTTAAATTATATGCGTTAATATTTTTAAAGTTAATGTTAAGAAAATACATAAATCAGTGAGAAAAAATAAAATATCGACTGATTCGAATATAGAATTTAAAAAAAATATCGAATGTCAATGGGTGTATAAGTTTTGAAAACTATAAATTAAACCTTTTTTAATTTACTGAAATATAACATAAATTAGTTTCCATATTCTTTTTGAGAAATTCTAATAATAAATCTGATTAAAATATTATTTTCGAAAAATGCTATTTTCTACTTGTGCAATTAAATTGTCGTTCGCGTTATAAATATCACCCACCATAAACGTGCACAAAAAACATTCATGGAACCCTGCCCATTGTTAATAATGAAAAATTGCCATGCATTAATTCTATGGACGCAATTATGTATCTGCCAAAACACAGTACAAATTCAGGTGAAAAAATGTGCTTTGATATACGATTTGCAATCCAAATGAAATTAATTTATCTTTCTTGGATTTTTTTTTTGCGAATGAGTCCTCACGATATATTTTTGTATCATGCTAAGTGCTCTGAGTGAACTTTAAACGGAACTGTTTGCTTCCGAATGCTGGGAGGGGTCCAAAACCGTGACTGATTTGTCGGTACCGTTTATGGTACTAGAAATTGCCGGTTTTCCTATGAAATATAGTTCGACTTCTATTTTTGTTTCCAATTTATAGTATTGTAGCGAGATTGAAATATCTGCACCAATGGACAAGTTGCATGAAACGCGAAATTCATAATATATGTGTTTTTCTGGTACATTAGAAGCTGCAGATTCCGAATGTAAGGTTAAATATTCACAAATATGTTTAATTTCAAAAAAAATGCATTTGAAATTTGCCGAAAATGCACTTCACTGAAAACAGCTCTGACGTCAACTGTTATGTTTTTGGCGATGTTTCGATCTATGCTGTAATACACTTTATAAAATAGTAAACCTTACAATTTCTGCGAAACCTCATTAAAAGAAGACAATATTATTTGTAACCAGTTCATATCAAGGAAGTTAAACAGCTTGTTCCAAGTTTGGTTGTTAGTTAAAATACACACACTAGAGCGCGTATGAGCTATTGCAGAACTATTGACTATTAGATCTGATCGGGATAGTCGAGTGAAATCATTCACCGTTTAAAGAAATTAACTGGAATGAACATGACATGTTTCTGTAAAATAGCATAACCTTTTTAAGAGTTTGATAAGGATGAAAGCACGTTTCACAGTTTCAAAAGCGATACAGTAAAACGTGATACGAAATAACACGCCAAGAACAAAAAAAAGCCAACCGTGACGTCATCTGTTATGCTAAGAGAGGTTTAACAGGAGTGACGTATCATTAACTTTAAAAATGAATTTAAAAATAAATACATCTTTAAAACCAGAAATACTTGAGTTTTAGAGGTTTTTTAATATGCTTAATCGAATAAATATGTTTGTGGAAAACGCTGTAATTGTCCATTGAGTAAAATTAAGGTTACGAAAATTGCTAAGTTATGACTTATGACTTTCTTGGTGGGGGGCAAGTTCGCCAAGCACTGCGGCCTCAGGTAATTGCTAAGTTAAAAACAGAATTTTCACATTTCTAAATTTTTTGTAGAAAAAGTACATTTTAACTTTAAATTAGGTATAAATGAAATAATTCAATACGGGGAAGGTCTAGAAACTTTTATTTCCCTCTCTCCCTCCCTCGGGGGTCTATTTTTCAAGTTGGGACAGTCTGATAATACGTTACCGTACTGACTTATTTATAAGAAACATTTTTTTTTACTACGTTTTACTTTACCACGTTGGCTTCTTCGCGTCTACGAAAACTATCATTTGATATAAAAATATATAATATTTTCGATTTATATTATTTTAGGATGCGTTACCAATGTGTAAATAAAACTTCTTGCCAGTTTTTCCACCGGAAATTTTTAAAGTAGCAGAAAGTAAATTTGTAAACTGTCTAAGCACAACAATGAAATGACGTAGTTCTCTTCAGGAATAACATTTTCAGTCAGGAACTTGTTTTGGATGTTTTTATTACCGATCTGACATGTGAACTTACTTATTTTACGTCCTATTGTTTTCTTTGGGTATATATTTTTTTATAGAAATGAGACATAATATGAATAAAAGACATTAAATAAAATAGTTTTCATCTGATAGTATATTTTCTATGACAATATGAAACGAATAAGAAGCAAAAGATATTTTGCAAAATATGCATCGCTAGTTGTGACACGTTACAGATCTGACTTTTGAAAAGCTTGGGATGATTTCATTTAGAATGAAAGCAAAAAAAGTCGTTATAAGTAAGAAAAATAGTTTAAGAGGCAATTTTTATAAAAAAATAATGTTAAAAAGTTCGTTTGGGACGCATAATTACCACTTTCCTAATATATGACCCTAAAACTGCAAAACTACAGTTCGCTGCGAAATTTTTGAATACTTTTCATTTTTTTAATTCTAGATAGTTAAAAAAAATTAAGTTCAAAGTACACTGTTAAAAATTAGGCACTTTGTTTCACCAAAAATATGGTTCCTAGTAGCTGCAACGGCTCTGCGGTGAAACGTTAAACCATATTTTTGGTATTCGGTTGAACCATTTCTCAGGTTTTTGTTTCCAAATCCAGAAAAATGGTTCAACCAAACACCGAAAAAAAAAGGTGAAACATTTCACCACACAGCCGTTGCAGCTAATAGGAACCAATATCATGGTGAAACCAAGCACACAATTTTTAACAGAGTAGGTATTGTTATTGTGGAGATTTTTTTGTTCGTCTGTCTATCCCCTTTCAACTTCTGTTTTAACCGTCGGGTTCTAATTTGCTTTGTTACAATGGTATGGCATCAGATACCTATGTTTTATACTTCTTGTCCCTCTGTCTGTACGCGTCCGTCTACCTGTACGTTTTCATTTCCGTTCCAATTATCAAATATTTTTGTTATTCCAATTATCAATTTTTTTTTGTTAGAAAGATATGAAGATATTAGTGACTATAAGAATTTCTGCGAGCATTAAAACATCATGAAAAATACTATTTTTGATTTTCCAGAATTTCTAGTTTAATTTACAATCCTCAAAATTCATCCATAGCCATTTTCAAGAATTAAAAATAGAAATATTAATATTTAAAAAATTCAAAACACATATTTTATTAAAATTTGGTAAAAGTAAGAAGCTATAATCGATTGTTTTTAGTGGAAACAAATAGTGTTATACAAAGACAAAGGGAACAAACTGGTTCTTAAGTATTTAATTTTATTTACTTTTAAAAAAATTGGTCATTCATATAAATAAATATAAAATACTAAATTTGAATTGAAAATTTTCAAGAAAATATCTTTCAACACTCCCGAGTTCTTCAAATATTTTTTGCTCGTCTAAAAGTTAAATGCAAACACCCAAGTCACATACTTACCTTGAGTTGATAATCTCAAAAAAAAAAAAATTATTCATTTTCGTACAGTTACATAATCACTTGATCTAACTTATTACCAATTTTTACTTCAGTACCATTTCTAAAGAATATTTCAAATCCTTAATTCATATATATTCCTAAAAATATCCCTTTCCTCTTCTCCAATTATGAACTGTACATATTTCACAATACTCTTTTTTTTTTCAATATACATATTTAAAAACTACGAATTGGTCATTTGAATCAATATTTCTAATTACAGAGCGCCCTCTATGCCCATGTTGATTTTTCTAGGTTATAATTTCTGGAGGGAAATACCTTAAAACAAAAGATTTCGAAATTAATCGATATACCAATCGATATTCGCCACTTCGGCTTATGGAATTTATGGTAATAATTCGTTACCGTTAACTTATTCGATGAATAAATTCCTCCTTATTTTTCGATATTTATTCCTTTTAAGCTTTTCCTATTTTTGGTTTCAATACCTATCCGATTTTAATACAAGTCGGCAATGAAATACGCCATATTTTCGTTTTAGAATGAAATTCTGAAAAGGAAATTGATTTAATATGGAAAAGACTATTAAAGAATTTTGGCAGCCATATATTTTGATGACTACGAACTTTTTCACTTTTATTGATATTAAAGAACTTTTTATGCAGCTAAAGTATAATCCAGTAAGCGTTGCCGACAAATTAAGTGCTAAAAGAAGGGAACCCAAACTCGAGTAAATATTCTGATAAAATTAAAACGTTCTGTCAGGTATGACTAGAAGAAATAAGCTAAGGCATAAAATTATGAGCTGTTTAATGAGTAATAAGTGAAACAAACAATGGGTCTTAAAAACATGACAATAAAGGTACAAGTTTAAAACAGGGATTTTCAAATTTGTTCTAAAATTTCGCAAAATCCTCAAGTAATACTGAAACTGATAAAAATAATGAGAATAGTGAAGATAAGAGAGAGAACAGCTTACAAAATGAAACAGTCAAAAAAAGTACATTGCTTAAAAAAGAAAAAGGCAAATAAGGTTCAGATAGCATGCTAATTGTTTTCCTTTTAAATTTTAATTGGATTCTTTTTCAAATTGAACGAAAAAGTTTAATATGTACTGTGTAAATTCAAATTAATGCCATATTGATACAAGAAGAACATAGGGTACAAACATAAGGTGTTTTTTTCTAAAAACTAAGAAAAATTTCATCAATGATGACACTTAGGCAAAAGTTTCGAAATTAAAAATACTTGGTCAAGTCAAAATATTTGTAAAATTATTTGTATTGGATGAAAAGGCCATTTATATTATTAAGTGTGTAATGATGTTCGTTTAAAAAAAACAAAAAAGATAACTTAAATATCTATCTATATATATAATACTCTTATACGGCACCCAAATTTCCTTACATTTCTATCTCTGGAATGGCAACAATCGAAATGAACAAAAATACTACTAATTTCAAAATGGTCGACTGAAAACAACAAAAAAGTGTTTGAAGCAACAACTTTAGGATAGTATCAGTAAGTTTAAATCTAAACATGCATAATATTAGGGACGTTTAAAGTTTGAAAATTTAAATTATAATTTCTATCGACTGAACTACCAAACATTATTGTTAATAAAAGAGGGGAAAATAAAATTGTTTTTAAACATAGTTTCTAAGCGTTGACGGCTACCACGGTTTCCAATTTATTTACAAATGGATCTTATTCAAGCAGCGACATATTTTCGCAATGATAACCATTAATTTATAATTATTTTATTTTTAAAAGGATACTAAAGGCGGTTAACCTAAAGGACCATGTCCGGCTTTGGCGCCAGTCGAAAAAGTGTCGCCAAATCAAAATGACACAAAACCGAGCGTTTGCCAAGTCTGTGAAATGACAACAAATAATTACTTAAAATGCTACTCAAAACTGAAAATGTCTCCTGAGAGAACATGAAAGATTTCCTTATTAAAAATTATCGTGGCATTTGCGATCATAGATCGTAGCTATATTTTAAAATAAGAAAATCCTAACTTAACAGTTTGCTGCAAGTTCAAAACAATATGCACAAAAAATAATTTAAGAAATGAGTTCTTTTATAATTAATGATTAAAAATATTTGAAATATATTAATATGATTTAAGAATTCTTAACGGTGAAAGAAATGGACAGGATTAACTTATAAAGAAAGTAGCAAAATAAATTCTTCAATGCAAACAGAATACATAGAAAAAACTGAACTATTTGATAATTATTCGCTTAAAATTCGATCTGTGGCGATTTTCGTAGCCAATGGCTGCTATAATACAAATTTGGCGGGGTTACCACATTTGGCGAAAAAATGGCGGACATGCTCCTTTAGGTTAACCCTTAAGGCTAAGGCTAGACTAAAATATTTCAATGAACGGTGAGCGAGCGAAGCGAGCCTGGATCGCGAAGCCATCCAAAGGGAACTGCGCAAGCAGTTCCCGGGGGTTGGCGAGCGATAGCGAGAAGGGGGCGTGCCCCCTAGTATATATATAATACGGCGCCCAAATATACGGCGCCCAAATTTCCTTATATTTCTATCTCTGGAATGGCAACAATCGAAATGAACAAAAATACTACTAATTTCAAAATGGTCGACTGAAAACAACAACAAAGTGTTTGAAACAACAACTTTAGGATAGAATTAGTAAGTTTAAATTTAAACATGCATAATATTAGGGATGTTTAAAGTTTGAAAATTTAAATTATAATATCTACCGACTGAACTACCAAACACTATTGTTAATAAAAAGGGAAAATTAAAATAATTTTTAACATAGTTTCTAAGCGTTGACGGCTACCACGGTTTCCAATTTATTTACAAATGGATCTTATTCAAGCAGCGACATATTTTCGCAATGATAACCATTAATTTATAATTATTTTATTTTAAAAGGATACTAAAGGCGGTTAACCTAAAGGCGAGCGATAGCGAGAAGGGGGCGTGCCCCCTAGTTTAATGAAATAAATCAAATATGTCCTTACCTGCAAAAAAGTTAGTAAAATCGGATACCTTCAAATACAGTTAAATTATAACCATTTGATAATTGAAGAGCTTAGTCTAAGAACGTGCTAAGTGACAAAGAGGTGAAAACGAGAAAATTAACTTTAAAGTTTTTCGTTTGCACTTCGATACGTTAAAAACGGTAATTACAAAAGGTAAAAATTATACTTAACTTTAAGTTTATGAAAAAGGGAAAGCTTGTTATCTTTAAAGGATGGACTAATATGTTCATTGACACAAGAATCTCAATTTTTTTCAAAAATGTCACTTAGCACGTTCTTCCACTAAGCTCTTCAATTCTTAGAATGGAAGACAAACAAATAAAGATAACGGTGTCGAGGGATTTTTTATTCAAAACATTACCAAAGGCATTTTAACTGTTTCAATAAGAAGTCAATGATGTTGTGGTGTGTAAGAAAATCAAAAGCTACACATCTTATCTATAATTTATAAATATATCAAATGCTATTAAATAAAATTGTATTGCTACAGTTTTTAAATTCTGTTGACATTTTTTTATTTTTTGTGACGATTCAAAAGCTTTGGCATAAAAAAAAACCGAAAGCTAAAAGTTTTTCCCTTAGAAGCCAACAAACTTTTTCTGAATAAAAGTCATAACCAAAAAATCGACACAACTCACTCGAAACTATATCCAAGCATAAAAATAGCTCCTTAGTCAGAAAATGGATATAAATCTAATCTTCTTTATATCCTGCACACACAAAAAAATCCTGCAATTTTTAGACTTCTTTTCAACTCTCCTCCAATGAAATATGCAAGAAGATTTTAGAAGGTACTATAGAAAATAGAAAATGAAATCACTAGAAAAAGATCCCACTACATTTCTTACAAGAAGCCAGTTATTTTAGACCTTCAGAACTATGTTAACGACACAAAAAGTAAAAGACTACAAACTTTTTTTCGTCACCTATTTTACCTGAACTACAAACGTCGCAGATAAGTTTTTTTTTCTCTTACGGGGCTGCATTATTAGCGGCTAGCCTTTGCAGACCCGGCATATTTCCCAGAACTGAGAGGCATTTTCTTTGTGGCACCATCTAGGCGACTCTCGCTACCAATTTTGACGTTCAGATTACCGAGATCCAATTTTGCCGAGAGAACCCAAGCCAAATGGGTACTCCATGGATCTTTTACACATAATCATACGTCATGCGTGCTCACGATTTTCCCATCCCGAAAATCTTATGACTCAGCCAGGGTTCGAACCCGCAAACTTAGGCTTATGAGGTATACAAGTACATTTTTAGGTATGTGGTGTGGAAGTATTTTAAATGTATTCACACATCGATTGAAGACAATGATGTGAGTATGCTAACGATGCTAATGATGTGAGTATGCTGTCAAATCTAAATATCTTATAAGCAGTAACATATTTTGAACTTGTATAGTTGTAGGCATTGTAAATTTCACATATATGGGAATATTTTAAACTAATCAACACGGCGATATTGTGGATATATTTAAAAAAAATTTACCAATATTTTTAGGGTTTCCATAAGTGGGATTGACACTAATGCATTCCGCATCTAGTCGTTGAAACGTTCGGAACTTTCAGCTACCTCTTTCTTTTTGTTTCCGACTGAACAGATGGTTCTGAAGCTTCTTTTTAAAGGTAAGTTTAGAGTGGAAGTATTTTTTTAAAGACAATTTTCTTCTAGTACATGTCTTATAATCTGTGTCTTTATTGTATGGGAAATATTATAGAGTTGCTTTTTGTGTGTGTTATTATAAGACTTCTCAGCAGTAGGCAAACAGCCACAGAGAATTTTTAATTTTTTTTATACTTTTAGTATTTTTATTGTTAGGTTATTTTACAAAATGTTTTGGTATATCGATTGATTCCCTTACCTTTTCATTGATTTTGGTTTTTGTGTTCAATTATTTATTCATTTATTTAACGTTCATTTGCATATAATGAATTTTTAATGTTAATTGCATTACTCTTGCATTGGATGCATAATTTCGTAACACAATTTTAGTGGTTTTTATATAATTTAAATGCATGAAGTATAAAAAATTTTAATGCATGAAGTAACTCAGCCATAGGTTGGAGTTCGCTCGTCCCTATGCCGGTCCTAAGCCTGGATAAATGAGCAAGGTTGAGCGAAGGGCTAGTCACCCTTCCTCATAAAAAGACCCCAGATGACTGCAGAAACTGAAGGCCTACAGAATGCAAGCTCAACGGCTGGTGAAACAGAGGCGAGAGCTGGTGTCGGGAGATCATTTCCCTAAAGATGGTGCCTACTTGAAGTGGCAAAGGGAAAGCCTCGGGGAGCCTTTGTTGCGGATGAAGACACTGGTTACGCCCAAAAAAAACTTAAAGTCGGAATGTGGAACACTAGAACCATGTACCAGTGTCAAAAAAACTAGAGAGGAACTCATGGAAATGGAAAGGTACAACTTAGACATCTTGGGAGTTTCAGAGATTAGATGGACCGGATTTGGTAGAGTGAAGGCCGGAAATAAACAAACGATTCTATACTCTGGAATGGAGGACAGACACGAAAGAGGGGTTGGAATTATAGTATCTGAAGAAGCAGAAAGAAGCATCATTGACTGAGAGCCAGTCAATGATGAAGTAAAAGTGAAAGTGTCAGTGAAAGAATCATGAGAGCACGATTCTATTCTAAATTTGTGCTCCTATGAATGAAAAGGAAATGGAGGAAAAAGAACTTTTTTTATGAGCAACTACAGGGTGTATTAGAAAAAGTGCCAAAACATGATATGTGGGAACATGATAAACATGAATATTAATGGGAAAACATGATATTAATGGGAGATCTAAATGCAAAAGTTGGGAGAAAATGCGCTCAGGAAGAAAAGGCAGTTGGAAATGAAGCTATGGGAGAAAGAAACGAGAACCTAGACCTTTTTGTTGATTTTTGTGAACTAAATAACCTAGTGATAGGTCGGACTATTTTTAAGCATAGAGAGATACATAAGACCACTTGGATATCTCCAGATGGCAAGCATAAGAACAAATAGACCACATTGCCATCAACCGCAAGTATATTAGGTCATTACAAGATGTTCGAGCAAAGAGGGGAGCGGACATTGGAAGTGATCACTCTCTTGTGGAATCAATTATTAAACTAAAATTGTTGAAATACAAGAACGAAAAGGCAAACAGAAGAATATGTTATAATATTGAAAAATTAAAAGAAATACAAATAAATAAAAGTTTTACTCTTGAACTAAGGAACAGATTTACATCACTAGAAGAGTTAGACATAATGAGAAATGCAGAAAGTGAAGAACCTGAGGATAAGGTTGAGACCAGTTAGAAGGATTTCAGTGGAATTTATAACGATGTTGCGAATGAAATTCTAGGACGGAGAAGAAATAAACCTAATAAGGAATGGATAACAGGAGGAACACTGAAGATTATTGAGGAGAGAAGGAGGATCAAAAATATGATTAACAGTGCAAAATCAATAAGATTACAGAACATCTATAGAAACCAGTACTCTAAGTTAAACAAACAGGTAAAGAAAACTGCAAGAAAAGATAAGAGAATGTACTATGAAGAAATCGCGGAAGAAGCACAGGTTGCAGCTGGAAGAGGGGAAATTGGTAAATTATACCAGAGTGTTAGGCGTATAAAAGGTGCTAGTGAGAGATTGACAAGTGCAGTAAAGGACAAAAATGGCAAGATCCTGACTAAAGAGAATGATATTAAGAATCGCTGGAAAGAACACTTTCAACAAACAGTAAACGCTGAATCTGATCAAAATATTCAGCAGCATTTACCAGACGTCACATTAAATGTGGCTCATGAGCTCAATATTTCCACAGAAAGTATTTCCCTAGAGGAAATAAAGTTTGTTCTGAGAACAATAAAACTCAAGAAATCTGCTTGAAATGATTGCATCGCTCCTGAAATGCTACGAGCGGACGTTGAGACAACAGCAACTGCTTTAAAAAAGTTGTTTGATGCTATATGGGATGAGAAAAGAGTACCAAAATCGTGGAAGGAAGCAGTAATTGTTAAAATACCAAAGAAGGGAAACCTTACAAATCGGGAAAATTGGAGAGGAATAAGTTTACTATCAATTCCTGGGAAGGTATTTTCAAGAGTACTTCTCAACAGAATGAAAGATGAAATAAACCAATACATTAGAGAAGAGCAGGCTGGATTTCGCAAGGGAAGCAGTACCATAAAATTAATTTTTATTTTGAGAAAACATCATTGGACGAAGTCTTGAATTCAACGCTCCTCTATACCTAAACTTTTTAGACTTTAGCAAAGCTTTTGACTCTGTTCATAGAGACAAGCTGTGGGGCATTTTAAAAAATTACAAAATCCCTCAAAAATTTATAAATATTGTAAAAGATCTATATAAAATAGTAAATCCGGTGTGGAAGTTGATGGTATTCACACTGAATATTTTGAAATCAAAACCAAGGTGAGGCATGGTTGCGTTCTTTCTGGATTCCTGTTAATCCTGGTAATTGATTGGATATTAAGAAACACCACTGCAAACCATAAAAGAGGTATAAGGTGGAGATTCAATACCTACCTCGAAGACCTCGATTTTGCAGACGACATTGTTTTATTGTCATCGAGGTACTCCGATCTTGAGAATAAAACTCGTTTATTCAATACATATGCCAATAGTGTTGATCTGAACAAAAATGAAAAGAAAACTCAAACAATGCGAATGAAAGCAATATCCCAAAGAAAATTAGAGATTGACCAAGATGAAATCAGTAACGCGGAAGAGTTTACATATCTCGGTTCAGTCCTCGACACAAATGGTGGCGCAGAGGCTGATATCAGAAGTCGAATCCTCAAGGCCAAAACAGCCTTTTATGGCCTCCAAAAAATCTGGAAATCTTCAAACATCCAAAACAAAGCAAAGATTAAAATCTACACAACAATAGTAAAAGCACTACTACTCTATGGTGCCGAAACATGGTGTCTCAGAAAATCAGACATTCAAAAATTAGAAGTTTTTCAACAGAGTTGTCAGAGTTGTTGAAGACATAATAAAACAAGCTAACATCTCTACAATAGAAAAAGAAGTTCCGAAGGGAATATTAAGATGGACTGGCCATGTACTCAGGATGCCCAGGGAGAAGTTACCAAACATCTCGCTCGCTTGGGCTCCTGATGGAAAACGAAAAAAAGGAAGACCTAGAATAACATGGAAAAGAAAGCTAGAAAAAGACCTCAATAATTTAAAATTATCCAGTTTGGAGGACGCCAGAACTCATGCCAAAGATTGTGGGGCTTGGAGGAGTAGGCTGGATGCCGTATGCGCCAGCGAGGCGTGAAGAGCTTAAGTAAGTAAATAAATGCACGAAGTGATTAAAAGTAATGTCTTTAGTGTTGGAAATTTACACACATAATTTAAAAAATAATGTGCAGTGTTAAAACTGAAGGTGAGATATGGCGGCCATTTTTCACCCTGGGGTAAAAAGGCGTTCCCATTGGGCACCTCAAAGCTTTGAATCGCCTTGGGTCGATGATTCTTGGGCTTGTGAATCACCGTCGGCTAGTGAAGTCGTCAAAAATAAAAACTTCGCTGTATAGAGACATAAAATACACTATTTTTTTATTTGAAATACTCACAAAATCTCAATAAAAATTATGCATAGTAACTATTACGTTATTGTAAAAAAGCTATACCTAAAAAGTTAAAAATAGGTGATGTAAATTATAAATTCTTTTAAAATTAATTAGATAATATTTTAAACTTAACTCATTATTTCAAAACTACATTTTTACTCTTAAATAATATTAAATGTTTTTGTCCCTTCAAAAATATTTTTTTTGTCTTTATAGTCTCAGAAACTGAACATTATTAGTGTCTCCAATAATTTAATTCTATGAAACAGAAAAAAACTTCACAGCCATAGCCACTTTGTGCAAAGAATCAACTTTACAAACACCTGAAATCCTCTTTGATCTCTAAATGCCAAACGTCACAAATCTCTGTCAAACAAAGTATATACAATGCCGAAAAAAGCCCTAATCAATTCAAATGTCTCTCAAACTTTCTCATAAAGTCTCGCCAACTTGGCGCAACTTCAAAACACGCGCTATTCTTCCTTTTTCCTAAAAAAAAATAAAGACAGGCTGCGTCTTTTCGCAATGTCCAGAAAAATTTTCTGGAAAAGGGCAACTGAGTATTGTTTACCTGAAAGGAACCAGAGTAATACACGATACCCGCAAAATAACCTCTCGTTATCGCATTTGTGCGAATGATGTCATAAAGATGAAAAATGTTATCATAAAATTGTAAAAATAGTATCGTAAAATGATACAAATAATATTGTAAAAGTATAAATGGCTGTAGTAAAATTGTAAAAATGGAATCATAAATTCGAAATAATTATATTGTATAAATGATATTGTAAAAATGTAAACATATTATCAAAAATTGTACAAATGTTACAATTGTGCTTTATCGAACTACATTAACATTTATAAAATGATATCGTAAAAGTGTAAAAAATGTTATCTTGAAACCGTAAAATTGGAATCATAAAATATAAAAAAAATTTATTGCATAAATAAAATCGTAAAACTGTAAAACTTATGTAATACGGAATTGTGTGCTTTGCTAAGGTTTTGAAAGAAGATATTTATTTATTTTCTTGTATTCTTTTTTATTTAAATATTTCTAGATATCGTTGTTTAGTTTTGCGGTTTACAAATGGCAATATTTATGTAGAAATGTCTAGTTTGTACCTCATAAAAATGATGAGGTACTGATCTGTGGGGAAGAGGATCGTTTGTCACAAAGTGAAAAATTAAATAATGTGCAAGTCAGCCATTATTAAGCGTAAAACCTCGCAAAGCGCGCCGGGTTTATTAAGTTTGAGTTTTAAAGATGTAAATCAAGTATATATAAAACTAATGTGCCTTCGTTTTAAAGTTTTATAAAAATAACTAGTATTTAACAACTTATTTATCATTTGCATTGAAGACTGCGCATGAAAGCGATCAATGTTCAGCGTTAGCGGTTAAAAGTAGTTACTAAGAAAGAAGAAATATCACTTCAAGGTTTTTATGATATTTCTAGTTAGTTGTTTAATTTTAACTCTTAAAAGTCACAGTTAAAAATGTTATTTATACCTTTCTTACCGAATAAAAAAAGTTAAATTTAAACCCCAATGCTTTGAGTCGTTAAACTTAAGATTTATCCAACATGAATTTCGCAGTACTCTTGGCTACTTTTATTTTACATTTTGTTCATTTAGGCGAATTAAGAAAGAAAATTTATTTTCTCATGGTATGTTTTCCTACCTGTCTTTTATAAGCTAAAAGAGATTTTATAGCAAAAGTTCTAAAAGAACTAAAATAGTCAACGTTTCTGTTACTTTAATGCTCACTAAAATTCTTCTCGAGAAACAAATAGTTTTATAACATTAAGTGGCACTTGGAACCGCTTCCACACAAGATGTATAAACCTCTTAGGTAAAAAAAAAAATGCCAAACATACAATTTAGTTTTAATTTAAACTTTTTTTTAAAAAAATTGGCCACTTTTTTAATAACGCAAATTTAATTAAAATATTCTGTATCGTTTGCTAAATATAGGTACAATCTTCGTATCCGTTCTAGCAATATTTGGTGCGATAGGAAAATATCGCAAATTCTCTACCAAAAAATACTTAAATCAGACCAATAAAACCTAATTTGGAAGGGGGAACGGACATCTTCAGGAAGTCCAATACCCTCTTTTCCATTTTTAGCCTACTTTTCTTTTTTTAATTCGAAAGAATTTTAAAAAATGAAAAAGTAGGTATTGACATGCAGTCGATGACATAATAGGTCTGGACATCTATTGGGATTAATAAAAAATATTTTCTATTAGAAAAAAGTTTGAAGAATTGAATGATGTGCTTTTTGATATTATAAATGGCTATAGACGTACAGAAAAAAATTATAAAATGATGATGCCAAATTGTCATTGACTGAAAGGGTTAAAAATTATTTTTTTGTTAGAAAGCTATGACCTCAGAGACCCAACTTTCATACTTTTTGTCCACCTCTCTATACGTCTGGGCGGACATAAATCTACTATCAGTCGGCGAGTTTCCCATTGAATTAGCATTGAAATTCAATTTTGAGTCATTTAAATCACTATTGCCAAATTAACAATGACATGAGAAACTTTATTTATTTAAAAAAATTTGAAGCAAAATAATTTTTCATGAATCAGTTTGAAATGACGTCATAAAATGTATTATTCTTTGATTGTTCATTAATTGTTTACCAAGAAAGCGGCAAACTATATTTTTTGTATACAATTATGCTTAGTTTTAATTTACATTTCTTATTTTTTTAATGCAGTTTAGAGTAGTTTCATTACTTTTGTTATTAATAAATATTTAATTATTCTTGGAACTACAAATATATCGAGCAGACGATAAATAATGTTATTTTGCGAAAGAATATTAAGGAAAATAGTTGATTTTGGCTTTTATAAGTTTACACTGTAGCTGGATGCTGTGCTTAGTGCTGTTTTTTAGCTTCCACACTACGTTTATAACGTAAAAAACGGAAGGTTTTATAATCGTTCAGTCCGTCTGTCTGTCCGTCTGACACCCACTTTCACAGAAAGAACCACAAGCCCCACAGACAAGTGGGATACGTCATTTTAAAGCAAAAAATCAGATTAGGCTACATTCCAAATTTCATTAAAAAAATTTAATTAGAAGTTTATTTAAAATTTAAATAACTAAATGTTTTTATCAACATTGAAATAACATGCAAATTCTATTTTTATTCATATTTTCACTGTTGTCATCCACAAGTTCTACAGACATGTGGGATACGTCATTTTGAAGCAAAAAATCAGATTAGGCTACATGCTAAATTTCATTAAAAAATTTAAACTAGAAGCTTATTTAAAATTTAAATAACTAAAAATTCAATATACATTGAAATAACATGCAAATTCCATTTTTATTCAATATTTTCACTGTTGCCATTTCGTTAAACGTACGAGAAACTTTTGTTAAAATAAAAATAAACACTTTTGAAAAAATATTTATTTATGTGATATAATTCGGTTTGGATTGTTGTATTATCACAATAGAGTTCTTTTAATGGTTCTATATATATATGTATGAAGAAAGATGCATAGAGAATCCTAACTTGGCATAAAAAAAATATGCTAAGTTTCGCTTTTATTTTTAAAGCATCAATTGTACAAATTATATATTTTTTGAACTTTAAATTAATTTAACAAACTATAAATAAGTGAATTTAAGAAAGAAATGTAAATGGGAAATTGTGGCGACAAAAATATTTATTAAAAAAGATTACATCATTATTCTTCGAACTTCAAACAAATTTAGCAAACGATAAAGTCTAATTATTAAATCTGAGAAAGCAGATTAATGAAAATAGTTAATTTTGGCGTTTAAAACTTTGAATTACAAATAGCTAAAGGCTCTGTTTTTATTAGAATTAAATCACATTTGCCATTCGCAACAATCGCTCGAGAAACTTTAATTCTTTTAGACAATAAATTAAAATAAATTTATTTTTGCGACATCGATCAGTTTGAAATGACGTCAAATATATTTCACTACGGAATCCTTGTATGTTGATATGAAATGTTTTCATTCTATTTAAAAGCGAGGAATATGACATATTTATTCTTTAAAATATAAATTAATTTTGGCAAACGATAAGTAATAATTATTGAGTTTTCGAAATAAAATAAATGAAACTAGCCAAATTTAGCTTGTAAATGTTAAATATAGAATTAATGTTGTGTTTGGCGCGTTTTTTAATGTTAAACACAAATATGTGGAAGCGAGTTAAGTGACAGATTCTGTTACAAACCTACTTGTTTTTTCTAATGTGTATAAATCTAGTGTAGAAACGGTTGTTGGTGACATTTACTGATAGGAAAATAGTTGTTTCCTGATTAGAATTTTAGTAAGTATTTAAGTAACAGGAAAGTAGGCTATTTTAGTTCTTTAAGATCTTCTTGTTTTTTAATTATTTCGAATTAAAAAAAATAAAGTTGAAATAAAAGTAACTTCTATTCTAAAACCCAACTTATGAAAATAAAATTTTGACCACTGATACTTTTCGTATAATACAGATCCCTATTGGTCTTTTTTGGCCCTTGACCAACAAAAAAAGTGATATTATCGCTTTGAAGGGTAATGGAGAAGTAATTCTACACTGTGACAGGAGGGGCGTTATCAGGGAATAAGCACAAATGAGGATTACCACCAAAGGTTTTGAGGCCTTATTTTTAACTGTTTTGACCTTAAAGGGATGAGAAATGGACCTTTTGCTAAACTTTATCTCTTTTGAGGAGGAAAAAATCGAATGTTTTGTTTATTGAACACTGTCAGATGTTGTCAAATCACATAAAGTAGTTTTACTAAAATAGAAAGAGCTGTAAAAGTAAGTTATTTGGTATAGATGATATTATTATTCAATATTTTGTAAAATTTACTTGATAGATTTATCTCTTAGCTTGTATTAGGTATTACATCTGAGTTGCGTAATGGGTTTTAAAATTACTAAAACATAGGGGAAAACATATTTTTTGTCATTTAAGAAAAATCATTTAAAATATTTCAAAGTGTTTATTAGTTTAAAATAATTGAAGGCCCTTTTAAGAATTGATAAAAAAATAATGACCTATACTAAATATTAACCAAGTTTTGTGTCAACATTAATCAATGTAAAGTAACAAAACAATTACAAAAAATAACTTCGAAACAATAAGAGATCGTAACAAGACTCATCTATCGTTATGTCATTTATGACGCAAACAGAACGGACGTATTTTCCTTTGTTTGGAAAGACATTAAACTCCAGTGAAATACAACATTTAAAAACAGTTATACAATTTAAAAATCAGATAGTAATAGTTTTTCTAAGACCAATGGAATCAAAAAGAAATTACATTATTGGAGTATGAAATTTCTGCCATGCACTATTTATACTTCTTTAAAATTTGATTTCATGAAATGTCGTATATGACTTTTTCTTATTAAAACTTTTATAACTGAGATAATGTCCAATGTTTAAAAAATTTCGTTAATTATCAATCAGTAATACAAAAACAAATAATAATATTTACTGCTTTATAATTCAAAATAATAAAATACCTTTCCGAATGTCCTCACTAATTAATATTAAAATGAGGTAGTTATTTTTGGTAGACCCTGTATTTTCTACGTGTAAATGATTGCTATATATTTTTTTTCTTTTAAAGAAATCCGTAATGTTAATGATATCTTTCTTCGAAATAAATTTAATTGTTTATTCTAAGCAGTTGGCTGAGAGTTATCGTTTGAATTCACTCATAAACCAAATTCCCCATATTAACACTACAATAAAATAAAAAGTACATGATGTCATCAATTAGTCTAGAAATATAAGTCCAACTTAACTCGCATTTTTCAAATCATTGCAGAAATTTTTAAAAATAAATAAAGTGAAACATTTTGTTACATTTTATAATGAATAATTGACGGCATTTATCAAACACCCTCGCTTAAGCACTTGCCTACTCAATGAACTTGTCATTTATTGATAGAAGAAATAAATTCTCTACCATTGACAAAGAGAGGCAAAAGTATCTCATGTATGTGTGATATTTAAAAAACAGTTATTACCCGTATATTTTTTTTCCTCTTTTTTGGAGCTATTATTTTGTTTACTGTTTTTGTCAACCTAATTTCACAGAACTTCCCATTTAGCTTACCCCAATAGACTGAGTAACCAATGGTCATATTTCAGGTCTTGAGTGACAACAGAAGTAAGGAATGAAAATAGTTTATTTCTCGATGATCAATATTGTTGAATCAATGTCACGTGGTAACAGACCATAAATCGGAGCATATATAGAAGGAAAAGCACATGCTGGAAGGAACTACGTCGACTAAAACAAACCAATTTCATGTGGGTTAAACTTTATTACTTACAGTCATATTTCAGGCACAATTATTGAAGTGATCTTCTGAGTAACGATATTAAAATGCAAGTGAAAAGCATGATTCACAACTATAGAAAGTTCTTGATAACTTTATGTCTCGTTTATGTAATTTAATATTTGACTTATACCATAATATCGCTATTTAAACTGCAATGCTAGTTAGTTGTAAAGATGCAATTCTAGTTAGATGGTCTGCAATTTTCTACTCAGCCTTATGTAGAATGCCCAATTTCAAATTCCTGAAACAGAAATACGTGAAAAAAATCGAATTTCAAACAGTAATATGTTGTGAAAATATGCTTCATTTTTTACCAAAGGAGAACGAAGCGGCTTCGATTTATATATTTTTTAGCAACGGGGCTTATTCATTTCTGTTAAAATTGCCTTATATATGTTTTATACGCAGTCTTAGAGTGGCTTTTTCGAAGATAGCTACGAATATATAGCTACGAACTGATTAAGGCCTATTATTCGTTTATTTTTAAATTATCACATTAATATTATGTAAATCTTCAAATTTGTGCTTTAAAATCATCTAAGGAAACCTTTGTATATATTTTGAACCATTTGCTCTTTAAATATCTTTCCATTCATGCCTCAAGTATCTTCAAATTGATCGCCTTAATATGCTCTAATTCATACTTCGAGCCTCTTCATATTTATATGCTAAATATGCACGATGCATTTGTAATAAAGAGACCAACATATTTCATTGTAACCGAAAGGCATAATGAGCTTGCGGCCGGAAAAGCATTGCCCTTTGAGTTACGAACCCGACCAACCATTACATCTTAATTATTAGTGAATTTTGATTGCCCTTTTGGGTATTTGATGTGGATATTTAGTGAGAGCGTCAATCCCCTAAATCCTAATGCATAATTTTTTTTAATCACGTAATTCTCAAAGTATTGCTTTAACTAGAGGTGTGTAACACTGCATGACTTTCAATAACCGATCATTAACAAGAAGTTCTTAAAGAACTAAAATAGTCTACTTTCCTGTTACTTAAATACTTACTGAAATTCTAATCCGGAAACAACTAGGTTCATAACAGTAAATATCATCAACAATCGTTTCTACACTAGATTTACACACATTAGAAAAAAAATCGAAACACAGCATCCAGCTATAATTTAAACTTCTAAAAGCCAAAATCAACTATTTTCCTTAATATTCTTTCACAAATAACCTAATATTATTTATCGTCTGCTCGATTTATTTGTAGTTCGAAGAATAATTAAATATTTATTAATAACAGAAATAATGAAACTACTCCAAACTGCATTAAAAAAATTAATGTAAATTAAAACTAAGCAGAATTGTATGCAAAAAATATGCCTTGCCGCTTTCTTGGTAAACAACAATTAAAGAATCACATTGTGCTACATTTTATGACGTCATTCCAAAATGATTCATGAAAAAAGTATTTTGCTTCAAATATTTTTAAATAAAGCTTCTCATGCCATTGTTGATTTGGCAACAGTGATTTAAATGACTCAAAATTGAATTTCAATGCTAATGCAATGGGAAATTCGCCGACAGATAGTAGATTTATGTCCGTCCGGACGTACAGACAGGTGGACAAAAATTATGAAAGTTGGGTCTCTGAGGTCATAGCTTTATAACAAAAAAAAAAGAATTTTTAAGATCCGAATGATAGAAGCGATTTTGGAAGGGGGGTACGGACAGACGGACATCGACCGCATGTCAATACCTACTTTTTATTTATTTTTTAATTATATCGAATTAAAAAAAGAAAAGTAGGCTAAAAAATATATTTAAAGATAATTGTGTACCCTGGAAAGTAATTTCAACAACTTTTAAACCTAAAGCGTTCTATATCCTTTACGCATTAGCGATTTTCTTAAAAACCTTATTGTGATGTTCGTCAGGGAACTCGTATACCAAATTTGAATTGTTTATTTCTTTTCGTTTTTTAGCAATACCTTTAAAACCATAAAAAAGTTATATGTTATTGGCCTTTTGAGGCAATCGCTATTTCCTCAAGAAAACGTATTACAACGTCTAAAAGATACTAGGAACTTGTATACCACATTTGAAGTCCGTAGCTCTTTTATTTCGAGCTGTAAAGTGGTTTAAGACATACAAAATCACAACTTGACAGACGGACCAAAGTTCGAAAACTACTTTTCAGAATCAGCACCCTCCAAAAACGTGTAGAAAATACAAAATCTGATTTTCGACCCCATTGCAATAATTTCATTACCTTTAGGTTGCCATATGTAGCAACCTTTCTCCTCTTGGCGATTTTTGATGCTGAGGACGTTTTTGGAAGTTGCTTTATTATTGAATGAGCAGTCCATTCTATTTAATGTCTCTAATCATTCCCCTCTCGTTGTTGATATATGTTCTTTAAATGAAATTGCCAAAAAGTTTAACTGGTGCATTCCGTTTATTAATTAGACATTTTTTTCAGTCTGTCGATTCAGATATTTCATTAATAATATATTTTAGAAGCTGTACAATTCGGAATCCGCCCAATAGTTCACGGGAAGACTAAGCGGCTTGTTCGTTGTGTTTTCAAGCTCTGATGCTCTTCGTCGAAAATATAGCAAACCTTGGTGCGTTTTTGGAGGTACATGGCAGCTAGGATAGCTAGTTTTTCGCGCAACCATACCGTCAAAGGTAATAAAGATTTTAATTAATAAAAAATAGAAAGAATTATTTTTGAAACTTCAAACCTACGACAGATGATGAATTGGGGCATTCTTAATCGTTTAGTAAAAACCGCTTCCAGATTCATGGTCCAGTAATGGCTGTAGGTCTGAGCAAAAATTAGGTCAAAATGAGTGTAAAACTGCTCGAAAGATTTCATTTTCGTAAATTTCCATAATTTTTTTCTCCGCTGTTTTTTATTCTGGAATAATCAAAGTTTTTTTATGTAAAGTAATTTACGAAACCTCTCTACAGTATTTTTTTATTAACATCGATTATTAAACAGCTATATGATATTTTTCCTCAATAAAATTTGTCGTGTTGTGTTTACTCCTTTCACATCTTAGAAAAATAAGTAAATATCAAAACAATACTCTAACAGATTCTGTAACTTCAAAAATAATGCATTAAGAACTGAAGACTTTTAGCAGTATTAATCATACCAAATAACAGTCGAAATAACCAAATAGTGTTTTCTTGTACATCATTAAATAATGACCGTCAACATTTCTCAAGCTAAAAATCAAAAGTTGATTTGGGTAACGATCCCGATTCTTTTAAAGGAAAAACGCTTTGGAATCATTAAGTTCGAGTAGAATAACAAATTGTCGATAACGTTTTTGAAGTGTTTAATGTGATAAATTATCTGGAGTTGAACTGCAATTTTTGATTATTATTTAATTTTGAATAAAGTTTGAATGCGTTACAAATGCTATTTGCTTGTAATGATGGAATGCATTACTTTAAGTTATCTTTGTGACAGGATTTGATTATAATAAGTTGCGTAAAGTTAAAAGTAAATTGATGTTGCAATTTGATAAATAGTGAGGTTTTTTTGTTGTTTGTAAATTGCTACATATTGCAGGCGTTCTGTTAGAATTTTTTTTTTTTTAAATAATAAGCTGCCATGCATAATATTTAACTTCGAATGTGCTTTATAGCAAATGTTACTTCGAATCATTTTTACAGTTCTTTGACACCTTGATCTCAATATTCGCCAAAAACAACCTTTTATTTTAAATGCAACTGTTCCCACCTGGCATTGATTAACCAATCGAGGCTCGAGAAAGAATTTATTTTCATTCATAATTTCGGTTGCCACTCAAGAGTGAAACATGCCCATTGTGATATTATTTTCGAAATCTAATTTCGAAAATTTAACTATTACAATTAAACATAACTTTTGATGTTGATGCATTGCTTAGCTATATTTTGTTCCTTTTATAAATTTAAAGTGTAAAAAATATAAACTATATTAAGGACATCAGATTAAAATAAATGGGAAGGTTTTTTTAAAAAATCATTTGAAGACAGATGTTGAAGTTTGGCAAATATTGAATAAAAAAAAATTTCAAAAGAAATATATTTCTACGTGGTTCTTATCCTCATATCGACCAAAACTGTCTCTGTTATTTGCAGTTAACATCGTTTGTAGGAATGAAAATAATAAGATATTATAGTTTCATATCCCCAAAGATTTTATTTCTTCGGAGAATTCTCCAAACTTTAAGAAGCTGTTTATATAAGCCGTTAGATACTATATCACCGTCTCCAAAATGGTCCAGCAAACTCATTATCTAGTGGAACCGTGAAGGTAAGAATAAGATTCAGGTGCTGTCTCGTCGAAAACCTATGCGAAAATCGGTTTGCCAAGTGAAACCCTTGATGACTTCCCCATACGCCCAAACAAACGATGGACTAAATATTTGATGCTACGTTTCTCATAATAAAAAAGTAAATATTTTTTTAATATTTAGCATAAAAAGAAATATTTGAACCTGGCAATAAAGGGGTTCTTCCCCTGTACTCTTCATTTGTTTTGGGCGTTATCGCGTCGATTTGGCGACTTTCAGAAGTCTTCATTTTTTCCCGCCTAGCGTCTTCATGCGTTCTAATCAATTCGCATGATTGTAGCATGGACCACCAAGATGTTCTGGCGGGAGGATAGGTGAAAAAACATTCGGTCTCATCAGTTAGGGAATTACTTGTTTCAGACTAAATGATTTTTGGTAAATGATTTGGTCTTTTGGAAGTGTTATTTACACTAAAAGGGACAATTTTCCAGTATTGTGTTGTAAGTAACGTTATAGTACATTACAGGTTTCCTTTCGAACAGCACTTATAGAAAGGTATTTTTTAATCGAATGCGAATTTCCGGTAAGAAAATAGTACGTAATTCGGAATCACTAAAACAATATTTTTGTTAAAGTTAAGTTTATAAAAGTTAAATAACCCAGAATATTTATTGGAAACATATTAGGACGCCTAAATTTTGTTTAAAAATTATTACAAAAACAAAAATTGACAATCAAACAATAAAACAAAAAAATATGGCACGCCAAGGGGAAAAAATTCCCGTACCAGCGAATAAAAACATATATAGTTAAAATTGAACACAAAAAAAAACACAGAAACTAATAAGATCGAACATAATGTGATGTGGCAAACAGATGGCATACAGCTATGATTAATATGCTTCACATTAGAGTGAAAAATAAAGATCCAAGTCGTCGATATTTATAAAAAAAACCTCAAAAAGTTGTTTTTTAAAGACATAAAATTTATTTGTATTTGTTAGGTGAATAGGCAGTTTATTATATAATTTAGGGGCAAGATAGAAAAAATGTTTAGTAAATAGTTTTGAAGAATGTTGGAATTCGAAAAATTTCACTTGATCTGGAATTATAAAAGTTTTCATTAAGTTCACAAAGTGATTTATTGCGATAAAGATGCAGGCAAATACGAAAATAGCATTGTAGCGTACAGGGAGTAAATTAAGCTCTCGAAAAATCGGACCGTTAAGTGATTGGTAATTTAAGAGTTTAAAACATTTATTTTCTATTGATATAATTGGTTGTAAATTGGATCTGTATTCACCACCCCAAATGATAATACCATAATTTATCAAAGAATAAAACCAATTTGACAAAAGATATCGATATGGGGGTTTTCCTTTAGTAAATTATATACCGATATCTAAATTATTACTTTTTAAACTTGCTAAAAAGGTAACTGGAAGTGTTTGAAAAACTGCAAAAGTTCTCGTTCTTGTACAATAAAAATAGCATTACGTTTAATGCGTTTCAAGGAATGAAAAAAAAATAATTTTAAATAACAATAATAAATTTACAAAATAGAAGCTAAAAAACAAATATCCGCGAAAATGTCAAAAATATTTCAATTCTGAAATTCATAATATATCAAGAATTAAGTAAGAATTAAGAACAAACTAATTTTATGCGTACAGCTATCAGAGTTAGTTATTGACTTGCATCAAAATAAAAATAATAAATAGGAAAAAAACTGAAAAACCACATTACATGACCCGCAAACTAACATGAAACCCATACACGTTACATCGCAAACTAAGAAACTCGAGGCATTCAATGCTTTGAGTGTGTCGCTCACATGTCATAGCTGAGGTGCGGAAATGGTCGATCGCCCTAAGGAACTGTCAGCTTCAAACCAGGATTTTTCTGGTTTTGAAATTTATCTGGTTTGGTAAGGCGGCAAGGAGTGTGTTTCAATTTGAATAACGGCTACATATGGGCCCGTCCGTGGCCGAGTGGTTAGGGCATCAGCCTAGAGATTCAACCCTCTCAGGAGTGCGGGGGTTCGAATCCCACCTACTGCCAGTCATCCTATAAATCGGATCCGTGCTGGAAATAGTAGAAAAATCCTCATCATGGATGGGCCCGAGTACAAAGGTACAGACGTGCTCGTTAAATCTGTGGAGTCCAAAGTCCCGACGGCGTTAGCGTACGATGTCGCTCGAAGTTCCGTTGGGTGCCCGCTCAGGTGTCGACCTCGTCACTTGACCAGAGTTCTAAATTACGAGGCGTTATTGGCTGTGTTAAAGCTCCTGAAGGAGGCTAGAAATAGGCAGCCGGAAACGATTACCTTACCTTACCTAACGGCTACATATACTTTTTTTAGTTTCATAAATTGTGTCTGATCTTAACCCATAACGTAACCCATTAATTTAACAAACGATAAATAATAATGATTGAATTTTCGAAAGAAAGATATTGAATATGAGAAATTATGGCGACTAAAAGATATTTATTAAAAAAAACGACAAAGAACGCTCTTTTTAGCATAAAAATCGTGTTTTTAATTTTCAAAATGATGTAATATTAAATCGTATTATGATAAGATTCACTTTCAGTTTTACTACAAAAAGTAATTCATCATTCTTTGAACTTCAAACAAATTAAGGAAACGACAAAGACTATCAATTAAATCTGCGATTGAAAAGAAGATTAATGAAAATAGTTAATTTTGGCGTTTAAAAGTATAAATTAGAACTAGCAAAACCCCGGTTTCGTGAATTTCTTTCTAAGGTGCATATATAGTGTGTTTCTTGAGTTGAGCACAAAATGTTGTGTGGAAACAGGTTTAAATGACAGATTCTCTTGCAAACCTACTTGTTTAAATTTTAAATTCATACCTCAAAAAAATTATATCGTTTGCATTTTTCTCATTTCAAATTTTATGATACACAACTTATTATCTAAAATTGAACATTACAATTTTTTAATTACTATTAAAACTGTTATCGTGTCCACTTATGTGAGAATGACCTTTTATTACATAAAGATGTATCTTTATTATTCTTTTTTTGTACTCAGTTACAAAAAGCATGCGTTATTTTTCTTCCACATCGACCGAAATGCACCTTTTTCATTCCATTCTATTCATCCCAGCCAAAACTTGCTGGATGTAAGGGTGATATTTATAAGGAGTAAAATCCGTAGAAAAGCAGCCAGACAACTTTTCAAAAGGATTTATCTTTCTTTGGACCTCGGGGTTGGTTTTTAAAACTAAAAGGAATTCGGAAGGATAAGGTCTCAATCATAACTTCTTTTGTGTTATGATATGAAATTGAAAGTTCCATGTCAACACTCCCAGAGACGGTAGGACGTTTAGAACCCCTAACGTGTTATTGTGCCCATAAAAAGAATATATTATACATGGTATTAATAAATAACTACTCCAGTTTACAGTTTTATTTCAAATTGTTAACCAGTGACTTCTTTTTTTTATACAAACAAGTAAAAGGAGTTCATTTAAGGGCATGTATATAAAAATAAACTTAACAATGTTATTATAAATTATATCAACGAATACTTTATCATATTTTTTTAAATACTGATTCGATTTTATTATACCTTTTGAACACAGAATAATGTCTTATTATTTTTAAAGTTTAAATAAAAAAACCCATTTCAATGTCTAGTTCTTTCATGAATTACAAACTATTAGTTATTTCAATAATGTATATAAAATTATTTGTATATAGAATTCTTTTAAATTCTTTTTACAATAAAAGATTTTAATGAATATGCATTTAGATTCTTTTAAAAAAACTATTAAAAATATGTCATGTGATTATTTTTATTTATTGTTCCAGTAAATATATTAGTGCGATAAGGGAAGTTTCAGGGTACATAGGAAATAACTGTGTATTATTGTATTGTATGTGTATTATTGTATTTGTAGAGTGTACAAATTTCGGATCCTTATTATTATTAACTAGCTTTATAAACCCGGCGTTGCACGGGTGTACCCTTAATAACCCTAAATAGTAGTTTTTATGTAAACTTTTATTTTATGCCAAGTGATCCCCTCTCTACTGGCCCACTCCATCAGGATAATATAATCTCCTCCCATTCTGATATAAGGGGTTGATTTTATCCAGGCCCTTCCAGGAGTTTGAGGGCTTTCCCATAGGCCCCTGTTCAAATTGCCAGAACAGCTATATGATATAATGGCCTGTTTCTATTTCACGAATAGCGCAAAACGAAACTGCCCAAATGTGGTAAACATTCCACTTCATATTTCATACAACTCGATAGGGCTGGGGGACCCAGTCGGTAAAGACTTTCGTCTTGCAAGCGGTAGGTCCCAGGTTCAGGTCCGGGCATCGCCAAAATAACTGCCGACCTATAAACGGCTCGTTCAGCCAAAATTGTCCGACGAATAATAAACCCCGTGTAGAGTAAGGGCACTTTAAGTATCCTCCAAATTCCCAACGCTGCGTACGATGTCGCCCTTAAAAGTTGCATCGGGGGCCTATTCGCGTGTCCGCTCGTAACTTGACTGTGGTTCTAAATTACGACTCCCGTTTCCAATAGCCCTCGTGTGTAGCTTTAATGCGACGACAATTCAAACTAACCCTAACCCATACAACTGGATGGGAATAGCTACCCTACGTTGATTTTCAACTTCGCCAAAAGCCGCCAATGCCAAAACTCAATAGGCCATTACGACATCTTAACATCAGAAAACAAAACAGACATTCATCCTCTTGTATGGTTGGAAAAGTTTTATAAGTTACAAATTCCTTATTTATGCCGAATATATATTCCGCCATATCTTCATTTCTAACCATTTGCAAACATCAATTAAATTAAATTCGGAAATATAATTAAAATCTAGTTGAGGAAATCTGATCCACCATAAAAAAAAATCAAAAGATTTAAAATCAACAAATAAAATACTGATATTCAAATAACAATCCAGAAAATTAAACCCACGTGCTCATTGTTTTTCTTAATTTTTGTTCACGCTGAACGCGCTGAAATTTCTTTAAATTGAATTAAAAGGTATAAATGCTAATCTTGCAATGCTATTCCTATGGATAAATCGGCTCACGTTTTGCACTCCTACACCCGTTTGGGTTCGAATAAAAAGTATCCTATAGCCTATTCCTGGTTTTAAGCTACCTCCCCATTAATTTTCAGCCAAATCAGTTCAGCCGTTCTTGAGTTATAAATAGTGTAACTAACACGACTTTCTTTTATATATATAGATGTTAGTTTAATTACCATATCTAACAGTATCTGGGGGGGGGGGGGGGGATAAGTATGGCAAGTGACAAAAAAATTTAGTAATGAATGTTACAAAAAATAATAATAACAAACAACACACACACTTTAAATTTGTAAAGATTTAGGCACAGCTTGATTTAGAGTGAAACAGTAGCGTCATCTAGTGGAAATACTTGAAAGTAATTGCTCAGGGATAACTCGTTGGGAAATGGAAAATAAAATACCCTTGCCTCCTGAGCTCTCTTGTTTCGATAATTCCTTCAATATTGACTTTTTGGTTGAATTAGCGTCGCAGATATAGATATCTCAAGATATCCTTGGGAAATCAATCATTTAAAAATATGGACGAAATTTCTGTAATAAAATAATTATAGTTGTTATAATAATACAGTCCCTGGACAAATTATTAGACGCACTGTATTTTTTTTAGTAATATTATGTTTCTTAAGAGTTTTTATGCAATAATGGTATATTTAAACTACAATATTATTGATTTTTATTTAAAAGAATTGTTGTAGACTACATATTTGTATTTATTTTAAGATAATTATGATTAATTATGATAAAGATTAATTTATATTAATTATTTATTATAAGATTATTTTTGTGTGGAATCATCATCCTCAAATGCAGGAGACAGTACAGTCTTGCATTGATAGCATGCCGCGCAGAATTAAAGCTTTGATAGCGGCTAAAGGTGGCTCAACTAAATATTGACTTTTACTAACATTAATTTCACTTTTCTTTAAAACTTAATAAACTTATGCTTTTCTAAATTAATGCTGTTTTATTTATGTCAAATAAATCGGTAATTGATTGGATAATATAAAAATAAAAAACAAATCAATTTAAAATAATAAAACGGTACAATATCACCCGGTAATTAATATTTTACATGAAATCTTGCAGTGCGTCTAATAATTTGTCCAGGTACTGTAGTTATTTTTAATTATATTTTAACCCTTCACTGAAAGCTCAAAAGTGACACTTTCGAAATTGTTCCGATAGAAAATTTGAACGAAATCAATAGATGTTGGCAATGCCGTCACTCTTAATATTCAAGTGAAGATGTAAACATTGGTCAATGCTTATGGTATACGAGTCTTGTAACCATGTTTAATAGTTTATTCCCAAACAATGAGATTGTTTCAGATGATGTAACTCTCCTTTTTTCGTTTTTGCATTTCCTGCGATTTCATTGGTTGTTTTGATTTGACTCTCAAATTGAGCTTTTCTATCGTCTGCTTTGTTTTAATTTTAGAGTTCTTTACGTGCAACTTGTTTTTATTCAAGCTACTTATTAAAATTTATTGGTTTTAATTCTATTACATTTCAACCATGCAAAGCATATTACCAAAATGTCAATGTTGTTAGGAAACTTTTTAGGTTTAGATGATATTTGATTTATACGGAGAAATTCAGCAAAAATGTGGGACAGCAATTAAACGTGATTCACGAACAGAGAAAAGATTTAGATCTACTCAAAGAAAAGTTTGTACAAAACATTCGTTTCAGGAAGGTAAAGAAAATATTATATTCAAATTTAATGTAATTCCAGAATTACCAAAAATGAAAACTATACCACAGTAACTGTTGCCACTCAACACGGGAAATATGCCCATTGAAGTTCAATGCAGATTAGTTTTAATGTATGAATGAATATAAACAAAAGGTATGCAAATGTAATGCATTGGCTATGTACAAAGTGTTTTAAAGGTCGAAACTCGCGGGGAAATTTTAAAAAATTGAATCAATTTTAATAATATTTCAGCCGTTCACCGTCGACATTTACCGTACTTCAAAACTAGTCTTTTGTTTTTAAAAGTTTTGGGGAAAACTTAAAAATAAATTTTATTAATCTTAAAAATAAAGCAAACTTTCAAAAAGTTACTTGGCCTGGAGTGTTTTATTCGAACAAACTAATAAAACTAACTTTAAAAAAATGCAACATCATACAAAATTCGAAGAAAATTTGGGAAAACATTCCACATAAAAATTGAGAGCTATCAAAACACAAAACTTTCGTCTCTAAACTTCAAAAACCGCAGCTTCAAAATATTATGGTTATAATTGGAATCATAACCCTTTGCATAATTCAAAACCCTCCTTACAAAAAAGTACTTTAATGGATTTCGAGAAGACATTATAAAATCTCGCAAAAAGAAGAAAGATGTCTATAAACATTAACTCCTGGCTGTGGATCTCTATTTACAAAAAAATTAATGGAATATTACTACTGCTTCGAAAGAATATTTGAAAATAAATCTTACAATGGTAAGTTCGAAAACCAATAATACTGTTATATTTTTTTATCGTCTGTGTTCAGATTTACGTGTTCCTAAAATATTTTCTTAGATTAAAAGACTTTTGTGAAAGCTAAACAATAAATTGTTTTTATTGTTACTTAGTATGCTAAAAATGTCATTATATGAGTTCTATGGGGTTTACAAAGTTCTTTAAGGGTACAAATGTTTGGGTAAGTGAATAAAGTTTAAAAATAATAATAATTACGAAAGTAATAGTTTTGACAACAATCGATCAAAAGATCTTACATTAAATGTTGTCGCATTAATGATGTTACTTTTAAAAATATATATCAAGTAGGAAATATACAGATTTTTTGCATTTAATCATTGTAGTTAACAATTGTATTTAATTGAATACCTTACCAAAGAAATTAAACATATAACATTGTCTTAGAAACACAATTATATAATTTGTTCGTTTATCTTCTCGATTTTGGGATAAGTCTTGCATGGAATCAACTGTGAAGCTTAATTTCTACGCTTTGCATGATTTGTTTTGGATTATAACTAATTAAAAACATATCCATTTAATAGCAGCAACGGGATATTTTTTGAGTAATTTATGTGCTTACTCTCTCTCTCTACGAAGTTTTGATGATTATGTCGGGGTGCTCTAGGGCCGTGCAACAGTGAAAATGCGACTGAAATGAAAGTTCCCAATGCTGAATGATTTCAACGTGCTAAACACGAATATCACCTTAAAAAATGTTTGTTAGCTCTAGTTTTTGAGTACCGGTCGTTTTTTTCATTACATAGGATACAGCGAAATTAATGGGAGCACCAAGCGCAAAATAAATTACAGTCAAATTGTTTACAGAAATCCTCCGAATTATTGCTCATAATGGTTTTATTTGTTGTTGCAGAAAAAAGGATTTATAAATTCCTTGCATTGCATCCTTGGTTGTTTTAGAAGCTGTAGCAAGTTTAGCAGACGCATGGCTATTATCCTCATAAAAACTTTAAAAAAATATTAGAGACTGGATCAGGGAGTCCTTTGTCATGTTGGACCAGACGCAGAGTAGAAGGCATGTTAGGCTATTTAACTTTTATCTTTATCTAAATAACACCTCCTTTAACTGATGAGATGATTCACAAATAACAGTCATTATCATGATTTGTTGGTTCCCTCCTAATCATAAAATGGCATTCACTTTCCTTCCATAAAACTTCATTTATTTTTCTTCTCAGAAAATGGCATTACCTTTTTTCCCCCCATGAAGCCGAGGTGACAAATTTGTTACACAAGTCTAACAACATACTTGAAGGGCTCAGCATATTTCCTGGTCCCCTATCTTGTAACCCAAATACAAATGAAACGCTTTCTTAACTTGCAGTGATGATCCTTTTCTTGGGCAGAAAATTGTACTTTGCCGCAAATATAACAGAAGTTATAAGCGCTATTAATGCCTTTACAAGGCATTATAGTTATAGATTGATCACTAACGCCAATTTTCTCCTATACTTCTTTTATAGCTACGTAAACCTTTTTTAATTTGTCCCGCGTGCTAAAAATGTAAACTTTTACTTCTATTTTCTTATTTCAAACATCCATAGTGAAGGTAACGGATTGTATTATTTTTCAAAGTTAGGGTTCATTTAAAAATTAAATATTTAAAAAGAAATTTTACAATGTCAATGAATACTCTTAAGTGTTCCATAGAGGGTATTGCTCTCCAAGTAGCCTTCTCCGTTATCGTAATCAGTAAGTTATATTACTATATACTAAAATTTACAATTCTTCAAAAATTGAGGAATCCTCGGTTACCTGATGCATTTCGAACTCACTGATTTGTAAACAATTTTGATTATTGCTTTTCTATGCATTGAAAATTAAATGTACATACATTTATTATCTGCAATGTTATGTATAGCAATGATAATCCGTTATTACTTCTGGTAAAAATGCAACTTGAGAATTCTTGGCGAAATTAGCATTAGTGGATTTGTAACCATGTTCGTTTTTTAAAACAAAGTTTTAAACTAAAGCCTTTTCTTTTAAATGATTATTTAGTTGATTTTTATAAACGGGTGTAGCTTTGTTTGACATCTTTTAATGACGTTTCACAATGCAATGAATAATTATTCATTTGTAACCATTAAGTATACAATGCGTTAGAATCGCCATGAGAATTTCGTTATTATATGGCAATTCACATTTTCGATTTAAAAATCGTCTCTAAATTTTGAAAAAAGGCACCAAACCTGAATTTTCTGTATTAAAATTGACTACCTTTTCTTTGTATTTTATTTTTATTTTTAAGTAAATCTCCAAACGCAATTAAAATTCAATAAAAAATGTCCTAACTGATAAAATTTTCTATAGAAATTGTATCGTGTTTTTGTATTAAAGTGCGTCATAAATCAGCTATCACTTATTCATTTGTAATATTTATTTTTCAGGTATTCTAATATTTTACCTCATATTTAAATTATTTAGCAGAAACGTAAGTATAACTAAACTACCTTACTATATTTCTCTAACAAATGTTTGGTCAATACGGATTTTACGTCTTACAATAAACAATATTTTTGAATATGTATTTGGTACAGCTATGATATATTGGCCGGTCTGTTCATCGGCGACTTTTGACAAGCTTGAAAATTTAATGTAGGGTATCTATACCCATTGAGTTGCATGAAATATGACGTGGAACATTTACCACATTTCAGCATTTTCGTTGCTTGGTAACGTAATACAAATCGTCAAATCAAGACCGGCCATTATATCATAGATGTTCCAATAAATTTTTCTATTGGTAACAAATGAAGTTTTAATTTAATACAACATTTTTAATAAAACATTTACCCACGTGAACTTTTGATGAAGTGACAATCTCCGGTATTTCAGCCATTGTGGCTGAAGTAAGCGAAAGAGCCCGGCTAGTTGTAGCCAATCTGACAATCCCGCCAAACCCAGTTTTACGGCAAATCTACAGATAGAAACCGTGGGATCGCCAAGAAATCGTGCCAAGAATTAAAAATCCGAATCATTTTGCTTACTTCAGCCTATATGCTTCAGCTATAATTTTAGGAATTTTCGTCAACTTATATATATAACTAATCAATAAAACTCCTTAGTTGCCTAACCCTTCCAGGTTTCCACTTATATCCTAAATTGATCAATAAGTTTTTAGGAAAGTGTTTTATTTTGTTTGATTTGTTAGAATACTAAATCAAAAGACCGTGTCACAAAGCTTTAAAACATAAAAGCGTGGCAAGTTTACGTAACACACCAGACGTAGCAGCCAGCCGATGTCTAGGCAACTGAAAAATGACATAAGTCCGAAGCTTTACATTGTTTATCTATAAATAATTATAATCTATAGAACAAATTATCTTTATAATTTAATCGTTTTAAAAATATATTTGGCTAAGTATTTAAGATTTTTTGTTGCAATTTGTACTCATTTATTTAAACACATTTGTTTCTTAACTCCAGAAAAACATACAGATTTCTTCCACCATGCTTAAAATCGTATTAAAATTTTTAAGTTAATTTTAATAAATAAATATATTTTATAGAAACTTACAAACTTAGAAATCACTAAGAATGAAATATCAGAAATACTTAAAATCAAGACTGAACTGATGGCGCAATTGAAAGATCTTGCTGTTAAGGTCAGTATAAATATCATCTTTGAACTGTATGAATAATGATTGAAGTTCTACTGTATCCTGTATCCTATACCTTTATAAAGTACAGTATATTCCGGTTATAGCATCATTAAAGGGACCGTGGTATTTAGGACGTTAAAAACGAGTAACGTTACAAGTAACAATTTGATTAAGTTAATAGTAAATCATGTAATATACGGATCATACACTCAAATTTAAAGTTATAAATAACATCTATTATAAAGTTATAAATAACATCTATTATAAAGTTATAAATAACATCTATTATAAAGTTATATAAATAACATCTATTATAAAGTTATAAATAACATCTATTGAATACATTTAACCCTATGTGCAATTAGTAGTAGTAGTTTAATTTCTCCGGTCAGTAATTTTTAAGCGTGAAATAAATATCAAATTTGGCGTCTTACAGCGTCATTTGGGGAATAAAATAAAATTTAAATAGTGAAAACGAATTTTTTTAAACAACATTTTCTCTAAGAAGAATGCCTTCTAAAATTTTGTATATCATACAAACGTACATTGTTTAGCTTTATAACCGAATAGTTAATCAAAAATTGCCGTTGTAAGCAAGATATCATAACATTAAGGTCTATGGGCAATTCAAGGGACCGAACATTTATTGCGTTATAAACGAGTTGTCGTTGTAACCGGTTTTGTATTTGAAACTTCTAATAGACCTCGACCGAAGGACAACTGTTTTCTGACGGATCTCATGATATGGATGGCCCGCTGTTGGCCCATTTGCAAGAAAGAAATTCCGCCGTTCGAGCTGAAATGATGGCGACACTAGAACAGAACCACGCCAACGCCGCCAACAAGTTCGAAGAACTAGAGAGGATCGTCGAGGATTTCGGGAAGGAATCACTGTTCATCAGGTATGTATGGAAAGAATTCAGTAACTGAGCTTTAACATCCTCAATCATGACTACACCAACTACTCAAATCACTTAAGAGGAATGTACGCGGGTCTCCAAACCAAAGTGTCTCTATGTTAATCTAATGGGAAAAAATAATTTTATAAGCCCCATTACTCCAGCTGTATTGAATATTTTTACAAACGTTTTTTTATGAAAAATGTAGCTGACTTATAGGGCTCTATAATCCCTATCTGATAATGATTTATTTTTAACAAATTTCTAACTATACATTTTTGTCCTAACTCGAATAAGAACTTTGCAGTTCTTATTCGAGTTAGGACAAAAATCCCCCAGCATATTGGCTTTTCTGTTTAAAAAGACAGGAAAAAGTCTCCTAGCAGAAGAACAACTTCTACAGAACCATTCGATGTTAACTTAACATTCTAAAATCTGAACCATTTATAGCCGTCACTTTTCAGTAAATAACCCTACGTTCTAGTTTGTTTCATTTATTTGGTGTTTTTTTTTGTTAATATCCTATATTCTAAAATCAGGGAAGATCATGGAATAGGCCCTTGAAGCATTGGCTTGGTACAATGTACATTATTCTCTACTTCTTCTTGTCCTTGAATTTTCACATATTTTAAAGAAATGGTGCTCGGTCTACTCTCGATTAATTTTCCTATTTTTTTCTTTAAATTTTACGACACATATATGGTACCACTTCTGCTCGGTCGCAACATTATAAGGCTACAGATCATATGTAGGTTTCTCTTGTATTGAAAGTTTAATCGTGCCCTGCTTAAAAATTTTTATTTTTATATAAAGTAACTATAAATTAGAGTAATTATTATATACCTTTTCGGATCAGGGACAGTCTGGAGCGGCTCGTGAGAAATGAAGAACTGTACGAGGCCGAAGTGTACAGGCGTCTTGTGGAGATCGGATTACAAACGAAATATGCCGATTTTGACGACATTGAGAATGCTTCTACACAACAGGTGATGCATAGTTCTAACAAATATTCATAAAATACATACCTTCAAAATAATCTACCTGAGAAAGCTTACATACCAGCGGAGACGACTGACATTAAAATAGTCACTGTCACTATAGAAAACCTCGAAACGACGGTTTTTGACTATTCTCTAAGTACAGGAAATTCGAGGGAATGGTTTATCATAAGTTTGCAATCTAGAAAGAATTGCTAATGAAAATTTATTCGATTGATTTACTGGGTAGTTTACCAAAGCGTATTGGAGACACAATACTTTGTTGTACTAACATGTCTTTGTTATAAAATAGTAGATTTCATAGATATAAAATTAGCATTCTACACGAAGAAAAAAAAACCTACCTTATCTCTATCAAAATATATATTGATTTTCCCGAGTCCCAAATCTGAAGAATTTACTTAAAATTATACACGTAAGTGATACACACAACTGATATGTGTGAAATCGTTCAGAAATTCAAGTCTGTTCCTGTTGGCTTGTAACTAATAGCATCAGAATAAGTAGTTTATAATCAAGAAAACATTATAGTTTTATAGAGAGCACATAGAACTAGAAATTCTAGTTCTAAAATGTATTTTCTAGATGTTAGTGGAAGATTTTTTTTATCCGTATATTCCTGCAGAGAAAGTACCATTCTAGAATTAGTTTAAATTTTAATTCATGAAAATTATTTAAATTTAATAACAATTTAATAAATTTAAAAGTAAATACTCCACCCTAAAAAAAAACTAGAATTGCGTCTAGGTTCTAATGAGCTTTTTATAAATGCATTTCTATATTTTTTAGATTGATTTATTGTAACAACACATTGACTTAATAAACATTTTATTTCTTTCATCAGGAATCATACATTAGCAACTCTAAGTTAGTTCTGTTTGACATAAAAGAGTGTATGGAAGAAATAGTAAGCTCATCAAAGGTTAATTGGGAAAATTTTATTCTCGAAACTGTAACTTCCATCAAGCAGTATCAAAAAAATCTCGAAGAGTGGTTGAAATGTAATATTATTGAAAACTTCGAAAAAATGAGCCAACTACAAATCGACATGCTAATGGCGAAGTCAGGAGGTATTGAAAAGCAGCTTTTAGAAATTTCTATCTTTTCGGACAGAAAACTTGTGGACGTACAAGTCATAGAAGACATCCTGAAATTTTTCAATATGAAGTTTGTAGCCTTCGCTGACAAGTGTCAAGTCAAGTGGTGCGATTCTTGCACAAACTTGGACAACTCAAATGATGTCGTTAACGAAACCAAAGACAATTTGATCTTCGGCTGCAGCAAGATGTCCAGAATGACCTGTTCTCTTGGCCAACAGATGGCAGACATCAAAGATATTGCGAATGCGATCGGGGATGCAGTACAGAAAGCCAACGCCATTTCAAAAAAACAAGTTCTTGACAAAGCTAACACTAAAAGAATAGAAAAAATCGTTTGCGTGGTGGAGACCATGAAGGATACGTTAGCAATGGTAGATGAAGATTACCATCTCAAATTGCAGGCCATCTCTAAATCCATGGAGACACCCCACAAAAGGTTAGAACGCTTTGTCGAATGCGTGGAAGATCTGGAATTCTTCAGCGAATTCTCGAAAAATATTGCAAGCAGATATGAGAACGTTTATAACCAGGGCTGTGGCGAAGTCGACAATCTGGAGGAGGTTAAAGACCTGGAGACGTTGTCCATGATTTCTGGAGATGGACTGTCTTCCTGTCGTTTTGGGGAGAGCGTCAGTGAATACTCCAACGAAGTCAATCATCGTTCAATGATAAGTGAACCATCTAATAAGAACGAAAATCCGAAAGAAAGTCGAAAATATTCAACTTTGAAAAGGATGCTATCTGCTTTAAATGACATTATAAAGAAAACGGCAGTGGAACTAGTAGAGGAAGACACGGGATGTTTGGAGAGGAAGCTTTTACCGACAAAGGACATGGAAGTAAAACTTAAGGTATAAATTTTTATTATTTTTATATAAAGCCAACTATTCTGAATTCCAGTACATTTATTCAAAACAAAACATGCTAACTAATAATTTTGGATGTTATAGTGTAGTATCAAATATTTTGTAACATAAAAATGTATAGCTTGAAAAATTTTCGTAAAAATGTTTATAAAAATTTAGGACAACAAATACGAGTAGAATTACATAAAAGGAAATATTTATAAAAGTTACAGTTGAATTATATACATCATACGCAACATCAGGACTTACAACACATTTAACATGCACCAATCGAAGACACACGGAATCCCTTTGTACTAATGTCATTTTTTTTTCAGCAAGCGAGTTTCAACTGGTCATCAGTTCCTTCTGAAGTTAATTTATGGGACGTAAGCAATGATTGTCTTTTGTCCGCTTCAACCTCAGAAGATGAAGACTTGAGTGTGACTAAATAATTACCAAGAATTTAAAAGACTAATGTTGGTTGATAAATTTTACAGAAGAAATTTTTGAGAAATATGATAAGCTTTCGGCACATTAACTACTTATGATTCAAGTTACAATATAAAATGATTTTATTATTTCTTAAATGCATTTAGTGTTAGCCTAATGTTCTTTCCTCCATTCTTTTTAAATCATTAAATATCTTGATGTTGTAAATGCATTGTATTTATTAAACAGATTGATTAGTTCAGTTGTGCTCACTTTTTAATATATAGGCTACAAACTGAATATATATATATAAATTTAAAAACAAGCTAAATATTTGATTTTACCAACTTTTTACTTCCATTTAAGTACGTGACAATTCTTATAGTTCAAGCTGCCTTTAATCGTAAGTTTACAAACTATCAATTCATTATAATTATGAATTTCAGAAAGTTACCTTTGAATCCAAAATACCCTTTCATTTTTACCACATAGTTCTTTTGGTAAATTAATTTGCTTCATTTACATTTTAAAAATTCCAGTACAATCATATGGAATAGTATAATCTAGAATCTAAAGCTATAGTAGGGTTGCCAGTCAAATTTAGGAAAAAAATAGTTGCTTTTTAGTTGCTTGGAACTTTCAAAATGGTTGCAAAAATAGTCGCCTCATTATTAAAATAGTAGCAAAAATAGTTGCATCAAATTTAAATACTATATGTATAATAATAAAAAAGGATAAAGGATTTATAATGAATTTCAATTGTTTTAATAGTTTCTATATTTCCATTAAAAGTTTCCAACATCTCTGCAGTTAAGTTTTAAAAATGCAAGTTTTTTTTTTGCCACCACAAAGTATAGATTACACAAACTAAATATACTAGTTTTAAATATTAAATTTTGCAGAGAAATAAACTGTAATTGCTTAATTTTTTTTAGATAAAAATTTCACAAATATTCAAGGAGAAGGAATTGAATTGAAAAAAGAAATTTAATGATGGCTCATTTTTATGTTTTTGTATAGTAGTCGATAGATTCAAAAAATAAGGTTGCTGAAAATTATATCAACTTATATTATGAGTAAACACCTAATGTGAATTTGATTTCACTGACCAACTCAGAATATTGTTTCCCTTAAAAAAAAAAAAGAACTTATTTTCTTACTTTCTAATTCAAAACCTTAAAATAAGTATTATGGACATTTTTACTTTTTTATAATTACAAAAATACTATATTAATTATAATTTCTTTTCACTGATATGCACAGAATATAAACATCAATGTAACTAGCTAGCATTTTAACAATTTCAAAACGACAATAAAGTAATGCATTATAAAAAAAAAAGTATTATTTCGACACGACTCCGAGAAAAATGTCACTATCATAATTTGATTTACAATAGTTAATAATCAATACAGTATTTGCAGGTCAAATTAATCAAATCTTAAACAAAAAATTTAATTTTAATTTGAAGTGTTTTGCTCAATTATTTTTTATCGATCAGAACTAAATCAAAATTTTAAACAATCACTACAATGCAAGTCAAAGAGTAATGAAATGGCATATTTGAAAGTAAATTATGTGGCCTTTTCACTCTATATAAAAAATTAAAAAGCCCTTTCTTTAACTCTTAAATTTTTTAACATTAAGTTTTCTAATGAACTGCTTGTTGTGCTCTGTTTAGTTTAGTTATCGCCGCACTAGAGCTACACGAGGGCTATTGGCGACGGGCATCGTAATTTACAACCAAAGTCAACTTGTTATACTCTATAAGTTAAATATATATATATATATATATATATATTAATAATATATATATATATATATATATATATATATATATATATATATATATATATATATATATATATATATATATATATATATATATATATATATATATATATATATATATTACGTTTTAAAAAAAAGTAATTAATGGGTAAGCGAATGAAAAGCTCATTTTACAATGAAATATTACACAATTTTTTGACAAGCCAGTTATGCGACATTTATCTATTCCATAACTCTCAAATACAGATTCAATATTTTCCCGAATCACTAATAAGTTATAATGGTTTCCACGAATAATTTATGTAAACCATTATAAGTATACTCAATAATAACTGTCTTTAAAGTGGAGTGTTAGGGATATATGGGTTATATAGTGTTAGGGATATAGGGAAGATATATTTTAAAATAAGCTTTCTTTTTTAAACCATATCAGTTTAAATAATTAGCGTAAAATCCGAATAAATGACACCAATTTTGTATTGATCGGTAAAATAATTTTTGGCTTAGAGCTACTATGGCTAGATCCTACTATTCCGAAATTCCGGCGATCGTAATATAACGAAAATTGGTGAATTCGTTTGGTTTTTCTAAAATCCGGTGTTGAAATATCGCGAAACTCTGTCGATTTTTCCATGGAATTTTGGCGATTCTGGGATTGTAAATTGCGCCTTACTGACGATATTTCGAGGAAAAATACCCGAATAAATGATTGATCATGCGGGCGGAATTTTTTTTGTTGAAAAAGTCACCCATTCTTGAAAATAGTCGACAAAAAGCTGAAAATAGTTTCTTGCGGTTTGATTGTCTAAAAAAGTCGCCATAGGCCCCGAGGGTCGAAAATAGTAGCAAATAGACTCCTTTTAGTCGTCACTGGCAACCCTGCTATAGTATTCCGAATACATGGAAATTAAATCTATATACTATAATAAAACACAAAAAGTATAAGTCTGATCCACAAAGGCTTCTTAACTCCTTGACGTAGAGCTTGGCCAATTATCAATTATCTTCATAAAATTCATATGACAAATGTGCAATTAGCAGTTTCTGCAAAGTTTTGTTCCGATTTGTTTAGTTAACAAATTAGATTTAACGTGGGGACTGTTGTGTTTGGTTCAAACCTGGAAACTTGCTTTTACTAAAATTATCTATGTTAGCTAACATGGTCATGTAGCTGGATGAATTTAAATAAGCATAGTATAGACTTGGGCTACATATTAAGTCTAATAACTGGTTTAAAAAGCGTTTACCATTAGCTAGCAATTTATAAAAACAAACCCAACAGGAAATCAAGGTTACTACTAAGTATATTTCATTAAGTGACTGGAAAATAGTACATGAAGAATATGCAAGAATCAAAATGGTTTAGATATTTCCAGGAATAAAGTTGAAGGTGGGCACTTCTAAAAAAATATTTTGCGATTTGACTAGTTCAATGCTTTCCAAACATAGATCCTTTTATTAATCAAAACATTTTATTCATCTTTAAAACGTTATTCATTGCTTCAATTAACTAATTTTAAAATCCACGATCCTCATCAGAGACATTAGTGTACTCATCTTATAAGGCTTGAACAAATGTTTAGTTAAATTTTCTCTATTAACTTACAAGAAATCCTAAGTGTTTTAACCGTAAAGGCAAATAGAAAACAAATAAATCACAGAAAGCACTTATAGCTAACACTATTCCTAAGTGCAAGGCCCTTCAATTGCTCACAAACATAAAAACAATTGTAATAGCATCTTGGATATTGCCATATAAAGTACAGACAAGTTTTTTAAAAATGCTCTGCAAGATTTACAGTGGTAAAATTTGCAAAAGGTACTTTTGCATGATTTAAAGTTTAAACGATGTATACTAGTAAAAATAGTGACTTCAGTTAAAAGTTTTGGCAAAAAATAATGACTTTTAGTGCCCAAAGAAAAAAGATATACTTAGTGATAATAGTGACTTATGGAAGCGCTATAGCATTTGGGAACTATTGACAAACTATAATCATCATTGACAAACTATATAATCATCAAAACCTGCTTTTAAAGAATATTAAAATTACATTCACAGTTGTCCCTGGCAAATCTCTCATGTTAAAACTTGTATTTGTATTTTTGCCCCAATAGCAAAAATACTTGATACATTTACATATTAAAGTTTTTTTGGTTAACACATTAAATAGCGTATTTAAACCCTGCAACAATACCAATGAAACAAAAACAGCCAATAACTACACACTCATTTCATGATCAAAGAATCATAAAGTTTTAATAAACAAATGTAATATATAATACAATATGATGCAGGATGAGATTGTGACGAAAAAAGTTTACACAAGCAGCTTTTCAATCTCTTGCTGCAATGCCTGGATCTGAGGTTTCAGCTGAGAGCCCTCATTGGCAGTGATGGAACATGCAATAACTGCACGGGACACACCGCACGCTCGGCCAAGAGCTGTAATAAGATACAATCAAAATTGTAGGCAACTATACAAATATCATAATTTAAGTCGAAGTTAAAATAGAAATTTCTTAAGTTTTTTAAAGTAGGTATTAACTTTTTTAAACTTTAGGAGATTGTATAATGATAAGGGACAATATTGCAATTTAATTTAATAATAAAATATTATGCAGAATATCTTATAAACATGGAGCAGTTAAATTTAAAGTATCTGCTTCTTATTACAGTAATATAATTGGCTCCTTTAGAAAGATCAATATAGTAATTTAAACTTGTTATAAGTAAAAGGAATCGAGAAGCACACATGGAAGTAGGACACTAAACCAAGACTAAAAATAACAAATAGTTCAGAACTTAAAAACGTGAACAAGTTTTGTATCCAATATTACTTACCATGCTTTGACTTTACAAACACATATGGTACATTCTGTAAAAAAAAAGATTTAATATGCATTAATACATTCAAGTAAATCAGAAAAAGTTTGTACCTCTTATTTTAGGTACAGATAATAAAACTAAATGTAGATTCAAGTTAAATCAAGGCACTAAATGTCGATAAACTTTATACCTCAATCTCCTACATCAATTTTAAAATTTAACTAATCAAAAGAAACAAATGGAGCAGAAAATTTTTAATCCACCTGAAACACAAGGCAAGGTCAATTTTGTATTTTAATATAACATCTAGATGAAAACAAGATGAGATGCTAAATAAACTGCCAGATAAAAAAAAATTACATAACATAAAAAAAAAGAAAAACAATAAACTTTAATAATTAATTTTTTACAGCAGTCTATTCAAATTATAATTAATTTGACACAAAATTTTTGCTTTTCATAACCAATTCATAGTAACAGTTCTTTTTTACCATAGTCAACCATTACGAGTATAGGGTGATGGACCAAAAAGGGTAAGGTCAAAATAATTTAAATGGCTAGATACACGAACCAAATGCCAAGCCAAGTCACTTTGGAAAAACCATAAATTACCTTATCTTCGCATAGTAGTGGTAAATGCAGAAGGATTTCCAATGGCTTTGCATCGGCTGCCATGACAATTACCTCAGCTAAGCCTCTATTGAGGGTCTTGGTAGCTAAAACAAACCGCAAATTAACAAATCGCATTACTACAAAAACGAAATCCAAATACTATATAAAATACATTAAATAAGAAATGGTCTTAAAACATTCATTTATGCAACTAGTGGGGAAAGCGAATCTTTAAAACAAGGGGGCTATATGCCATGTAAGCCAAAGCAAAGGTGTAGTTTCAGAACTCATTTTAAAAAAACAGTGTCTAGCCCATAGATTGATGACTTCGTCCAATCTCATTCACATTGGACATCAGTTAGATTTTAGAGAATGTGAGCTCTGCAACTACACTTTTAAAATAATGTCCCCAAGTCTAATTTATGAGTAAGGTTTGAAAACCACAATTTCTTATAAACCCATGTAAAAAAAGATTGATTTATACAAGATTGAAAAAAAATACCGATTCATACAAGATTACAATGGAAGTTAAATGTGTAACTTGCAGTACGCATGATAGTTTTTTGTAGCAAAAAAACATGCAAAATGTCTGTTGAAAACAGGTTTTGAAATTAGATGCCAAATGTGACTTACTCATCAACTTTGTGACAAACTATATTTAGTCGCATTTATCACGACCAGGTTTTTAAAATAGTCAACACCAAATTTTTTCACGGTGGCAACAAAATCCTTAAAAAAAGTTCCCTGATATGATATTTCCATGATTTCCCTGATACTTCCATAAGAAATTCCCTGATTCTACAATTACTTAGAAAATATACAATTTACACAGTTCAATGCAGTACAGAAAATTTACACGAGACAGCGCAGGACTTTCCGGATTATGGGTTAGCCTACCTAACTTTTCCAGATTTCCGAAAATTGGGAAACAAAAGTTAAGAGGAACCACATGATCAGAGAATCACTTTATAACATGGTTTGTACACTCCTTGAAAAGTTTTGAATGAAAAAGCTCATTTTCAAGCCCAAATGCTTGAAAATGAATCTGAGTATAGGGGGGCAAAGTCTGTATTATTTACTGCAAACTCGAATTGTATCAAAATTTTCAACGTCATTTTTTCTCTTTCTTACATAATATCATAATATTTTTAAACCCCCATGTTTCCAAACAGTCATTAATAGGTATAGTAGAACTCCAATTATCCAAAGCGGTGATGATTATCCAAATATCAGAAACTAATTCCACCCGGCCTATTTGTTACTGTTCGTCTTTATTGGATGTCACGCATATGCCTACTAATTTTTTTTTTTACCGACCAAAAAAATTACTAAGCATGACATCCAACGGAGACAAACGGAATTTTTTCTTTTGATCAAGTGTCCGTCAGTAGTGATCACAAGAACCTAAACCCGCAGTTTAAGTAATCCAAAATGGAAAAATTCCCTGATAATTTGCGAAATTTTAAAAATTCCATTATATTTCCAGAATTAAAAAGTTCCTTGAGAATTCCCCGATTTCCAGGTTATGTTACCACCCTGTTTTGTCGTGATTTCCAAACTTGCACAGAAAATAAACTTATCATGAAATCACAAATCTCGAATGATCCTTAATTTGCCAAACACTCTGCTATGATCCTAAAACCACAAAAATTAAGCTATCCTGAAGTCGCACAACCCCGAGACTATCAAGGTAATAAATTATGAAAAATTAACTTTTCAAACAAAACAATTTTGGTAACTAAAACGATAGTAGTATTTTAGGTTAATAGCACAGATTGCCCCAAAATGTCATTTTTTTCAATAATGTTTGAAATTATCAAAAGAAAAAGCTACAGTTAAATCCTAGTTTCGGTATACGGCGACTTTTTCGGAACGTTGGCGACAAAAAAAAAGGCGATAAATAATTCCAATCTGGCAACACAGTTGTTTGACTTCGCGGTTTCCGAGTAGCATCGTCTAATCACGCGTCGGTATGCGATGTTTTCTCGCCAACAACTTTGGCGAAAAATAAAAAGTCGCCGTATACCGAAACTAGGAATTAACCAAAGCTACTCCTTTAAACATGTACTTAAAACTTCACATCAGTTTTTTTTTTATAAAATTTATTAGGGCTTTAACATTTTAAACAGGGAGAAAGGACTTTCCTATTACGGAAAAGTAAGGATAAAAACAAACATTGCTATAGGTAAGGCAACCTTAGGTAACTTTTAAGATCGCCATTAGTCGCTAAAGATAATAGAGGTATGCATTGCTGTGAACTATATCATTACAAATGAAAAACAGCTTGCTGACCCATGGAACTCACCTTCATTGGCGCCCTTTTTTAACTGCTTGTAGTTAGAAGTTTGTTGCACCAAACTCAGAATTTTTGTTGTTAAACCTGCATCAGCCAATGGATAGGCCTTGGGATTTACTTCTTCAGTCTGAAAAACATACATTTACATTGTATCAAAAATATGACAGCAATTGCAATTCATACTGGGTCATTTTAAAAAATTACAGAATCTGCTTACTGAAGGAATTATTGAAGAAACATGCATACATCATTTTCATCAAATTTGAACGTTTAGAAGCTAAATAACAAATATTAATTCTGCAGATTTAATCTAACTAAAGTAATATGTATATTATACACAAGCTGCCAACACTACCAAATTTGTTATAGTATGTTTGAAAAATTAAATTTTCATTTGATTAAAAGATTAACTTAGTAACTATTAATAACCCGGCGTAACACACGTGTTTTTTGGGAGGAACCAAACTGCGTAGCCATATGATAAAACTCTTGTTTCTCTTCATATGAACTTATCATCATAACAAAATGTACTTACCATGATAGAAATTTAAAAATTTTGACGAGTTTAATTACAAATTAACAGGTTTCTTGGACCTTCACAAATATAAAAGATTAGCACGTTTCACGAGAAATATCCATACACAAATATAATAAAATAAAATGTTTTTTCCGGTTGAGCCTAAGCATCACAGTTACAGTGACTTCTGAAGTACAAGTAAATGTTGAACAATATTATTATAATTTAATTTTTTCAAAATTAATGAAAGTTTTTTTGCAGTTATGAAATTTTAAATAGAATAAATGATTCTTTCTGTCTGTAATTTTTCTCATGTATTCAAAGAATCTATATTTTTAAAATTATGATCTTAATCGTTATCGTTAAAGCCATTTAACAGATGACAAGTAAATAGTTTCTTAATCAACATTCCAATAAATAAAGAAATGCTATGAATTTCCTTTTTCTTTTATCATAAAGTATAATTACATGAATAATAATTGTTCCTTTGGTTTAAAAGGTATGAAAAATGTTCAAAGAGAAAATGTTTTTTACAGCTCTGCGGAAGAATACTTAATACGTCATGCTGCATGTGTCAATTTTTTTCCCCGTAATATCATCAAAAATCTTGAGCCTTCAAAGTGATTAGACATATATTTCGGAGCTGCTCTTAGAGAAGACGATGGAATAGTGTGTGTTTTCACGCGCCCGCACCGTAAGGTGCCACAGCACAAAAGAATAATCATGGCGTAAGCTGATTTATATTTATTATTGCTTGCTTGTTTTTAAAGTTGATATTTTTGTTATCAATCATCGACGCCATCTTGATGACCTCGTAACTCCTTATTGGGTCAAGCATTACCAGGAAGAAAATTATCAAAAATCTATATTTTCCTTCTAAATAAACTTATTAATTTTAGAGATGACATAAGTAGATTTATGAAACAATATTTTGTTCTCAAACACGTTTTGTCCTTGATTACTATATAATTATGTAATATCTCCAAATGGCAATATTGCTGACAAATGAAAGACTAACATTTTGATCATTTAATTGCTACTATATTAATTTGCTTGACAAGTTGTAATAACCACTTTTCATAAATTAAGATAACCATCCAAACATGAGACGTAAAAACATGTGTATTTCCCGTTCCTTATAGATAAATATATTGATCATCAGTAATAGGGATTAAAAATAATTAAATCTTAACTTTAACAGACCAAGTAAATAGCCAGAGTAAATCTCATTTAGCTTGGTAGTATTCTTAGATGTCCAGACTTTGATATTTTCCCATTGATTGGTATATGTGTGTAACTTTTACTTTGTAAAATTTTGCTTTAGTATTGTTTTCCCAAGTTATAATTTAATATGCTTTAAAGTTATTTTGTATCTTTTTGTCCCTTCTAATACTTTGTAACTGTGTTCAAAATTAATGTGCAGATGTTGCATAAAGTGTTGAGTTATGTTGTTTACTTGGAAACCAGCCACACAAGCTTGCATAACAGGGCTGGTTAATTTCTTCATGTATTGTACGTTTTACCTATGTTTTAGAGATGTAACTATGAAAATGTGGTTAACGTTTCATTGTGTGACATTTTAAGCTTATGTTTTTAAGAAAAGAGTGAGTTTGTCTTTTTTAGATAAGTATAAATGTCATTAGTTTTATAAGCTAAGTGTTGGATTCAACCAAACCCCTTGTTTTCATTTCTTAACATAATTTGCATTTGAAGGTTGTAGTTGCAAATCTTACATTTTCCAAGATATGAGATATAGGAACTGGCTCCTTCATTGGAAACTTTTGACGACTTGTTGTTTCAATTGGAAGAAGTTGCTAATGAATGGACTGACGCCTCTATCTTAGTTATACCGGAGATGTGTGTTTGCAACGAAACCCTCCGATGGGTTTTTTTTTATTTAGAAGTAGGCACATATCTTACTTAAAATAGTCAGAATTAAAAAAAAAATAGTTGTTGATACACTCACATGTATAAGTAGCCAAATACTTTTCTATGCTGTTAAAATTGTTAATATAGTTAAAATTGACAGTCTTTAAAATTTTAAACCATTTTCCATGGTCATTAAGGTTAAAGTATGATTATTTTAAGAGGGAGGTTTCCTCAAAATACTCACAATAGACCCTAGTTTTCAAATCCATTTGTCAGATTGCTGCTAGATGCAGCAATAGATTGCTTAGATGAATTCTTAGCACACAGACAATTACAACCATTTAAAAACAGTGTTTTCTACTCAGGAAAGAAAACTAAATGAATGTTACATGTTAGGGGGGAAAAACTTAAAATATCCCATCTCAGAGAAAGCAATCAGTGTTTGATTTAGTGGCTACACCATTGCTAATTACCATTTTGTCAAGGGAACCTTCTAACCCTAACCTAACTGCATTTTGACCAGGGCGCGAAATTACCGCTAGACCTCTAGACAATGCCGATGTTTTTTCGGAAAGGCCGATAAAAAATTCCAACTTACTAGACCGCGAGCTCACCATATTTTGTGTATGGCAGACGTTGAATAAATTGTCTTTTGTTTCAATTAAAAACACAATAACATTCCCTCAGCAACAACAAAAAAATCTTAAGTCGCGATGAAGTCACAGGGTATCCTAATTTTTGAAACTAACAAAGAACCTGAAATTTGGTGAACTGATCTGTCCTGAACTAAGAAAGAAGTGGAACCCTGATCCTATGCTGATTACACTGCCAACTAGATATTACGAGGAGTTGTGGTTGGTTGATCGATTTTTTCAGAAAGAAAACTTTAATAAAAACCTGCTACGATTACGTCTCGAACAAATATTACTAGGTGCTGAGGCTGGTTGACAAATCTGATCTGATCAAAACTAGAACTATAAGAAAAAAACCTAACCTACTGCGATTATGCGGCTACTTAGCAAATGTTTACTAGTTGTCATGGGCAGGTTAAGAACTGCTGAGAGAGGTTTTAGTTTGTATAAACTTATACACTCTGATATTAGAAATAACCTCCGTCCCCAAATCATCACCCAATTTATACAAATTAGACTTCACTCTCCAGAAATCGGTCTATTTGATCCATAGCAAGCCATTCAATTTTGGAAAAGTGATGTAAAAAGAAAAAGGCCAAACACAAAGCCATATTTACGTAGAGGCGGTTTTGAATCTAACTGCGAGAGTACTTCTGCAGAAGAGTCAGGCAACTGATTAACGAGTGTTGCTGTAAAAATTAGTTAATACATTAAATTTTAGATAGTAAAATTGATTTTTTAATTAATTTTTAGGTCTAGCAAAATTTTTCAATGTTTAGTACTTTTAAGTTCCTACTAGACCGGTTGTCTAGTGTAAAATTTTCTTAATTTCGCACCCTGTTGACCATTATTAAACATTATTTGGAATCTTTACCATTTATTTTTATATGATCATTGAATGAGTCGTAGACAATAGCCCTTGGGAAATAAGCTGACAATTAAATGCTTTGTTAATGGAGATAAAACTGAATATTTGTTAAGTGTCTAATTTCTAAACGGGAAATAAGAAGGATTAATCAATTTAATTTTGGCTCTTCCCTGTATTTTAATGTGTTTTTTTTTTTAATTTCTTGGCATGATTGATAAAGATATGTTTGTGAGCCCTCTATAAATATCAGTAGCAAAATACTGACACTAATATAGCTAAATTGAATGCAATTACTTAAGGAAGACCTAGCGTATTCAGGCCGGAATGCTATTTGGCAACTTTTGGCGTCCGTGAAACAGTAAACACAGGGTTGCTATAGTTAGTAGTATTTTACGAAATATTTATATTAATTCAACATCAATATTTGGTTTCAAATGTTGAAAAATTATTAAGATTAGTTAATTTAGAATAATAATTACGTAGCTCGTTAATTGTTTGTTTCATAGCTGGTTTATTGCTTCTCCAGATGCAGCTTATTCCTGTCATTGTAATATGGCTTTTTTTCCCGTGAAGTATTCTCTCGGTTGCATTTCTTGAATTCCTTCCGCTGCTTCTGCTCACAGAGTGGTGTCGGTAGCGTGAGGGAATAGTTTCACATGATGTTTTGTTTATATCATGCTTTGAAAGCCCAGTAATGTTTTAATGGTCGAAACTTAACTTGTTGTACGCCATATACGTTACGAAATTATCCCGTCTGCGCCGTAAGTTGTGAAACTCGGAAATCTTTTGACTCTCTCCGGGCCGTCGATTGTGGCCACTCGAGCCGTGATATCCTTTAAAAAAACGCTGGTACCCCCTCGGGGCCGTCAATTGTGGCCACTCGAGCCGTTATATCCTTATCCATACGTTGTGATTATAATTTATTTAATCAAAAGTTGTTAATAAGTTAAATTATTATCGGCCTGCGGCCGATTATAATAAAATCCGAACCAAACCTTACACACCTTTCGAACTAATACTCACCTGCACAAAAACCGGAATTTTCAAAATAAACCCATATCACGCTTTACTATTGTTTACATAATTCTTGTACGCTGTATTTTCAACCAAACCAACTTAAAAGTAAATTAGTTTGCAAGATTTGGCAACAAGATTGATGTAAACATCCATTGAGTTGAAAGTTGAACTGGAATGTTTACCAAATTAAGTACGTTTTCGCTACTTGGCTGCAAAGGTTAAGCCGCCAAATCTAGTCCGGCCTGAATACGCTAGCAGTACCTTACTTAATAACACTTGTGTAAATAAATAATTGTTTTGACTCGGTGTATGGTGCCTACCTACTGAACCTACTAAAATCTTTAGTATGATGCCACCATACCTATAAAAGAGATGTCAAAGTATATATCCGCACAATATACATTGGCTTGCTTATATCTTAAACTATGGTTTTTTGCACACAAGTCCTGGTAATTTTATCTAAACAGAATTTAACATATTGAAACAACAATGATTGTGTTTTTCTCTTCAGTGTAACTTATCTTTAACAATATTTTATCCCATTTGTTTAAAAAAAAATCGCCTTGTATTCTGATCAAATTGTTGTTGTTGTTTTAGGTTTTTCCACAATGTGGTTTCCACTACTCCTTCAGTGTTTTTGGTGGTTGGTATCAAACAAAAAATCAACAATGGTCGAGTACGAGTTGAACTTAGGGTGGCTGGACGAAGCCACCCTCTTTCCTGCTGAGCCCAATGACTACGGATTTAATTTCGATGAAATCCTGAGAAGCAGCAACAAGACAAATGATGATGCAGACCTGATTACTGGTCTCCCAGGTGGGGTTTCTTTTCATTCAGTTGTAAAGTATGTGTTATTTATTAGTGATAGTTCAAACTGCCAGAAATCTCCATTAATGGTAGTTTAGATAAAGACCTAATTGTGAGTCATAATTATTAGACAATATGAAGGGTTTTTTTGCTATCAATCTCTGCCAGTAGATTAGTGCACAAGTGGTAGAACTGCAAATGATGGTTCGGTTTGAAGATGTAGCTACCAATCCCGAAGTATGCAGAAAGAAATGAATCCTCGACAATATGGAATGCATCTACAACATTCATGTAGTTTACAGTTCTCCTCTTACAAAACAAATTTTGTATTAACCACCTTACTGTGACTGCTTCTGTTGGTACCAGAACTCATAAACATCAAATGCAGATAATTAAGTTTTTGTTTTTTAACCAGTTGTCTTACTTGTTATTTTTGAATTTTCAGATCTAGATTGGTTGGATGCACAAGCAGATCTCTCTGTCCTAGATGAGTCTAAAGGCTTCAATATCCAGCCTTTTGAAATAGAAGATCCTCTAAATCCAGATGATGCTGACCTTTTACTAGATTTGATTGACAACAGTATCTTGAATGCATCATATTTGTCTTCTGATCTTTGCAAAGCCAATCTGCAAGACATCCTAAGCTCAAGCACACACATTGAGCAACCGATAGCTTCTTCCAAGGTTTCAGACCTGCCCATGTCATTGCCTTTTTATGAGCCCATCTGTGAGGTCAGTTCACCAACTAGCTGTACTTCAGGCAGTGTATGTCCATCGCCCAGCGGATCTTCCAGCATCGACGATGGTTTCTACGAATCCATCTCTGAAGCCTCCTCACCTGCATCTTTTGCCGATTCTGCTGGAGTTACAGTCACAGTCTGTGACATGGACGTCACCAGCATTAAAGCTGAGCCTATGTGCCTCGATGAAGTGACCCAATCGGTGAGGAGGAGGAAATATGTCCGGGATAACCTCAAGGAGATCCCAAAGGTTAAGGTGACCTTGAAGGACGCTTTCCACCCCTATGCTAAGGCTGCACCTTCTAAGAGATCCTTGGGTAAGAAAGAGAGGAAGAAGGTTCAGAACAAGGAGGCTGCTGCTCGCTATCGCATAAAGAAGAGGATTGAGGAAGGTCATTTGTCTGGAGAGGTTGAAGATCTGGAGAAAGAGCAGGAAGGGCTGAGGAAGAAGCATGATGACCTTCTGTCGGAGATTAAGTACCTGAAGAATTTGATGAAAGAGGTCCTTCAGAAGAAAGGCATAATGTAGATTTTGATTTTTCGTTAGCTTTTTTCAGGGTTTCATTGTTATTTGTCTGTAGTTAGTGGATTCATGTATCTTGATCCAACCACCATGTATTTTTTATTTTATATATATCATTAAAGTAACTGGGAAAAAAACATGAATTGCCTTTCTTTTTTTTTTTATTTAGCCATTTCCCATATAACTTACTGAAACAATTTAAAAGTGAGGTCAAAGAAGCAGGAGTATGTTGCTTAAAATTAATGTGTAGAAATTATAAAAGAAAAGAAACAGTATTTAAGTGACGAATTTTATTTGCTGAAGTTTACATTATGAAAATTTTCCACAACTTGATTTGCTGCTTCATATTTTTATCTTGAATTTATTCATCTAAAATAAACAAAAAAGAAATCTGTTTAGTACTAAAATTTGAGGATTAAGAAACTAGTATTTATAGGGAATATTTTCTAAACAGATATCAAAATCCTATTAGTTTTTTCACTTAGCAAACATCTCCCTATTTTCTATACAACCATTGTGTTAATTTGCTAAAAATATTTAAATTTAGTTGCACTACAACTTAGGTGTACTCGTCTTTTTAGTGATCATTACATAGGGAGTCGGTAATTTCATTAATTATCATTGCAATTTTGAATCACTTTCACAAAAAGAAGAAAGCTGGGAAAAGAATATTTTTGTTATACAAATGTTTTTTGATAGAGCTATCATGAAATTCCTTAAATTTAATCATTTAAGAGCACCTTCAATTGGTAAAGTGTTCGAAACTGATTTAACATCAAAAGAAACTTGGGTAGTTGCTAGAAAGGTTAAGTGTGACAAGTTGAGTGAAAGCTATCGAGTTATTAACGGGGCTTGGAAAGTTTCTTTTAAAAAGTAACTATGTTACAGTAACAATTGCTTAATGCGAAAAGTAATTGATCACAGTTACTTTAAGAAATTTCAAGTTATAAGAAAAATTTAAAAGTAAATTACTTTCTGAAAAATCTAACAGCATTTACCTGAAATAAGCAAGCCTGTTGCAAGTGACCCGTTACTCAAATCCCTGGTTATTAACTAAGTTACTACACTGCTCACAACAATTAGGGGAGCGCATGGTTTAAACCTGTTCACCCCCAATGATTCCATTTGGAGTCATCAGCTTGCACATTTTATGTTTGTTTTAATTAAATGAAAATATGAAAAACATAGTAAAATAAAATTCACTCTAAAACAATTTTAGCAAATAAATTGACCCTAAATTCTTCATGCATGCATTTTTTAGATGTTTAAAAATTGATTTTAACTATTTTTAACAAATAATGTTTTGAAAAAGTATTGTTATAATTTTTTCAAAATTACAATTCCAATTTTCCCCCTTAAATTTCAATTTAAAAAATAATGATTTTTTTCCCCTGTTTTTAACCATTTCATTCTTTATGCATAATGAATCTATTTCACAAATTTTAGATTTTTAGAATAAAAAGTTGAGACTGAAAGGTAACAAAAGTACTTAAAGTGCTCCCCTAATTGTTTTGAGTAGTGTAGTTAAAAAAAAATGAGTAAAAAAAAAAAAACTGTGGTAAGTTCTTTAGCAAGTTCATACGTAGCAGAACCAATGTTGGAAGCAATAAGTTCTTTTATAGAAGGATTTTTTTAGAAATAGACAGATAACGATGTCCAGTATTGTTACATACGAGGTTTTCTTAATGGTTGTGATGCAGACATATCTATAGAAAAGTTAGAATTCAATTTGAGAGTATTCAATTCATTGACTTATCAAGCTGCAATATATATGTACCTACCCCCCCCCCCCTACCCTACGCAGTTCATTGACATTCGTGGATGTTTTTGAAAGATTAACAACTGTATTTCAATTAACCGAAGGTCGATTTTTGCAGAATAAAACTATTTTCAGCTTGAATTAACTTTGTTTTCAAACTAACACAAAACTTAAAGACAATTTGAGTTTTAAAAAAAATTACTTGTTATATAATTGTGACAAAACATACTTTACTAGTAACTGATTTGTATAATAACGATTACTTACTTGTTTCCTCTCCTTTACCACAATCTGGCACCAGGTACTTCCACTGGCACGTGCCCGCCTTTGGATTGAAGGCCAGGCCGCTCTGGCAGTTCATCTTGGATGCCAGCCCGTCACGGCACTGGTAGAATACTGTGCAACTTTTCGGGGTGGCGAAGATCCCGTTCTTCCTCGGGCAATTCTTGCTCGACTGAGGAGTTTCTGAATTGAAAGTGCGATGAAATCAATTATTTATAGGCAATTCGTTCCAAACAACGGTTGGCGAGCGATAGCGAGAAGGGGGCGGAGCCCCCTAGTATTTCAAAAAATAAATATATAATATTCCTCGCTTTTAAATAGAATGAAAATATTTCATATCAACATACAAATAATTTCGTAGGGAAATATATTTGACGTCATTTCAAACTGATCGATGTCGCAAAAATAATTTTATTTTAATTTATTGTCTAAAAGAATTAAAGTTTCTCGAGCGATTGTTGCGAATGGCGATGGTGATTTAATTCTAATAAAAATGGCTTCTTATGCTTTTTAAATGAGCATTAAATTTTGCAGTTTTTTAAATAATTGAAGTACTTCGAATTCTTTTCTGAAATTTTCAATGTTTTCTAATTTCGATGCGCTGAATTTTTTGACGTATCACACTTGTCCGTAGCATTTGTAGTTTGGGCTATGAAAGTGGGTGACAGACAGACGGACTGAACGATTATAATACCTTCCACTTTTTACATTATAAACGTAGTGTGGAAGCTAAAAGTGAATTCATATCTTATAATTTAGACATAAACTGCCAGACTCCACGGACGTAAAGCTAGGACACACCACGGATATGACATATCACGCTCTGTGGACTAAAAAATACTATAATAAAATTCTCATTTTTGACTAAGTTACTTTTTTAAAAGCCTTTATTACTTTTAAACTGGCAGGGACAAGAATGGTTCGTTTTCAGAGTATTCACCAAGGCACAACTTATTGTCATTACGCAGGTACACCAAAAAAAATGAGTTAGTTCACTAGGGTATATGACAATCCACTTCAACTTACGCAGGTACACTCTGTCTCCACACGAGACCATGAATGGGAAGTCGCACCTCTCGTAGTTGGGGTTGTTTGCTTGGAACACCATCCCGTCCTTGCAGAGCTTCTCTTTGGCCACCCCCTTGCGGCACTCGTAGTACAGGTCGCACTGCTCGGGGTCCGGGAAGTACCCGGACTGGCCTGGGCACTTGAACGGCTGCTGCGACCAAACTAAAGAAAAGAATAGAATTTTTTAAATAAATCACTGTAAATTTGCATAAAATTGGTTGAGCCCGGACACTAGAACGGCTGCTGCGACCAGACCGAAGGAAAAAAAATGAGAAATTTTAAAGTAAATCCCGGTAGATTCGCGTAAATATGTTTGATTGTCGTAGATTTACTCTAGGTGTTTGTAGGAAGACTACAGAAAGACCGCCAGCAGATGGCTTTGCAAATTCCCCCTAGTAATTTAGTTAGCAACTAATACAGTAGTATAAACAAGTAGGTTTGTAACAGAATCTATCACTTAACCCGCTTCCACACATTTGTGTTTAACAGGAATAAACGCGCCAAACACAACATTAATTCTATATTAAACATTTACACGCCAAATTTGGCTAGTTTCATTTATTTTATTTCGAAAATTCAATAATTATTACTTATCGTTTGCAAAAATTAATTTATATTTCAAAGAATAAATATGTAATATTCCTCGCACATTCCTGCACATTTTTATGCCAAGTTAGAATTTTCTATGCATCTTTCTTCATACATATATAATGAACCATCAAAAGAACTTTATTGTGATATTACAACAATCCAAACTGAATTATAACACATAAATAAATATTTTTATTTTTTTTTCAAATAAAGTTTCTCGTACGTTTAACGAAATGGCAACAGTGAAAATATTGAATAAAAATGGAATTTGCATGTTATTTCAATGTAGATTAAATTTTTAGTTATTTAAATTTTAAATAAACTTCTAATTAAAATTTTTTAATGAAATTTGGAAGTAGCCTAATCTGATTTTTTGCTTCAAAATGACGTATCCCACTTGTCTGTGGGACTTGTGGTTCTTTCTGTGAAAGTGGGTGACGGACGGACAGACGGACGGACAGACAGACGGACTGAACGATTATAAAACCTTCCACTTTTTACGTTATAAACGTAGTGTGGAAGCTAAAAGCCTAAGTAACCCATCTCTAACTTGGGGATCTATTTGGTAGACAATGGGCTGCGTAAAGTAGTAACATGTTTTATTACGTTACGGAGTGTTCCCCCCCCCCCCCCAATTTTGCCCCAACGCCTTGCATCTCATCATGGACACATGTTTTATAATTTTGCAAATGCATTCAATTAAAAAAAATCTTCACTTCATCCACCAATATTTTTCTGGACGGACCTTCCCCTTTTCCTTTCCCCTTGAAAATCCTCATCACACCTCTACCATGGTCCATTCTTTCCATTTGTCTCAGAGCTCAGCCATTGAATTCTCTTTCTTTATAATATTAATAATGTCCTTCTCACCAAATCATCCAGAAGAACGAAACTTGTTCGGAACCTGAAAAGTATGGTCGGGAGTACACGTACAGATTTTTGTTCTTCTTCTTCGAAACAGCCGACACTCAAAACCAGACAGAAGGCGTGACGTCAAGAAATCTCTGGCTTATAAATTCAGTCCGCCTGAGGCAAAATAAGATATTCGTGAGCTAAAATGTATTTCAATGTTACCTAGTATCATGGTATTTATTTTAACAATGTATATATATATACACTACTTTTCCAGCTATCTTTAAAACGAAGTGTCATTTTGGATTAAAAATATTTTATTTTTAAATCATAGGTGATTAAGGTATAATTATTGTGAGATATTCCTTGTACAAAATTCTGCTACGTTACACAATGCTATGCAGCGGCGAGTAAGGTTGAAAGTATCTACTTCATTTCAGAAATAATAAATCACCAATAATCCGACTAACTCTGTGATTGTAACTCTTGTGCCGTTATTTCAACAAAACATAAATCGGAACTCCTAAAATTGCTTACCACTACACGAATAAATATTTCTTAACAGAACTAAAGAAAAAGAAACGATTGCAACAACAAAACAATTACTCACGACTATTATCGAGCCAAGGATTGGACAAAGCAGTTCTGTAAAACCATTTTGTGTACTATAGTACACTTATTACGGAGAAAACCACTTTCAGGGTAAAGACAAAAAAAATGTAAGTGTATATCGAACAGGTGTTTAATTAATTAAAAACTTAATGTGGGTCAAATATAATTTATTTATTTATTTATTTATTTTTTTTGTTTGTTTGTTTGTTTGTTTGTTTTTTGTTTGTTTGTTTGTTGTTTGTTTTTGTTTGTTTGTTTGTTTGTTTTGTTTTGTTTGTTTGTTTTTGTTTGTTGTGTTTTTTGTGTGTTTGTGTGTTGTGTGTGTGGTGTTTGTTTGTTTGTTTGTTTATATAAAAAAGGAGAGTAGGGAGATAGGGGAGTAGAGGGGAGATAAATTTCCCCTGGATTTTTGCAAAATATGTTTGAAAATTATTTTAGAATAGTGTAGACGTATGGAGAGAGACAAAAATGTATTTTCAATTTTAAAATTTTTAAAAAATTAAATTTCTTCTCATCATTTCCTAAATCTACTAAACTAACGTGAGTGCTAGCTTGGCACATTGGGTTTAGATGACAAGCCCCGGAGGATAATTTTCCTAGTCATGTCCTCACCTTAGCCATCCTATATAAACAGAACACGCTGGACAAAAAAAAATGACCTTTTGAATATTCTTCACTTCATCCACCCATCTTTTTCAACAGCATCAACGAATAAAAAAACATAGCAGTTGTTCTATGACTATACGATTTCATGCTAATGGCGAGTAGCCTAACCTTCGTTTCTGCTAGTGCTAAACAGGTTAAACATGCTAGACAAGTCAACATTAATATCCATTTTGGTTTTTTTTTAAAGCATTAAAACACGATTTTTAGAAGTTTTCTTTTAAAAAGAGTATAACCCTGTCCTTCAATATTAATGTCTTTAAATGTAAAGCACATAAATTAAGGTTGCATTGCAAATTGTCTAGTAATGATATTAGTCTAATTATTTTGAAGCACTTATTTTTTAATGACATCCAAGTGACATAAAATATAAATAGAAGGATGAATTAGACAAAGAATATTTTGATTTTATACAATTTCTACTGAGTATTGAATTACGACCTTCAAAGGGTTTCTGAAACCGTCTAAAGTATTAAACCATTAACGACCAATTTGTGCATACCATTACATCTTCCTTACCGAATAATAGCGTTTACTTTAGGTTTTTAAAATTCGTTTTATCGTGTAACTTAATTTGTGTTACATAAATTGTTCAGTACTATGGTCTTGATTTGTTTTATAATTTGTTTATTTAGATAAACTTACACATAAAGCTTATTTTCGCATGGCTAATTTTTTTCCAATCGTCTTTAAGGGGGTTAAATAATTGTCTATGTTTTTCTTGGCAATATTTCAAATTCAAAAATTTACTAAAAAAATCGGTAGTAAGAGAGGCATTAAATCATATTAAGTTAAATGCTCCGTTTATTGATGGATTACATTTACTACTAATTTTTTTAAAGAGTATGTTCACTAATGTCTTAACAAATGTGAAACTCAAAATGAGGGCTCGTGCCCAAGTTGGCCTTTCATTGAGAAGGTTCCGAGTTCTAAACCACCCTTAAGGATGTGTGTTGGTAAAAAAAAATAGACTCAATCACGGGGTTTCTAAAGTACATTGAGACAGTAGGAAGTACTCGTTAAATCTGTGGGATGCAAAGTCGGGGGAGTGCAATGGGGCAGACGTACTCGTTAAATCTGTGGAGACAAAAGACCCGACCTCGTCATTTGACGGCGGTTCTAAATTACAAGGTGCGTATCAGCTACTTTGAAATCAAACTAAGTACAAATGATACACAAAAAATACTATAAGCATAATGACTGGTATTAGCGCGTCTCTAGCGAGTGCAGTAAGCCAGTAGTTACAAAACCAAACCTACAATTTGTCAATTCTACACTTCGAAAAGCACGTGCCAGTTGACTGTTTGGATACAGACATCTGATCAAATAACTCCGACAACTATTGGTCAATTCGATTTGAAACTCAAAAATCAGGATCGTCGATGCATTAAATACACAGATAGTTGTCTGTTCTACATTACAAACTTGCTGGTTCATTTTTAATTAGTTTTATTTGAATTATTATCTTCCCATTATACTTAGTCATTTTGTAATTAAATTTCTTTCGAGGGCAAGAGAAGTGTACCTAATGTGGCTAGTGCTCTTAATTGTAGACACCCTTTGATTAATGTGCTTTAAAAGATTATTTCAAATGTTTCGATGTTTGGTACTTATCCTACTTTGTTTCATAGTTAATATTGAAATTCCTCTTAAATTAATAGTTAGAAACTTATCTTTAAATTTCAGATTTTCTAACTTTTATGTAAGTCGAGGGAAAATATAAAAACTTTAAATTTGCCTTTTAAGTCAAATGTTTCCAACACAATGTTGTTGAAGCTTCTTTTCCTAGTTTCTTAAGACTATTACTCCAATTTCTTTTATGGTTCAGCAGAACTTTTTTTAGGCCATTTCTTTAAAGATATTATTTTGTAAACAAGTTTATCTCTATAACCCGCCGTATCCACAATTACTTATTCAAAGTCCCTAACTTTCACGACAATTCCTCTGCAGCTGCAAATAGTTTCTGTCAGCTGTTCCTTACTTCATATGGCCTTATTGGGGCGGATCCAGAAGGGAGGTGGGGAAACGACAGCATGGCGTATAACAATAGCGTGATCTGTATATTTTAATTATCATATAAAGTTCATTAATAAATACAGAACGAATGGGAGTCTTTTGATCCTCTTAATACGTGCCATCCAAAACGACAACATATAGGTTTGGTTAAGTTAGTTTGAATTATCGTCTCACTAGAGCTACACGAGAGTAATTTAGATCCACAGTCAAGTGACTCCTGAGTAAGCACCCAATGTAACCATTAAGGGCGACATACACAGCGTTTGGTGTTTGAAGCATATTTAACGTGCACTCCCTCTACACGGGGTATTATTCGTCCTACATTTATTGGATGCACGGGCCGTTTATAGGTCGGCAGTTATTTTGGCGATGCCCGGACCCAAACCTGGGACCTGCATGCAAGGCGAACGCCTTAACCGACTGGGATTCCAAGCCCCCGACAACATCCAGAAAACGAAGGAAAAAGTTAAATTTTTCTTTTTTGTTTTTTCAAAAGTATTTTTTTCTTTGGATTTTCAAAAGTATTTTTTCCTTCTTTTAAGGTAGATTTTTGTCTATTCTTACCGACATCATTTTCTCACAGATTACGTGGGTAAATTGACGAAAATTTCTCCTTATTTTAAATTCAATCATCAATATATTTCGTAATACGGCCTTTTTATTCTAATTCAATGTTTGTTGTCTATACTTTATTCGATTTTAGTGTCTTGCCTCTGCTATGTAATTGGAAATTTTCTTTTCTGTATAGCAGTCTAATAAATAAATTATCTTCTGCTAAATACAAGGTGAAATTATGGCATTTGAAATATATTTTTGTTTTCCATTAAAGTTCTAAGAACTGTAGAAACAAATATAATTGAAATTTATTATTCCCGTTTATAAATTATATTTTCAAATTTAAAAAAAAATACTGAAAACATTATTAATAAATGGTTATTGAATAACCATAATCGTTTAATTTAGAAAAGGAAATTAAATTAAAATTATTGCTTATTCTTAAAGTCATATCTAAACAAATAAAAACTGTTTGCATACTTGCATAGTATTTTGTTTTATGTAGTCAAACTGTGTTAAAATATTATTTCCAATTAATAGAAAATGGAATGAATTGTTTTTCTCTTCCAAAAAATAGCAACGGAAATGCGAAAGAATGGATTTTGCGGATTTCTGATCAAAATATAAACCTCGAAATTAATTTCAGAATTTTAGAAATACAAAATCATACACACAAAAAACTTTAATCTGTCTGAATTCCACAAAACATTATTTAACTTAAATGAAAAACACATTTTTTATAATTGATTAATATATTGTCAATAGATGACGAATTTCGGTTTAGACGACTTGTAAAGAAAAAGAATTAGAACTATAATAATATGAGAATTACGAAACAGTTTAAATTCCGTTTTGTAATTTGAATTACTCAAACGTGAAAAAATTCCATTGCAAATCATAATAAATGACTTTTCTATTATTTTTTTAATGCGCTAAATTCTTTTGACGTCATTTGATCACATGGTTATTCGAAAAAACAGCCATTTCTAAAAGTGACCTCATTTCGAACAAAGACGCCGCCTTTTCAAACAATTTCGAGAATACTGGTAAAATAATTCGAATTATTACTCACCTATCTGGCAGTGCAGAACCGCCATCAACAAAGTAAACAAAAAACCGTACATTATTACTGTAGTTATTAAGCACGGGAAATTTTTAGAACTGCACAGCAAAAAAAGTCGTCTGAAAAGAATTTTCAAATTGTCTAAAAGACTTTGGCAATAGCTATTACGGCTAGGAAAGCGAAGGAGACCAGACAGGTTCTTAGGGGTTCAAAGTTACAACGGAGGACACCCAAAAGAAGAAAAAAACAAAAATACAAAATTTCAAGAAGATATTCTACAAATCCGAACATCCAAACTTGTTTTGTTCTCTTTTATAACTGTATATCAGTAGAAACGGCCAATGTCTTGTTCCAGTTTTTAAGACATAGGCCTTTTTGTACTTATCTATGCAGATGGTAATATCTGAGAAAAGTAATTTTCGTTGTATGAAGTTTAGTGCTCAATTTATCATAGTAAATTCATATGCAATTTACATATTGTATAATACTTTGCAGAAAGGAGGTTAAAAGTAACTGGTTTGGTGTTTTGTTTTATGAGACAAAACAATAGCTTGTTTTTAATAGTTTTGTACGATTTTGAAACGGGAAGCATTATTGAGATAGGCAAAAAGCATGTTGTTTCTTCTTTTTTGAAGGCTTCTATTAGCTAAGGTAAAATAAGACGAAGAAGTTGTGTCTTCCTATGTAAAAATCAATGAATCTTATTAACTGGTTAAAATTTTTGATGTCACTTAACCTCTACTAAAAGGATATCTCACGGGGAATGATAATTTCCTTCTCTCGGCTAATAATAGCTTTAGATTATCTTTATAAACAAACAAAACTCACGTTCTTCAACTAAAACATGTCGTCTACTTTTACATAGTTATTATTTATTCAATAGTTTTACTTGAATCATAAGTTCAAAATGGTGCAAAGATAAGCTTACCAAAATAGAAATCTTTTAAATAGCATTCCTTTTTTAATAAAATTATCTTGTCTGACAAAAGTTTTAACTAAACAATTGAATTTTATTCAGATACAAATAAAATATGCTTTGGTGTTTCCTGACTAAAATTTTGCTTTTTTTTTAGTCAAACCTATATACGGACTAATACTGTTAAAGAATTATGTGGAATTTGTTGGCAAATCCTTTTTTTATTCGAATTTAAATAGTATTTAATGTTAATTTTAAAATTTATCTGCCTTCTTTCTTTTGAATAAAGTATTTTAGAATTAATATTTTCTTTTGAATATAGAATAAAGTATAATACATTAAAAAGCATAAATTTATCATCCAAAAATAGTTAAAAGTTTAACTTGATACTGAATATTTTTAACAAGCAATTAGATTATAGCTTTTGACAATTTGAGCAGAATCAAGTTAGTTTAAAAGTTAATTATTGACATTTTTCAGGGTTGGAATTTAGAATTGTGATATTTTTTTGCCTTACTTACGTTCTTTAGTTCAATATTACATTTATATTTACAAACTATATCAAAAAAACAAAATTTACGCATTGAATGTTACGTTTTTATTTATAAACCATACAAAAATATCATTTTGCTATTTGGTTTTACATTAAACTAAAATTATTATACATGTTTAAATTTTAATTTAATAAAATCACAATCAGTTTATTAGTTTCAAAGCCTCTTTTAAAATTGAAACTCTGTATATACAGTTTAACTCCAACTATCCGAACTGAGACTACCCGAACTCCAATGATATTTTTCTCCATCCATTCATCGATCAATAAGCTCATATGTAAAAGTATTGCTTTTTCATTTTATTAAAAGCTCTTTTTCTTTAAAAATAGCTTTGTTTTCCAATTTTCAACATAAATACAGCATTCAATTAAAATATACACTTTTTTTCGGAAAAAATCAGATAAACCGAATTTGTGGTTTTCCACGAATAGTTACCGGTTGTGATAGATCGGTATAATTGACGTTCTACACTCTACTATTTTCTGAGAAAAAGTATTCATATAAACATAAATAAGAATAAATTTATAAATATAAATTAGTGGCAACTGCATTCCCATTCATTTTTTAAGATTAGTTACTTTTTTTAATAGATATATCAGTCAACGTTAGGAAATAACTACTAATGTAATGCATTACTGCATGAAAGATCAATGACCATAAAAGTATTTTTATTTATTTATTTTACCCTTCAGTTTATTGATAAATTTAAACATTTAGGTAATTCATCATCCTTATTCATGCACACAAAATAGTAAATAAAACTTTAGTTTGTTCAAAGCATTTTTTATGACGCGACATTTTACTTATTAGAAATGACACAATCAAGAGATCTTAAAATAATTTATTGAACTATAAACTGTCTTATAAAGTACATTTGTCACAAAAAATAATGAATAAATCCTACAGATATATCAATACAAATTTTCAAAATTGATGCGAAAAATGAAGTAAAGCAAACTTGTTTATTTAAAAAGTATGTTGGCACATTATAGTAAAAAAAATGAAGATAATAATACTTCAAATAAATTTACAGATGGTTTGTTGTCGTAAAAAATTTAAAAGATAACCTTATTTTGTATCTACGCTTATCTGTTTCTATAGAAACTACGTATATTGAATAACTAAAATTAAAGAAAAGATATACAGGCAATGCTAACACTTCAGTTAAATATAAATAAAAAATTTGCATAGTATTAAAAGGGATATAATAATTGAATACAATTTTACTATGAAATTAATGAATTGTTCTCTGTAATGTAATCGTTTTCCGGCTGCCTATTTCTAGCCTCCTTATGGAGCTTTAACGCATCCAATTACGCCTCGTAATTTAGAACCCTGGTCAAGTGACGAGATTGTTCTCTTAAACAAGTGCTTTAGAAATAAAGTTAAAATATTTTTTGTTTGCATATTTCAATTTTGGCCACTATTGAAAAAATTTATATACTTTCAAAGAACATATTCTACCAAGTGGAAAAAAATCTTTTTTTTTTGTCAGTTATATTTAGTTATTTCAAGTCATTGTTTATTAGTTATTTAAAGAAACTGAAATTCTTTTCAGAGTTACGGATATGATAGGAACACAATATATTAGGATGCAAAAAATATTTATTATTCGATTTTTGTTTTAACGGGATAAGCTATTTCGCAACACCATCCGATAAAATTCCCCTTTGCCAAATCAGATAGAAAAGAATCTTTTTTAGCAAAATACTTTAATATATTTTTTATAAAAATATATTTATTTTAAATGTATTTTTATTGAAAGACAGTGTAAATCAGTTACCACTGATGACAATGTGAACAATGAAGTGATAATATGAAGATTTTTTTAAAAGGAATTTAAACACCTCTTGTTTATTACTTGCTTTACATAAATACATTTTAGGCAACGAAACTCTTGTGGAAATTTTCTGGAATTTCGGTATTGAATTCCAATAGAAATACGCTTGGAATTTTATTTTTGGCATTCATTCGCTTCTTTTTTCTACAATGAAATGTCAAACTTTATACTTTCTTTCAATACCGTATTAGAATGATTTCTTGAGTTTCTACAACCACTTTTATTTTATTACTCCATATGCTTAAGAAATAAAAACACTGGAGAAGTCCTTATTAAGGACCATCAGGCGATGCCCATATTCTTTTATTTCATATTTATTGTCTTAAACAGGCCCATATACTTTTCTGTAGACCTGGGCATGATAAGGTGCAAAATTATTACATTTTATATTAACTCTCCAAAACAGTTAAGAAATGCCAACTGAGAGGTGTTTAGCTTCCTACACAGGAAATTTATTTGGCGATTTTAGTTTCTGTTTCTTCGATTCGGCTGCTGGGCCACTCTTCTTCGAGGTTTGGGCTCCTCATCAATGGTGTCCGGTTCAACCGGAACTGGTTCTCTTGAAGGTTTTCTTTTAGGTGCTGGACTAAGGTTTCCGTAAAAGTCCTCGCTGTAAGAGAAAAAAAAAACTAGGCATTTATTCGTGAAGTATATATGTTTCACACGAGTAACGAAGAAGTGCACCAAATGATTTTATTAAGTTTTTTTTAAAAAAAGGGAATCTGGAAATCGAATTAATTGATCGTAAAGTCCATCGCCTGTTATAGAAAAAGCTCAATAGATTATCGGAGTTAAAGTTGTCAACGAAACGAAAGATGGACAAAGTCTTTAAATGTTAAAAAAAGAAAAATTTCTAAACTAGTCATGAATGACCTTGATAGTAGAGGTCATGATTCGTTGATTGTAAGGTATTGAATATCAAAAATGTCGTTCAAAAGTAATTTTTTTTTATGATTACTTAGTTGAAAGGAGAGTCCGCTCAAAAATATAGTTTTTAATGTATTTATGTGGTACGCAGAATAATTCAGAATAATATCTTTTTCAAAATTTAATGGAAAATTTAAATGAAAATATACAAAGTTTGCAATATAAAAAAATAGTTTAGGTTAAAAAATAACGATTTTAGGAACAGGCATTACCAAAAGACTTCTAAATGGAATTAATAAAAATTGTAAAATTAAGGTTGTGATGAAATTTTACCATAGTCGTATGTGCTATTCTGTGAAGAGGTTAAAAAGTCATCAAACACAAACTACAAAAACAGAACAATTGCCTTACCATCAGGATCTCGTCAGTCTTCGTACAGACGAGGATTCCGGATTATAGACAGGCCATTTCGGCCCGTCATCCTTGGTTCGTCTAATACAACGTCACCTTGATACAGACAATGCAACTGACAGTTATCAGGATGGGGTAATAGTGTACAACGCATCCTTGCTCGAAGGGGGGGAATTATCTTGGAGTAAACTAGACATCTTGTGAATTGAATGTTTTTGTTGTAATACATAGCATCATATAGGATTAGTAATAATATTGTTAGTACGTTTATGTAAATTGAAGAGCTTAGTGAAAGAACGTGCTAAGTGACAGAAAGGTGAAAACGAGAAAATGAGCTTTAAAGTTTTTAGTTAGCAATCAGATCTGTTGAAAATGGTACTTGAAAACCATACAAAATATAATAAACTTAAAGTTTATGACAAGGGGGAAACTAGTTATCGTTATAAAGAAGTTGATAAGATGTTTATTGACACATAAATCTCAAGTTTTTCAAAAATGTCTTTTAGCACGTTCTTCCACTAAACTCTTCAATTAATGGAATAAGTAAATAGTATTGTTAGTCTTGTTTATGTAAATTGATAAAAGGCAATGTCAAAGTATAATAAAAGTTTCCCAATCTTTAGACGTGAATTACTTGAAAAGTAAAATCAATAAACACAATAATGCAAATAAAGTAATTAATATCCATCTAGGTAAACAGATAAGTTTACATGACGAGGATCGATTAAATAGCTGTTACAAGCAGTAATACTTGTCGTTATACCTATCACTTAATCAGATCAATTATAGAAATTATCATGGGTATATGTTAAGCATCCAAATCAAGCCATAGCCCTGAGATGGAACCAAGAAATCTGACTGAAGTAGTGATTTTTAATAAAAATACAATGTAATAATTAATGGCATATAAAAGATTCTAATACCTTTTTGGAAATTAGAGCTTATGAAAATTAATACTGAAAGGTAAACGAAAATTATTTTGAGCTAAATATGTTAAATAATTATTAATTAAATTAATTAAAAAAAATACAAAATATAATAAACTTAAGATTAATAAAGGTGAAACTAGTAATGTTATAAAGAGTGATAAGTTTATGACACATAAACTTCAAGTTTTTAAAAATGTCTCTTAGAACCCTAGTCAAACTTAGATACAAGGCACAAATTAGAATGTAGTAAGTCCTAGATTTAATGTTAAATGATAGAAGGAATTGAACAGCAAAACAAGTTTCCCAATCTTTAGACGTGAAATTTATTGAAAAATAAATAAATAAAACTTTTTTTAAATCCAAATAGTTATTTTAAATCGGCATTGGTATTAAAGGATAATTTATCATCGGAGAATATCGAAATATTTCTAGCTTAAACTAGTAAAGACTGTATAGCATAAACAAAACATCGAATCAGTTATAGAAATTCATGCGGCTCAGTAGCTGTAAGGTATTACATGCCCGCCTCATAAGCCCAAGATCGCGCTTTCGTGCCCCGGCTGAGTAAGTGGATTTTCAGGATGGGAAAACTCACCCATGTCATCTGATTATGTGGCATGTAAAAAGATCCCTCCCTTTAACCCTTTTTGGAACTTGGGATCTCTTTGCAAAATTAAATCTCGGGCTGATTCCATGCAAAATTACTCTTTCTGTAGCGTAACTCACGTGTTCAAAAAGTGATTATCACTGCAACTTTTAACATTAAATTTAAAAAAAATAGCAAAATAGCTGATCTACATTTATTGCATCTAAATAACGTAACATGCTACTAATGTAATCGTTTCCGGCTGCCTATTTCTAGCCTCCTTTAGGAGCTTTAACACAGCCAATTACGCCTCGTAATTCAGAACCCTGGTCAAGTGACGAGGTCGCCACCTGAGCGGGCACCCAACGGAACTTCGAGCGACATCGTACGCTAACGCCGTCAAGACTTTCAACTCCCCTGATTTAATGAGCGGAGGATTTTTTTGGACCAGCACGAATACGTCTATAGTATGGCTAGGATAAGGACAGAACCAAGAACCTTCTCGGTAAAAGGCTCGTTGCTTACACGTCTGAGCCACCGGGGGGCAATCATGCTTTATTTAATCTGATTTATTTTTCAAATTATTTTTTATTGTGATTTATGCTACAGCTATATAGAAATAACCCTCGGCATACTTTAACATCCACAGATAGATCAGATTCATTTTAATATGAGTAAATTGGAAGTCTAAATTTCTAGCAAGAGCAGCCTAGATGGTGCAACAAAAAAAATTTCTCTAAGTTCGGGGGAATAAACCGAGTCTGCAAAAGGCTTGATTTGCCAAAAAAAGGCAGCCCCTTTTAGGTTATAAAGGTAGCCCCGTTTAGGTTATAAGTTATAAAGTTAATATGCAGAGTCTGTAAAAAGCTTGATTTGCCGAAAAAGCAGCTCAGTTTAGAAATAAAAAAGTTATGGAAATTCTAAATCACAACAAAGAAAAACTTCTCTTGTCCCCGGAAATATCTTGTTCCCACTTACCTTCAGTCTTGCATGACGACTTGACGAGGTCGGCCCAATCGCACGTGGCCCGCTCGTCGTTGAAAGTGAGGCCGGGAGGACACTGCACCTCGGTCGCGGTGCCGTCCACGCAGTTGAAGAACTTAGTGCAGTCACCCTCGCTCGGGTACAGGCCGTAGCGCCGGGGACAGTTGGCGGTCGGCCGAGGCTCCTCTGTTGACGAAAATATATGTGGTTTTTAGCTTACTTTTCATTTTTTAATTCAAAATAATTTTTTTTAATAAAGTGCAGACATTGACATGCTGATAATGCTCGTATGTCTCTCCGTTCCCTCCCCCCCCCCCCCTTTAAAATCTCTTCTGCCCATCGGATCTTAAAATATATATTTTTTGTTTTTTTGTTTGAAAGGTATGACCTCAGAGATCCAACTTTCATACTTTTTGTCCGTCTGTTTGTACGTCCGGACGGACATCAGTAGCCTGTCGGCAAATTACCCATTGAATTAGTATTGAAATGTAATTTTAAGTCATTTTAAACGCTTTTGCCATATCAAGAAATCAAGAAAGAGGAATAAGAAGCTTTATTTATTTATGGGAAATAGATGGGACAAATAGTGAGGGCATGCGTTTATGTTATTTGAAAGGTTATTACATATTATGCTGTATATACAAAACTGGTCATCTATAATGATTAATTTCTAGGTTTTTAGCGAGCATTTCTGATGCGTTAGTTTTTGTAAATAAATAAGCAATTTCTTAATATAACTTTTTTGCTTTTTTCCAATTAAAATCTTGGTTTCTTAATTTTATAGTTTGGACAACATTTAAGTACATTTTAGAATTTAATAACTCAATTATTTTCTTTCGTTTAAAAATACTAGACGAAAAAAAATTCCTATTTGAACTAAGATATTTAATGCGTTTTATCTGTGATTCCTAGAGATTGATTACAACAATGTTTAAAAAATCAGAAAACATTAACCTGGTGACTATCCCTAATTATTTTTTTAATACAGTAAAATAATAACTAATTCTGATGAAACTTACGTAATTCCGGTCTTGTTGTACAATCCACATCTCTTAGAGAGTCACACCTCAGGAATTTCGGAGCCACAGCCACATTGAAGGCCAGTCCATCCTCACAGAGGCCGTCTATGGCCGTACCATTGCGGCACTCATAATACTTATCACACTGCACTGGATCTGCGAAGAATCCATAAGGTTCTGGACATTCAAATTTGCTGCCACTGGAAGATCTCCCACGAGTTGGAGTTGGTGCCGCAGGTTCCTGTCGAGGCCTGGACTGTTGCCTGGCTTGTGGTCTGCTGTCTTGCTGAGATTGAGGTTGTCGTCTTGTTGATGGTTGTGGAGATCTGTATTCAGGACGTTGCTGTCTCGGGTCTGGTCTTTGTTCGGGACTGCTTTGTTGCCTTTGAGGAACAACTCGCTGACTTCGAGTTTCTTGTCTAGATGGTGGCTGGTATTCGGGTGCGTACACGTTACGCTCGGGATCTGCTTCTGGTTCAGATTCTTCGTATGGAGAGTATGACTCTTCGGGCTCTCTTACTACTTCGTACTGTGGACGGGATCTCAGAGTGTTTCTGACCGGATCCTGGGCATCTCGTACATCTGGTGAGTTGGTAGGATATGCGTAGCCAGAAAATGGTGCAGGAGCAACTTCCACTGCCGGTCCGCGTCGTTCTGGTTCACCTTGATTGTAAGTCTGTGGTCCAGAATAGGCATTGATGTCCGAATTGACTTCTGGAATTGGTGGTTGTATTCTTGAATTTAATCTTGAGTCTTCTTCTGAATCTGTTTGATATCTATTAGTATTACGATAACTTTGGGGGGAAGGTACCTCTGTTTGTGAGCTTCGAGTTCTGGTTGGCCTGTCGATGGAACTATCAGGTTGATACCTGGATGACCCTCTGGTTGGTGCGTCAGGGTTAACACTTGGTTGAGGTCTAGAAGATCCTCGCGTTTGAGTTGGTGTGTCATTGACACTTTCTGGTTGTCGTCGACTTGAACTTCGAGTTCTTTGTATTCCACCGGAGGAAGAATCTGGTTGGTTTCGAGTTGAATCTCTGGTCCTTGTTATTTCATCAAGGGATCCATCTTGTTGGTATCTATTTGAGCCACGGGTTCTTGTTGGCTGATCAACAGGTGTTTCTATTTGGTTTCTCACAGAACCCCTTGTTCTGGTAGATGTTCCAGATGATGAGTCTGAAATGGGTCTCGAGGAGTCTGATGTTCTTGATATTCCATCGAGAGAAGCCGCAGTTGTATATCTGTTTGCACCACGGGTTCTTGTTGGCTGATCAACTGGGGTATCGATTTGATTTCTCGATGAGCCTCTTGTTCTAGTTGGTGTTCCGGACGATGAATCAGACTCGTGTCTCGTTGAGTCTATCGTTCTTGATGGCTGATCAACGGAACTATCTGGTTGATACCTAGATCCACCTCTTGTTCTTGTAGGTGTTTCCACAGGAGTATCAGCAGTTGAACCCCTTCCTCTTAAAGTTTCAGATCTACTTTGAGAATGGGAGTGACTTGAATCTCTACTACGGGGTGGTACCTCTGTTTTATCTTGTTCGGGGTTTCTTGGTTGAGATGAGGCTCCAGATCTAGTAAGAGGAGGCTCATACCTAGATAACTCCTGGTTATCTTTAACATCGGCAACGGCTTTTGGTGATTCGTCTTCGTCTCTTGGAATCACATTACTATATGGAACGATAGCATCGCTAGGTATATATGGTGCAGGGTTTTCGTTTCGATGGGGTAAAGAAGAATGCGAAGCTGGTTCATGGTTAACATTTTCATCTAGGTAGGGATATATAGGATTGTAACGATCTTCAGAAGGATTTGGAAGACGATTAGTTGCTTTTGGAGGTCCATATGCGTCGTTATTTTCACTTTGCCGTTGTCTGCCGAGTAAGCTAACTACCACAGGATTTCCATAATCTGGCTTGTTATTAAAACTTCTATCATAATCTCGTGAAATATGCGGGGGCTCTGTCGCTACTAATCTATTTTCAGGATGACGTTGATTTTGTATATTTGATTGACCTCTTCGAGTATTCTGAGTTTGGGGGGGTTTCGAATCATAATGTCTACTTATTTTATCAGAATTTGAAATTGGGGATTTATATTCTGGTGTTCTCTGGCGATCTGATTGTCTAGCAGGAGTGAGAACAGGTACGTATGAACCTCTTTCTGAATCTGGCTGTGGAGGACTGTACCTACGGTTTGAATCGGGTGCAGTACGAGTAGGTTCTGAGTACACTCTTGCATTTTCAATTTCTTCTGTATTCTCTACTGGCAGCCTGTTCGTTCCGCTTTGAGGAGGGAAATATTGAGCTCCGGTATTTCTTCGATCTGAATCTTCCCCATTTTCTCCGTAGTCCACACCTGAAAATTTGGATTTATCCGATGGTCCAGCATCATAAGAATTTTCATTATTTCTCAATTCTGCATCGGCATTGTATGGCTTCAACGGCTGTGGCTCTGCATTTATCGGTTGAATGTCTTCTGTTTTCACATCTGGTGTGACGTCATCCTTTGCTGCCTGTGGTCGCTTTCGTTTTCTTGTTCTGCGTCTGCGGCCCTGAGATTTGTCTTCGGGGATTGCTGGTGTGGCAACTGGTGCATCATAAATGACTTCTGGTACCACTGGTGCAACTGCTTCAACAGGATGAGCAAGAGGGGATTGGGACCTAGGGGAGGACGGAACCCTTCTGCCGGTTGTTCGCTCTTCGGGTTGAAGCTGTTGAAGAAATAAAAGGATTTAAGTTCACAATAAACCTTAGTACTCTATTATTAAACAAGTATATCAGAGAACTCTAAGAATTGATGTTATTGTTCCTGCCGCGTCTGTTTTTTTTTTCAAGTAAGAATATGGTGCCAAAGCTTCGAAAAGATATCAAAAATAATAATGGATGTTAAATCAAGAATAATTTTAAACTTAATTTATAAACAGTTAGTTACAAATTGATTTGAAGAGCCCCAAATATGAAATACTGATGCATACTATCGTGAACTTTTTTTCTACATCATTTTAAATAGAAAAAAAATCTTTTTGTTATACAGCAACTTTATCACCAACAAAACTTACTGTTATGGAAAATGGACGAGGGAAGTGCCTCTGTGTGAATAGAATGGAAAAAATTAAATTTCTAAGCCACATTTCTCTGGCTGTATTGATTTTTTTTACAAATGGTTTTTTTATATAATACAGTCGAACCTCGTTAATGCGAACTCGCTTAACACGAAATTTCGCTTAACATGAACTGAAAGCATTTCTCCGGACTAAAAAGCTTTGAGCTAATACTAAAAAATCTCTTAACTCGAAAACGCTTTAGGCGAAATCCCACTTAACCCGAACAAAAATTCATGATTTGTCTTTTATTCCTTATTAATTCAAAGTTTGCAATAACAAAATGAAACAAAACATGAAAAAAAAGGAAACAAACATTCTAAAAATAAATTGTCTTTTCTTCTGGTTCTGAGAAAATCACGAGATCTTCCATTATTCGTCAATTTTAATCCAATGAATGATTCGGCAAGTGTAGGATGATCCATTACGTCATGAAAAACGTAGGTGTTTCTCTACAGAGGTTAAAGGTAAAGAAAGGGAATTATAATTGGTTCGCATTTAAACTTGACGAAAAATGATATTGTCGAGAAATGTTTGAAAAAATTGCGTCTAAATAAGGTGTAGCTAAAAACACCATTTAAACGATTTAAGGAAATCGGGATAAAATTAAAGCAACCTAGGCAGAAAACCAATTTCAACCTGCAAGAAAAAAATTACTACTTTTTCTGTAGTATGTACTACTAGTCCAAATGAACTATATTAATTGAATTACTAATTATATGCTTGTATTATTAGTGTATTACATTATTAAATAAGAATATTTTTATGTTAATTTTTTTAAAACTATTTACTGGTTCTATGTTAAAAAAAAATCCTGACGTTTAACATGAAATTCGGTTAACACGAAATGTTTCGGTGCTGCCTTCGAGTTCTTGTTAACGGGATTCGACTGTATTTCAAATGTAGCTGACTTTCAGGGCTTTATAATCTCACTTTTTCGTATTGGTTCATATACTTTTTTAATTTTCAATAAATAATTTGACAACAAAAATTTCGAATCAATTTGAAAAAGTGGAATTATAGAACCCTTTAAGTCAACTACATTTATTATATAAAAAACGTTTATAAAAATATTCCATACAGCAGCAGTAACGTGGCTTAGAATTTTTATTTCCATTAGATTAACACGAAGGCACTTTGGTTTGGAGACCCGCTTCCCGTTTCCATTCATCTTAATGATTATCATCTTGTTCTTAATATACAATTTTGAGGCAGAGAGTTATCATGGATCATACCTGAGGTTCCACAGGAGGCGATTCTGTGGCAGAGGTGGGTCGCCTTCTCCTCACACCTCTGTTAGGGGCGAGGGGTCGAGCTACATCTGCTTCAGGTTCGTCTGCTGGCGCTCCGTACCTTACGCTGCCCCTGTTCTGGGAGAGGGCTGCAGAACAATGGAATGGATTATTATCTCCACATTTAAGACACTACACTGTTAAAAAGTTTGGTGCACGATTGCACCAGAATCTTGGAACTTTCTATAGCTTTCACCGCAATTTGGAGAGTGGATTCACCAATTTTGTGCTAAAACCATAACTTTGATACACCGCAAAAAAGCTAAATCTACGCTCCAAATAGGGGTGACGGCTTGAAAGTTTCAGGATTCCGGTGCAATGTTGCGCTAAAATGTTTAACTTTGTACAGAAATAAGTTGGTAATTTATTTAAAATATTATATAGTCAAAGGAGTACAAGTGGGTCAAGTAACAAAATGATCTGTCAGTATTATAACACATTTTATATCAAATAATATTACTGCCATTAAATGGTACATGCAAAGTACAACAAGCAGGGCCTGCTTTACAAATACAAGGGAGCGGGTCACAGCCATTAAAGAAACCCTCTATAGAGATAAACAACTTTTACAAAGAATTTTTTTTAAAATATTAACGTTTGTATAGCCTATCTCCATAGAGCGTAAAAAAGCATGCATGTTTATTGTAAATTTCATAATGGCAATGCAATGTTAGCGAACAATAGAGCGGGTTCAGAGTTAAGACAATTTAGTTATATAATAGTGCATTCAAGGCCTGGTAGTGGTATGAAGTGGAAAATATGTCGCTTGGATGGGAAGAGCTGGTGTACTTAAGTAATTAAATAACACAAAATCTGTATCTTGACAATTCGTTGACCTGACCAATGGAATTTTATTTTCTTTTTGTTAAACGAAGGTAACAAAAATTTACATTTTAGCATTTTTTTTTTTTCATTCGTTGGTCATTTGATTGATTTTAATAGCATAGTTTGAAGCATAGAAAATATTTTTGAAAAAAAAATATAACTGATAATATTTTCATATTAATTTTATAAGAAGAGCGGTAATATCTCAGTTTTGAAGAGCAATATCTCAAAAAATAATCATTTAAAAATATGTGGTTGTTTAGTAAAATAAGTTATTGTTTTCAAAATGCTTTCATTTTTTATTTATAGCCTTTAATGCAAGTAAGCTTAAGGTAATCTGATATAAACAAAGCACTTTAACGCAGAAATGCTCGTATACCCACACCCACATCGGGTTATTTTTGTGACAATATCCTGTTCTCTATTTCTCTTTTTTAATGGCCATAAAATAAAAGACCGACCTCTGACCACCATTTCTTTAAATTCTTTGTTGTATTATAAATGTACCTTTCCGAAATGTCAGTTTAGTCTCAATTCCCCTCCTAAACCAGACGTTTAAAAAAAAAACATCAAAGCTAGAATAATATAAAAAAAAGTTTCAGCTCAAAAACATTTGATAAGAAGATAGAGCTTATCTAATATAAGACGGAAAACATACTTTGAAGCTGTGGTTATGTTATTTTTAGAATTATTTCTTCATAGAGAGACTGACTCGGAAAAGGTCAAACAGGAAGTTTTGGAGAGAACCTATTCGAGTAAATTCCACTTATTTTTCACGTCTTATGGGGGCTTCCATAAATTACGTGATAGGTTTAGGGGGGGGGGGACTGTCGTGCCGAATATCACCAAATTTTATAGAGGGGGGTTGGGGGGTTCTCATCAAATGTCACGTAATTTTGCTCCCTAAATAATCAACGTAAAATATTGCGGGAAAATATAGTTAAATTCCAGTTAAATATGTTTCTCGACTTAAATTTAGCAAAATCTTACATGATAATATTTATCGTGGCTTCCGAATCATATTTCAAAATGTGGAAGCTTAAAAAAAAAAACTATTTAAAATTCACCTAAAAGGAAATCAAATAAAAAAAATACAAATTTTGAAAAATCTCAAGTGAGATTACGGGAAGGAAGGGGGTCGAGCCAAATATCACGAACTCTCACCAGGAGGGAAGAGGGGGTCAAAAATCGTCAAAATGGCACCACATGATTCATAGACTCCCCATCATACTCCCTTTCCTGAATAGTAACAGGGCCTCCCTTAAGGGTGTGAGAAAGTTACCTCGCACAGGGGCTCGAATTTTAAAAGGACGCTTTGATAGTAGGTCGCTTTGGTAAATAGGTTTTTTAATTAATTAGTAGAGTTTTAAAGCATTAAAGAAAGATTTTAATGATGAACTAATACTTGAATAAAACCGGAACCGTATTTCTGAGTAACTAATTAGACGCTTGGGGTGACTAATTCGGAAGAGGTGGCTAAATTTGTCAATTTATTAAAAAGTTAAAATTAAATTTATGAAGAACTGTAAAAATTGTAGTTTATGTAAAACTAAATGACTTTAAAAAGACTAAACACCCATGACCTCGATCCGGTTTTTTTGTGTGTGTTTAAAACAAATGTATAAAATGTATTAAACAAATATGAACTATAAAAGAGGAAACAAATGAACGTTACGACCTTATTTAACTGGAAAAAAATTTGAAACAAAAGCGAATTAAATGCCTCAAAGAAATTTAACTAAAATTCCCTCTCAGAAAGTAATCCAAAATCTTTTTTTTTTCCCCATAGGAGACAGTACTCAAAAATCGTCAAAAATATCAATTTTTCGTTCTCTGACTTATTTTTTCAGTGTTAACTTATCATAAATATTGAATTCTCTCCTTTAAAAAAATGGAAGTCGGAAGTCGTACTATTTTGCCTTAACAAAAATTAAATTATGCATCTTTTGCTATCATTAATATCCATGATCCATCCACATTTTTTTTCTTTGCCATATGTATAAGGTACTTTTAGTTAATTAATCCATAAAACATAAGAAAAAAATAATAATAAAAACTCCTAAAACTAAAAGAGGAGGGTTTTAAAAAAAGCATAAAAATGAATGATTTCATTTTTTGTTAATCTTGTTTTAATTCTTGCCTTATAATATGTATATGTTTATAAAAATATATACCTAAAACTACTTTGATTCTAATTCTAGATCATAGGATAGTCGGAAATAGTCACGATAATTTTTTGGGTAATGTTTCCCCTCAATACCCATACCTCGCACGAACCCTGAGGCAAAGCAAGTTACGAACAAGCCTTGTAGCCTAACGCAATTTTACACAGATATTGCATCAGCCGATTCCACGCAGGATCAATCTGGGATCAATGAATATCTACCGGTGCGCCATCTACAATCCACGACGTAAACTATTAATGGATCCTATGTATCGTAAAATTCGGCTTCTTTCTCCCTTTGGTTACGCATTGTTGTGTAATTGCACGTGGGCAACGTGTTACGTAATGCGGTACGTAGGACTGACGTATTAGAGGAGACTTACGTAAATGACTCTCTTTTTTTCTCAATTTTTATGTACAGTAAAAAGTTATTTGTTACTATTTTTACCAAACCGGATTTTTTACTGCGTGACCTAGCAGGCGCTATATTATAAAGTTATCAGCATATGCTGATTGAAATGTATTATTCTTTTTCTAAATACTTATTATTTTAAAATATTTTTATAAGAACTCGGATAAAATACAAATAGAAACATACGTTGTTTAAAAACGGGAGGAATCAATAGTTATCGGCTTTTTAATACTTTTATCTTTTTTTACTTTTAACCGCAAAATTTGTGATTTAACGTCTTTTTAAGCTCTATTAATAGTGACTGTCATTGTAAAATATAAATCAAAGGACAAAAAAAATTGTGTTTAAAATTTAAAGAGGCAAGCGGTAAATTTTAATGTTGAAATGTAATATGACTTATTTTAAACAAAGGAAGGTAGTAAAAATGTATCGATTTATATACTACCAGCCAAAGACAATATAAAATTATTACGATAATAAATTATTATAAGACGGATAACAAAATTTGAATTTATTTAAAATTCGTCGTGACAGAAAATATATGATTTATAGAACTTTCAAATGATACTTGTAAAAGTTCTTAAAATGTTGACATTCGATTCTGTCACAATTATTGTATTTAAATCAGAATTATCGAAATCACTTGATAATAAAATTAGAAAAACATTTTCATTTATTTTTTGTGGAATTTGCTCTTTGCTTATCCACAGATACGCTGCCCAAAATAATTAGGAGAGCGCATGGTTTAAACCCTTTCAGCTGGTGATTCCATTTGGAATAAATCAGCTTGCTATTTTTTCACTTAGTTAAGTTTGCACTTATTTCGTATAAGTTTTATCAAATTCTCCATACTTTGTTCCATAAAGTTATATTTTCTTTTTGTATCGTTAGAGAGAAAAATCATGTCTTTTGAAGAATTAAATAACGTTTGTTTTAATTAAATTAAAATATGAAAAACAAGGTAAAATAAAATTCACCCTGAAACAATTTTATCAAATAAATTGACCCTAAATTCTTCATACTTGCATTTTTACATGTTTAAAAATTGATTTTAACTATTTCTAACAAATAAAGTTTTGAAAAAATTATTGTTACCTATAATTTATTCAATAGCTATGATTCCAATTTTATGTCTTTAAATTTTAGTTTTAAAAAAATTTCCCCTTGTTTTTTTTTCCCATTTTATTCTGGATGCATAATGAATCTATTTCACAAATTTTAGATTTTTAGAATAAAAAATAAAAAGTTGTGACTTAAAGGGTTAACAAAAATACCTAAAGTGCTCTCCTAATGGGCTTGTTTGGGGCTATTTTGATGTCTTTGAACAGTATTGCCACCAGTTTTAGGAGAAAAACTACGAAAAAATACCATTTAATTCTAAAATTACAAAAACATTCCATAAAAATACTAGCAAAGCGTTTCACGTTTTTTTTAAAGTCACTAAAAAGATTCCAAAATGCAGCTAGTATTTTTACGATTTTTTTTGTAATTTTAGAATAATTCTAAAATAAATTCTAAAATTACAAAAAAATATCGTAAAAATACTAGCTGCATTTTGGAATCTTTTTAGTGACTTTAAAAAAACGTGAAACGCTTTGCTAGTATTTTTATGGAATGTTTTTGTAATTTTAGAATTAAATGGTATTTTTTCGTAGTTTTTCTCCTAAAACTGGTGGCAATACTGTTCAAAGACATCAAAATAGACATGCAAACAAAACCGCATAGCTATTGCCAGATCCTCCGTGAAACAAGCCCATTGTATTGAGCAGTGTGCATGTATTCAATTTGAAAAAATGTCGTACGTTTCTATCAAAGTTACAAGTTTTCATGTCGCCATCTAGGAGACATAAATTTAAGCGTACATTTATACAGTAATTTAGTCTATTTTATGTATCTTTAAGAGTTAAACATCATTATTCCCCGCTAAATATACATAGCACGAACTTATTATTTATTGAGCTTAAAAAAAAAGTTGATCATAAGCATTACAAAAAAAAAACCAAACGTTAAAAGGAATTTTAATAAGTATCAGAAAAAGTTTATCAACTTTTAAGACTCACGGCGATTTTGCCGTGTCACATTTTTTCAGTCTGGCATTTTTTCGGTGTCCTTTATTTGAAACTGGCAGTTTTTCTGATACGTATTTTTACAGCATTTTTTTCAATAAAAATTCAATGTTTTATTTAAATCTCGCCCTGCGTCTCGGTGTTTTTGAAGGTACTCCAGTTAGCCACGATACTATGGTATGAGCTCTCTGATATAATGTATAATTATACTGGCGGTACTCGGGTATTTCTGTAGACTTGTAGTGCAAAAGTAATGAATTACCCTTCTTTAGATTACCCTTAAGTAATTGAATTGCCCTTCTTTTAGAAGAGAAGCTACTGAAGACATGGGAAAAAAAAATCCCGTAAAAAGAATTAGCTAAAAGTATTTAATCTAAGGAAATATTAGAGCCACTGCTTAGTTTACAAGCTTAAAAGTAAATTATTAACAGTGTAGCTTTTTTATGTCCAGGAATATTCTTGATGTAGTTTCAGGAGTTTTAAATTTCTTTTTGTCTAGCGTGGCTAAAAATAACACCCGAATATTCCCTATCGGAAAAATCTGGGAATTGTTATTTTTTGCGGTTTTATCTCTCCCATGTCCTCTCTACCAAATGAAATGTAATTCCATCCATTAGTTTGTTCGATAGAAACACTTTAGTACCGTTAGTTTAATTATGCACACCCTGATCTGCCATAAATTTCAAACTTTTTTTAACACATGATGTTTTTATTCAAAACACTTTTATATGAAGCTTTTAAAAAAATTATTGCAGTTTTAGTCCTTGGTATAATTATTAATTCATCTTTCTAAATATCTATTCAGTTCAAGGTCAATTGTTCAAAGTCAATTTGAGCAATAGAAAGTTTAATGCAATAAAAATTATTCCAATTATTTTGAATATTTATCGATTAACTCCAAGTTCATCCAACTCATGGTCAGATAACTGCATATCATTAAATATTAATAATAAGATTAAAATATTCATCATTTGATTCAATGACATTTTAATATAGCACTGGGAGCATGCTTAAGATAATTTGTTTAGGAAAAGTCGTAAAAAAGTTATTGAACATTGATTTCTAAAGAAGAGTAGTGAATAGGAGATAAGAACGAAAAATAATAAAACTTTTTAAATATACAACTATAAACGTATGAATGAAGTATATCAACCTACTTAACCCCTTCGCGACAGTTGGCAAAAAACAAATTCACGTGAAAATAAGCTTTCTGCTTAAGTTTATCTAAATAAGCGGCTCAGAGGCTGAGAGATCTAACGTGTCCGCCTCATAAGCCCAAGATCGCGGGTTCGAGCCCCGGCTGAGTCGTCGGAATTTCTGGATGGGAAAATCTTGGTCACTCATGTCATATGATTATGTGGCATGTAAAAGTTCCCTGGAGCATCCATTTGGCTTGGGTTTTCTAGGCAAAGTTAAATCTCGACATACTTTAACATCCACAGAGAGCTCAGACTCCTTGTAATCTGGGCGTCAAAATTGGTAGCGAGAGTCGCCTAGATGGTGCCACAAAAAATGGCTCTCAGTTCTGGGGAATATGCCGAGTCTTCAAACGCTTGCCCGCCAATATTGTAGCCCAATTGAAAAAAAAATCTAAATAAACAAATTGTAAGACAGACTAAGAATATAGTACTTTTTGTAGGACAAATTTATTTATACGAACACCTAATTTAAAAACTTATAATTAAAGTTTTTATTTGAAAATGAAGAGGATTAATTGTATTCACAAATTCTTCCTTAATGTGGTAGACAACTTGCTAATGCATGTGAATGTTTTTACGTTATACAAAATTCGAGAAAAAGATAATTTTTTATAGCTTCAAGGGGACACGGTACCACTTTCAAAAAAAAATCTTTAATTTTGACATATTCACTATAAAATTGATGTTTTTTTAGTTCAATCTATATTTAAAACAATATATGACAAAAAAAATAATAATTAATTTAATTTTTTTAGTTATTTAAAACAAATTAAATTTTTTTGAACTTTTTTAAAAATGCTAAGGCTTTTTTAAATACAAATATTTTGACCCAATTTTTTTTCTCATGTACTTTAAACTGTTTTACATAATAATTTGCATACAAATTTGATTTATCTTCAGTAGTTGTTTTATAAAAATTATTTATCTAGAAAATCCCATATTATTTTAGCATATTTGAAAAATTTCGACTTTAGTATTTTTTTTTATAAAAAAGTAATATTTTTGAAAACAATTTTAATGCCAATTCTTAATGTAAACATATTTGACCGACTATATACACAATTCCTTAGGCTTTTATAAATAATTAAAAAAGCCTTAGCATTTTGAAAAACTTCAAGGAAAAATGAATACCGAGAAAAACACATTTAAAGTTTTCATTCGCTTGCATTTTTATCCTACCTTTCCGCATAAAAAGTGGAATGACTTTTTTAAAAATATAGCTACACTTTTAAAACTTGGTAGACTTATTTAGAAGATTCCAAACTTTAATTTTAGCAAATAAAAAAAATCAAACTTTTTTTGCCATTTTTGAGGTACTGTGTCCCCTTAAACTTTTTTGTTTTCGTGAAACGTTTTACCAAAAACAATAACAAACAAAAAAACGCTTTAAAGGTATAAACCATCCAACCACGGTAGCGTATTTTACTATTTTTAAACCGAAAAAACACCGGGATACTACTTTTTAAAATGTAACTAAAACTAACTTAAAAATGCTTCAATAAATCTATTCGATTGGTGTAAAGAATGAACAGGGTAATAAATGTGGAATCAATGACTTCTCGCTCTATATGTTTCCCTGGGAAATAACCTGAAGCTAAAGTTTGGTATTGAATGGGGTTTTGGAATCGCTATTGAAAAATTACGCATTGCAATAATGTTCGGATTAAAGAGCTTTTTTCAATCACTGCATTGTTTTCAATTCATAAATTTTGAAGTAGTGCGTAACGGACACTGTGAGAAGTAATCTTTGAAGGTTGATGCAGTTCGAAAATAATTATTCTTTCCAACAAAATTTTGGAGTTTCAGGTGTAGTTAAGCATTTGCTAGATGGCAAAGTTTTACATTCAAGAATATATGCAATACAAAAGTCTTTGTAAAAGCGATAGCTAGACAATTTGGTTTATTATGGTATTTATTAATAATTATCAAAAAGAAAATCGAAAAAAAGTTTTAAATGGTTTTTCTCGAATAAAACTAGGGGTGTGTAACGCAACACGACTTTCAATTACCGATCAATAAATCAATGCCCACAATAAAGGCTATTATATACCTTATAAAGTAACTGCAATAACTTTAAAACCTAAAAAATTCTATGACAGCTAACTCTTGCTCATGCACAATTTTCTTGAAAACCTTATTATGACATCCGGAAGGTACCGGAAACTCGTGTATCTTCGAACTGTTGAGTGGTTTCAGACAGACAGACGGGCGAATGCTCAAAAACCACTTTTTTGGAAACAGCACCCTTCAAAACGTGTAGAAACACAAAATCTCCATTTCGGATTTTCGACCTCATCGCAATACTTTCATTACCTTATATTTCATATTAGGTAATTGAAAGCAAAAATATTGTGCTTTTGGGTGTAAAGATGATTTTGCGCTGACACTCTAGAATAACTTGTTTGGGGGAAAAAATTGAATTTGTCTATACCAGTGGTTCTAAACGATCTTGACTCAAAATTTTAACTCCAATTTCTAATATAAAAAAATATTCTCAACATTTTTTAACTGAAACCCTTCGAAATTTACTACGTTCTTTTCCCATTTTTATTACTTCCTATGTGAACAATAAACACTCCACCTTCATGGCTTCATACCTTTGTTTGCACACATTACAATCCTAATACTACACTAATAAAATGCGGTATCAATATCAAATGTTCTGATCTACTTTCGCATGCGTTTATACCACAAAAGAAGCATTTCCTAGTTACGCCTGATGGAGCATTTACCATTAAATTTGCCCTTCGAACCACGCTACTGCCTTTCAAGTATAACAAATTCCTGGCTAATGAGGTATTAAGATCATTTCCTTATTGTAAAAAGATGACGTGATCCATTAAAATAAAACAATTGTTGATTTGAGTAGCAAAACAAATGTACAATGAGTTGTTAGGGCTTCATTTTATAGTAAGGTATCACGTTTTGTTTCTTTTCGGAAGTAGAAAGAAAGTATTTAAGTTAAATGTTTGTTATATTAACGATTAGACAATTATGTTCAGTTGTTTAACCAATTGTAGTTTTTTTAGAATTAAATGTTATGATTGTAATTTTTTATAATGAAATGTTATGTACTGTGTTATGGCAGTTATTGCAAACAAGTTAACGGTTTACACTTTTTAATGACAAGAAATGAAGTATAAAAGCAAGATGTTTGGTATCAATGATTGAACATGAATTTTTTTTCAATGAAGCCTATAAGTGAAAGGGAAAAAATTAGAATTTCATTGTTTGAAAACATTTCAATGTAATCCACCTTTAACTATAGGTAAAAATAAATTAAATATTAAATTTAATAAACAATTTGGGCTTAAAACTTTATTATACAGTCCCTGGACAAATTATTAGACGCACTGCAAGATTTCATGTATCAATCAATGATGAACAAAATACCTTTATAGAAGGACATTTGTGTTCCTAAACTTTAGCTATTGAATAGAAAATACTTTCTGTTATACTTAATACATATATCGACATCTTTTTTAATGATATGGCATTCTTTGGCATGTTTTCATCATTACTAAAAAAATACAGTGCGTCTAATAAATTGTCCAGGGACTGTATAGTTACTACATACCGATTTTTTTAAAGAAATTTTATGGAAGAAAATTTAACACAGATTCTTAATGGTTAATGCTCTTTTTTTTATTTTTAAAATCATAATAAAGTGATTGAAATATGGTATAGTTGACTCAAAGCTTTTAAATACTTTGTTTTACACTAAATTAAAAATTAAATTAAGTGAATAAATACAAAAGTATCTTTTCATACATGGTTTGCATAATTTTTTTTAAATCGCATTTCCCTGTTCTAAATCTTTTTAGACCCAGTAATGCTATATTTTTGAAGTCAGGATATTAAAAATTATCAATTCAATACATTCAAACCTGTTATTTTAAATAAAATAACTTGTCGATATGAGGTTTTGAGTGTTCTTAAATACAATCAAATAAAAACCGACGGAATAAGAATGGTCAGTTCTATAGACCTAAGATATTAATTTAGAAAACCTAACTTCTATGAAAGTATTGCTTTTTCTGTGTTAAAATAAGTATATTTTTTCAGTAAGTAAATGGCACTAACAGCCAAAATAAAACAATTTTGACGGGAAAATAATCATCGGTTTAATTAATTATTATTGATAAAAGTGTTTAAAAAATATATATTGTGTCTCAATATGTCAATGAATAGTTACCAATCCCTTTAAACTACAAAAAATAACGTTAAAAAAATAATAAGGCATATCTCAGATTTTGAGTGGCAACAGAAATGCTCAATGAAAATAAATTCTTTAGTATTTATCATTCTTAGGTATTTCTCTTGTAAATTAGTTTTATTTTTCAGCTATTACGATTTTCATGACTGGTGAAACAATACTTACATCAAAGTAATACTTTAGCATGTCTTAGAATTTCAAAATCAATGCATTAGATCTATGGGACCAACTATTCCTCTTGTGTAACCAAGCCAAGTGTAAAACTTCACAAAGGCTTTTCGCTATTTTATGGTATAACATGCTCCGCTTTCGTACATTTGTTCTTACACTTAAGGGGGTCCAATACCTTGAAATTGGTAAAATTGCACTTTTTTGTTTTATTGTATGGAAACATAATAGAGCTAATAGTGTACAATTCATAGCAAACCAGATAACAAAATTCATAATACCAAAAAAGTTATGATTGATTTCATTAAAAAACTTTGCATTCTGGTAACGTTAAAATGAAACTTAAGAGGCTAATATCTCCGGACGAGATTTTCATATTTTGATCTATTTCAAAATGCTAAGGCTTTTTAACTACAGCACTTTAAACTGCTGTCATTACATTTTTAAATACAAAATAGTATTTCTTATGAAAGTATGCATTCTTTTTGCTTAATTTTCATTTGATTTATTTCGTAAACAATGTTCAAAGTTGAAAATTCGTTTTTTCCCATGAAAATCTGTGTTTTTTAGTAATATTTTTTTTCCAAAACTGTAGTGCGTGTTAACTAAAATTTGAATGCATACATCTATTAGGATATTAATAAAGAACCTATAACAAATTTTTAAGCACACAAAATAGAAAATTCGAAGAGGAGTAGGAATTTGAAAAAGCAAATTTGATAAAAATTTAAATTTGTCAAATTTTGCATAATTTGAAGTTTTTGGCTAAAAGAATGTTTATAACGTTCTCACGTAAAAAATGTGTTCAGTAAGTGTAAAAATAAGAAAAGTTGTGCAAGGTATCGGACCCCCTTAATCGCACCCTGTAGAAGTTGTTTTGCCTCACAGTGCTTTATACTTTCAGAAAAGCAACTTTAAGATTACGGGATCGCAACGTTTTTCAAGAAAAACTTAATCGTAACAAGTTTTCCCCTAAACATAAAAAGGGTTTTCAAAATAAGATCTTTAAAATATATTTGTGGATTCACAATTTAATATTTCAATTTTTGTAAGTTTTAAATTTTTGTAAGTTCTGCGGAATCTGATAATAATTTAGCATCTGTAACATCCATGGCTATTACATAATTAAAAATAAGTGTAAGTGAAGAGTGTTTATTTTTTCGTCTTCAGTATTAATGTAATACAACTTAAGGTAAGTTCATGCACTGTCTTTCCCTAAAAATAAATAGTTGTGAAACGAGAATACACAGAAACGTATAGGAATTTAAAAAGAAAGTAAAACTACCAAAGACTTAAAGAACGGTTTAAAAATGTTTGATCATTGCTAGATTTGAATTTTTTTTCTTTTTTAATTATTATTTATGTTTATTCCATTGAACAGGCAATAAATTTAATTTGACAGGATATTTTTTCAGCCGAATTTACCTATTAAAAATTCCTAATTAACAGTAACAGCTAATTATTTTTACTTAAATTTTATAACTTTTGTGTTTAAACTCTAGTTTAAAAGGTATTTATGCATCATTTCGAAAATGAATTTGAAAAATAATAGCTTTGTATACAAAGGAATAGACGGTACAAACATACAAAAAACTTAAATAGTCGAGTTATATTTAGTCCAGATAAACTATTCCTTAAGTATTGCCAATAAACATCTCTAAGAAAAGGCTTGCTTAAAATATATAATTATAAAAAAGACAGTAATTAAACCAACAGCTTAAAAAATATTATTATCCTTCCACATTTTATCAATTAATATGTTTAGAATGAATTCATTAAGGCATTTATCCCAAAAATCAATAACAATAAGGAAACAATATTCGATTTCAAAAACTTCATTATCTCTCTCAATTTGGTTTCTCATTGAAAGTAAACCTTACTTATAGATTGAACAAACATGACTATTTGACCAGCATAAGTAAAGAGAAAATTAAAATAATAACTTATTAATTTATTTTTCTTTTCGAAACCTAAAATATGCATTGCCTTTAAAAAAAATCTGAAAACACTTAAATACAAAATAAAGGGATAGATCATGATAATAATAATATGTTTTTTACAATGCATATTTTTTTTTAATTCAAATTTCAAAATAAGATTTTTTCCGTTTTTCCTATAGTTATTCTAATTTAGACCTACTATTTTTAATTTCTTCAATTTTTTACAAATTATAATGATATTAGTGGGCATTTATACATAAAAATGTTATTGTTAGAATAGAAACTATATTTTCTAAGAAAACTCACCATCTCCAAATACCGCGCAAAAAACCGCTACAATCAAGAAAAACCAAAGATTCCCCATTCTTCTTTCCAAACCCGATCGTCTGATGACCGGGATGCAGCAACGATACAGCAGAACTCCGAAAACTATATCCAATACTTTTGAAACCAGCTCTCAACTCGATTAGACAGTCAAAAAAAATTCTTGTCGGCCATTTTGATTTTTGCTTTCTTCCACTCGTAAAATGTAGGTCTCCCGAAACCGAAAGCAAGGTGACAAGAACCGGATTTTTTTATATTTTATTTCTGGTTTACCTTTTTTTTTTCTTTCTTTTTCCTTGTTCGATTCGAGTGAAAGTTTGTAAAGTGGAAGTGGCACCGGTCACGTCACGGTGCAGTGGTCAATTAAAGGATTGTAACCATTCCCAGACTGGTAGAGCAAGTGCTTTTGAAAAATAAATCGCAATATCTCTTTTTGAGATAGAATGTTTGATATAAAACATAATGCCCATCGTTATTCCCACAGTTGTGTGTTACAAAACAATGTGTGCTTTCTAAAAAGTAATTTTCTATTCATGTCTTGACTTCAAGATCAAGATACATCGCTATCAGGCAAGGTTGGAAAATTGCTATGATTAAATTGCAGATACGTCGTTCTATTTTTACGTTGCTATTCATTATTAAATTTTAGAAATCTTCAAGCCTCGTAATTCTATTCTACATTTTACTCTTTCACAGTCACACACACAATCTATAAATATATAACCACTTCATTCCTAATACCAGAGATAAACATGTGTGGGCCTTTGTAGAATTCACTTCACAATTTTATTTTACTGTTATTCTTAATAGGCCCCGTGGTAGTGCTTTGCATTGCCGTGCCATAGGTCCGGGGTTCGAATCCCGGATTGAGAGGGGTTCACTCAACTTTTCATCCCTTAATTGGGTCGATAAAATGAGGACCAAGCATGTTTGGGAACTAAACACTGGGGGTTCCGCGTGAGGCTGACCACCTAACCGGGACATACGCCTAGCACCCCAGAGCTCTTGGTCACGAAAGCTGAATTGGGCACGGCAGGCCTTGGACCAGTAATGGGCTGTTGCGCCGAGGAGTTTAGTTTTAGTTACTCTTAATATTAATTTTTTCTATTATAAATTAGAATGTACAAGCTATTCAAAAATACTGATAACGAAGAAGCTAACGTCGTTTATTAGTATAACAAATGACTTATCACTATTTTTTCGGGGGTCTTGCAGAAAACAAAACGATTTCAAGCGGTAAATTTAAAAGGCATTTTACATTTAAAAAATGTTAGAATGGACTAGTAATGGCCAAAAACTGACAATGCTTGTTTATTTTTATTCATAGCACACACATAAACCAATATTTTTATCGCTAAAAACCCACTAAATTGACGTACCCATTGGCTAGAGCAACATTGGTTAGAAGAAATATTAAACGTTATTTTTTCTCAAAATTACTTGCAAAACCTACTTTTAAATATATAATTGCACGAAAAATCTTTTTATCGAAAGACTATATTAGTATGATTTTGTGAAGAGTTGAAGAGAAAGAGTGAAGAGGTTGGTCAAGAAGTGAAGACTGAATGAGCGGTCGACCGCGGGTCTCCAAACCAAAGTGCCTCAGTGTTAATCCAATAGGGAGAAAAATATTTTCTAAGGCATATTTCTCTGGCTGTATTGAATATTTTTACAAAGGGTTTTTTAATGATAACTGTAGATAACTTACATGTCTCTATAATCCCACTTTTTGAAATTGCTTCGAATATTTTGTGTAAAATTATTTATTGAAATTTTTTTAAAAAATTATATTCGAAACCGATTTCAAAAAGTGGGATAGTCGGAAACCTGTAAGTCAGATACATTTGTTACATCAGAAACCCATTTGTAAAAATATTCAATACCGCCGGAGAAATGTATCTTAGAAAATATTTTTTATAAATTAGATTAACATTTGGTTTGATGACCCGTGGTCCAGCGGGCTCATTCGCAATTAAAAAGCGATCTTTCGAAATTCGCAACCAAAGGTATGTACGTTACAATTAGGTTTAAAATCTGAAAATAAAATTATATATCTACGTATTTTTTAAACGCCTTATCCACCGCGTCACGTCGGCGCCCTATCTCTCTCATGGATAACCTAACTTGTAACATGTCGGTAATAGGCGTAGATCTGAAGTATAGGCGTGGCGCCTTCGGGTTCCACGGTTCAAGTATTCCGCATTTAGCTCTTTGAGGAAGTGCAATCGCCTTATATTCCAGTTCTTCCAGAAATGTTGACAATGGCAACTGCCCTTGGTGGTCAGACAGCATTCGGTGCATGCCAGTATAAAACATTCGTCGAGGTTAGGTTAGGTTATCGGTAAAAATAATTTGAATATCTTCGCAAGTTGTGTTTCCTGAAGTCCATCGTGTTATAGGTCATGGGTCTCAGTCAACAATGAAATTTTGTACAATATTTAAATAACAAGTTACTTGTGGTTGTTTAGAATAACAATACGTTAGGACATTAAAATATATATTTTCCTTCGGAACCATTGCACTATTAATAAAGTAGTACGAATTTAAATTGTGGAACTTTAAAATTAGAATATTTTTCAAAAAATTCTAATTAAAAAAAATACAGAAAATGTATGTAGAATCATTGCACATCTGTAACTCTAAAAACCGCATTTTAAAAGTAAATTCTATGGACTGCATTTGGACTTGGGTAGAACCAGATATTGTAATCGTACTTCTGAATTATTTGCTTTAAAGTTTTAGTTTTTAATGTGCCGGAACCGAGTTGGACTATAAAATAAGCCTTATTTCCACCATTTTCATTGCTAAACAGTGGAAAATACAGATAAAGTTTAATTATTTCTGTCTGTAATGTTCTATATAGGTTCGTTAAATACGAATTACAATTTTGTAATCTTTATGTATTCAATAAAACTTTTTATTAGCATCAGAAAAGGTGGGAATAATTCATATAAAAGAAAATTCATATTGTGAAAATAAACCAGTCAGTGAAAAGGGAAAAAATCAGATAATATACGCAAATTAATACGTAATTATAATTTTGATATTCATATGTTCATTTAATTTTTACAGGTTTTATTTTTAATTTGTATAGGATTTTCTACTTTTTATATTATAAAAATTTTATAGGATTTTTCAATAAATTTTACGTTTTATAGGATTTTAAAATTTATATACGATTTTTAATTTTGATAGGATTATTTTAAAATTTTATAGTAGTTTTAATTTGTTTTACATTTTATAGCATATCTATTCTGTCGGGCGTCTTGACATATCTAAGTTAATATTTTTTTTTATTAATAATATAAAAGTGCTGCAGTTTTGGCGGCCAAAGTTTCCCACATAACTATAATAAATCAAGCCCCTTCTCGTGGGCAGTTGTAAATGATTTTAGTTATAAATTAAAATTAAATATATTGTTTGAACTTTTTGTTATGTTTACTTCTAAAATAGACTAATCATATTTTCTAACTTTAAATAAGTTTTTTCACTATTATTTTTTTTTTCAAATTATTTTAAAAGTATCATAACTCTAACCAAAGCCTTCTGATAAAAATAAACGTAGCGTTTTAATTTCTGTTTAAAAGGCAATTGCGGTCCTAAATGTATTTTTTTTTGTTTGAATACTATGAAAACTTGCATTCACATTTTTAATTACAATATTAAATTTTTTACTTTTAAACATATATTTTAGTAAATCAAGTGGTAACTTAAAATTTCTAAATTACACGAAAAAGACTGAGCAATTAGTAACAAGTAACTTCGGCAAATTACCACTATTTGGTAACCAAATGCAGAAAAAGTAAACAAATCTTTGCCCTATCTTGATGAAGGTTGTAAGTGTTTAAAATCATTTTGTTACTTTTAGTAATTAAAAATTTATGATTGATATTCAAAGATTGTTCCTGTTTTTTAATTTTGTAAAATTTGAGTGATATAAAAATTATTTTATTCCACTTTCACACTACGCATTGATGTTGAATGTCTGAAAGAAAGTTTAGTTATATTTAGTTTATCAGTTTTTTTTAATAATTGAAATACTTCAAATTCGAATATTTTATTTTAAGATTTGCAATGTCTTCTAATTTAGATGTGCTGTATTTATTTATGTATCACACTTGTTTGTAGCATTTGTAGTTTAGGCTATGAAAGTGGGTGACAGACGGACATAGCCTTTATAAAAGCTTCCACTTTTTTCATTATAAACATAGTGTGAAAACTGAAACTGAATATTTGGAAAAGTATCAGAGTTATCAAAATTATAGCGATCTCATTGTCATACATGGTGCTAAAAAAATGCCCTGTACCATCCTTGATAATGTTTGTTAAATGTTGTAACATTTTTCAAGTAATTTCAACACATAAAAATATAATTTATTAAACATTTCAGAATAAATACAATGAAAGTTACATAAACCATCTAACATGACATAAATGCTGTGTTAGTGAAAGCATGTGCAATCTTTCAAAGATAAACCTTGGAATACTTTAAGCGCATCGTAATTCATACTCGTTCGACAATTTCAGAGTACCAGCTAGACAAAAGAGAGTTTGGCTGTCAGCAAACCAGGAAATAATTTACACTAAAGAGTCAGATCTGTTAATTTAAAATCACCACAAAGAGTTATTGCACATGTATATGCTTGGTCCGCATGAGATGGTGCGACTATTTGCTCTTCAGGCTCTGTATGGCCTTTGTCCAATCTTTATAATGTTACCTGCCATAGTGAAAAAAATGTTAGGAAACAAAGTTTGCTATTGTGTAGCAAATAATTTGCACAAGCAATAGCACAAAGTTTCTGAGGATGTTGTAAGTTTTTTTATAATAACTTGTTTTGAATAGAAAGTAATTAGAATAAGTGAGAAAAATCTAATAAAGCTATTAAGAAATTTTATAATAATTATTAGAATTATTGGACAGCCTTTAATTAACTATATACAGATATCTGACAACAAGTATCAAGGACCTTAGAACGTTGATTTTTATTTAAAAATCCACATTATATTAGAGTTAGTTAATTTTGTGATTTATATAGTTGGGCTATTTTTCAGAACATTTATAAATTTTATTACAATGATATATTTGAGAGATTCACAATACATTCCCATATATAAGTCTAGTAAACAACATTCAAGACTAAGTTATTAATATTTGTAAAAATGCAAACGAAAAAAGTTAAAGAAATAAAAATAAAATTTTGCTTTATAATATCGTCTTGGACACGTACAGACTTTTGCTTTAAGACCAAACAGTATATTACTTCAAGCATTACTATAATAATATAAAGTATTTGAATTGTTTGGAATAAACTTTTAAACAAAATTATGTATTATTAAAAGATTTATTTAAACTACATTTAATCAGGAAAACAAGTATGTCGGCAATTGATCCAAATCCAAGGTCGCAAAACAAAAAAATTTCCTTTCAATCATTACTATTGGTGTTCCTTTAATTACTAGTTAACAATTTCACAGCATTTCCATAAAACAAATCACATCAAATACATACTTACCTTAATACTCAATAAACACTGCACAATCAACTTTTTTTATCTATACTATTACTTCTATAAATAGTATAATAACAAGGATGTTTTAGACTAAAATTGTTTAATACATATACTAATAATTACCTTGGAACTTTCCAAGCACTTAGAGGTAGATTCTGTAACTTTTGTGCTGTGCGTCTTCCCCAACGCAGCCACAAAAAGCCAAATACAAAACAGACAACAGTTTCCAAATAGTAACCATCCATAGTCGTTAGGCATTTGTTGCCTGCCTCTGTGCATTTCTGGAAAAACAATTCACTTAAAGTTAGAACTCTTGTGAAAAATATTTAATTGCACTAAAATATTTTGGAAGTTAGAGGGAAACAAAAAAAATCCAAATTACAAGTTTGTGATTAATATGTTTTAAAAAGAAGTAGTTATAATTTTTCAAATTTGAGTTCCTTAAAACCGTAATGATATTTTTATAATAAAGAAATTGCATTAAAAAAATATAATTAAGAAACTCCAAAGTTTAAAAGAGTTATTTAGTATAACAAATCTAGTTAAATAATTTATGGACAAACAACAGGCAAATTGCAAAAAGACTTCTTTAAAATTTACAGCATTGGCGGTGGTTCATCCATAAATGATATCATGCTCATGTTTGCAATAAAATGTACATAAAAAGCGGCAAAAAATTTGTTATGTCTGTTAAATCTTTGTAAGTGGCCTGGGACACATTTCTGACAGCCAAAATCCCGACAGACCATAATCCTCACCGCAAAAAAAATGCAAAAATTATTAATTAAATTGCCCTTATTTAAGCATTATGGCATTAATTTATTGATTTGTCGGGATTTCCACCGTTCGAATTTTGTCACTGTCACGATTATTTCCATGTCAGATTTCGGCTGCCAGGATTATGTACGGAACTGCTATGTAAGAATAGTTGGAAAATATACGGGGTTCATGCATCTTCATATTTTGTGAAAAGGGGAGAGTTTCATGGAGTGTGACATAACATGTATAAAGAAAACATTGCAAATAAACTCAAAACTTTGAAACTTCCAAGTAAAAAAGATTAAACATTCAATGTGTAATCTTACAGTTTTCATGTGGAATCTAAATTGTACAATTTCGAAAAAATAAAGTTCTCCCCTACTTTAAATTGGCAATTCATTCTTTCTAGTTAAGAGATTTGAGTTAAACAGTATTGTTAAATGTCCTATTATATTGTTGGTAGAAAAGAGCAATGTGACATGGGAATCAAAAGCCTTGAGAACACTTGTGAAATCATATTTTTATAGACAGCCCCTTAGTTACAAATGTGAAGAACTTAAACAAAGGGTGTAATTGCTAAACTCCCATTCTACAAAGTATTAAGTATAACTAAGATATCGGGGACCAAACTATTCATAGGCAACTTTTGACTATTTTGTATTCAATTGGACAAACTCTCCAATTAACAGCCAAACCCTATATATTACTTATGCTTTGGAGAAAGTTAGTTTTGCAACTAGACCCTTCAATAGTAAAATCATGAATAAACAGCCCCTTAGTTCCATATGTGAAGAGCTTAAACTTGTCTATTCATATTTTGAAAGTGTAAAGATATTTTTTAAAAACCACAAGAATGACTTATGAAAATAGAATTTCCCATCATACAAAGTTTTCTAGCAAAAGTTCAACAGACATGTTAATTGCAGCTATATATTGCATACATACCTAAATCCAGTGTTATTCCCAGTTATTCAAGCACTTGATTTAATTTTGCATTTTGGATTAAAAACAAGCTAAAATGGTCTATAAATCACAACAAAAAAACTGACAGAACTTATTTTTTTATCCATAGCACACCAAAAATGTGTATTTTTAACCTGTAAAACCTCAAATTCCACTAAATTGACAGGACCCTCAGCAAATGTTAAACACTAATATTTTCAAAATCACTTGCAAAACATACTTCTAAGTACTTAATTGTTTGAAAAATAAGTTTATATAAAAATATATGCGTAGGATTCTTTTCAGGGATGAAGAGCTTAAAACAAGAAACTCCTCTTACCAATCCTAACTCCTTGGTATCACAGCTAAACAAAGGATTATCACAGGTACGTGTTGTAAGAGGATCCACTAGAGACAGCGCCAATGTAGAAGGCCAGTTTCCACCCAGGTTACAAACTGTGTTCAGAAGAGTCATGTATGTGCCACCGATGGACGGATCGCTTATTTGTGCAAAGAACGACATGGCAGCCACAAACATGCTGTATAAGGCTATCTAAATAGGAAAATAATGTAATCTATCTAGTGTTCCCACTGTTATTTCAAAATAAAAAAAATCAAGGAGTTTCTAAGGACTTTTCAAAGACAAAAGTTGTTTCTTCAAGAACCTATACAATAACAATGTGCACTATTTGTACAAATCACACAACATATTTAATTGTATTTACATAGCTATAGCTATCTATGTTTTACATATGGTCACCATTTCCAGGCATCTGAAGTTATTATATCAAGGATTTTGTCTCTGATTAACAAACTACTAGTTATGTTTTACACATGAGAAATACAAAGCAGTAGACACAGCCATTTCCTTGATATTTTTTTAACTACTTTAGATATTATAAATACATTTTTGCACATAAATATTTTGGTTAAGAAAATTAATATGATTAATAAATTTAGATTACTATTTATACTTACTTGATGTAATGCATAACAAAACACAATGACTACATAATAATAAACAGGAAAACTTCCATCTTCTAACTTCATTTGGTAAGTCCACCAGACTAGAAGTGCATACATAAGACCAAAGGCCAATCTACATAAGAAGGCATTTTTATTAAAATTAATGAAAAACAAACACTGTCTACATTTTTTATGAAATTTAAGAACTTGCATAATTTCTGAAAATATGGACCATTTGTAGTACAATATCGCAAAAAAATAAGCTGTGTAGATTTTACAATTTCGCAGTTAATAATTTGAATAAAAGTAATATAAAGTCAAATAATTTTTTACAATTAAGTTAATTTAAAAAATCTTTTAGGTGCCCTTGTGGTTATAAATTATTATATATATATATATATATATATATATATATATATATATATATATATATATAATATATATATATATATATATATATATATATATATATATATATATATATATATATATATATAATATATATATATATATATATATATATATATATATATATATATATATATATATATATATATATATATACTTTACAATTTTTTTTCCTTCAGTCTTCAATGTTAATGTCTTTAATATTCAGTTATAAAGATAATTCTCAAGACAAAAAATTGCCTACATATTCTGAACCAGTATGCCATAATTAAATAAATTTTACAGTCAAATGCTCAGTGAACTACCTTTACTGGCAAGGCAAAACGACAACAATTCTTGTTAAAAAAAGAAAAATGAAGTAAAATTGAAGTTGTACTTTTAAGTGTGTTCCAAGTACGATTAAATAATCTATTCGTTTTTACATACCTGTAAGGATATGCCTTTAAAAATACGGACATAGGTTTTGGGCCATTAGTATATTTACTAATGACAAGGGGTAGTAAAATCTGCAAAGGCACCATTGGGACGGCTAAGAGGGCCAAGTGCTCTTTGTGGACACCTGCTTCAATGAGCTTGAGTCCGGTGACCGAATCTGTTGCACCAAAGGCAATCTGGAAGGGACAAAAGAATTTTTATTGCCTTGGTAAAGCTTATAATAAACTTTTTAAGATTTGGTTTGGTTAAATAAAGAACTAGTGGTACATGAGAGTTATTGGCAACAAACTATTTAACCCCTTCCTTCTCGATCCTGTGAAAATGATAAGGTAAGGGTTTGCCATTTATTCTTTGCTCCTGTGATATTATCCTGTGATATTTGATCCTATCCGGGCTGGAATAGTCAGTAGTAATCTGCCAATAAGATTAAAACTAACTAAAATCCACCAATTAAAAGCCTAATGGCCGGAGATTTCAGTAGTAACGTACCAATAGGATTAAAGCTAACTGATATCCACAATTAAAACGGGAAAAAAAGAGATTAACGAACTTTTCATAATTTCGAACTTAAAACAAATGAAAAATTAAAAATGAATAGATCTATTGTTTATATAGATATTTTTATATAATTTTCTCGGATTAAAAAGTATGCACTTTTATGACTGTTTTCCTGAAAATTCTGATTTTTAAGGGGGGCGATACATGTAAAAATCATTTTTTTTCCTAAATAGTTAAAATAACATCTCAAAACTATGCCTGCAAATTTTTAGAATGAAATTTGCATTATTTATCAATTAAAAACTCATTTAAATTAATTGTTTCACCTCAACTCGCCGCTTGAGGACTTTGTCCAAACTTTAAGCATGTTTATCTCAAAACTACTTTTTTTTAAATTGGTGTGCAAGATAACTCAAAAAGTTCTCAATAGATCCTTATAAAATTTGGTATATGTCTTCTCTATAGTATTAGCTTCTAGTTAAATCTCAAAAATGCCAAAAAAATGTTAAAAATACAGTTTTTTTACCCAAAAACCCAAACCCATTTTTTTTATTCTGAGGCTTGCCAAGTTACAATTTTTCAACTTTTTTGTTGTTTTATTGGTTTAGCCAGAAGATGCAAGTTTTACGAACACTTTCAAATCAAAAATTTAGATTTCAGATCACTGTAGGAGAAGCTAGAATTACCGCTGATTTATACTTTTATCTGCGAGGGTCTCAGGACATAAGTTACTATGGCGGCCATTTTGAAAAAACTAAAACAAAATAATCCGATTTTTGTATTTTAATGTATAATGTATAAACATACTGAATTTTAAAACGATTCATGTATTCCTTTCCTTTTCATAACATCTCTGAAAAACTTTAAAAATTCAGGCGGTTACATGTATTGCCCCCCTTAAGGGGTAAAAAAAATAACATTTAAAGAAAAGGTCAGTTTTTAGAAGACATTTTCTTTAAGTATTGTCCCCAAAAATACTTAATCTGACACAAAAATTCTCAATTAAAAATTTAGTTATATAATAAATTTTAAAACCATTTGTGTGTGTCATATTAAATGACTGGACAATCATTATTTATCAATGTATCACACACATCATGTTAATTCAGAGCAGCATAGCAACTTAGGTATTGTGATAAAGCAGCCCAACAACTAAGCAAAGAAAAAATTAATATAGTCTGCAAGACTGACACCCAAATGATGATCTATAGACTTTTAATTCAACAGTAGTTTAAACAAACATTATAAACTTAAAACTTATAATAAATGTAAGCAAAAATTAGCATATAAGGCATGAACCATAAATAAAAAATTTAAATATTTTGTTAGAAATTTATTTACCTTAGCTGTCATGAGAAAAGCCACAATGAGCCAAACATTACGAAGATGAAAAATACGATACAGCTGGTTGTAGGTTTCTCTGATTCCATGGTTTTCTGAGTGTCTTTCTGGTTTCTCAGATTTGAATATAAACACCAGAGTTGTAGAAATAAAGAAAATAACTCCCCATATCTTTAAAAAACCTAGAAAAATAAATTTAAAATACTTTATTTTCTCAATTTACGCAAAACGATAAATGTTTAAACTCTAGGAATGATGATTGGTAATGGAATTAATGAGTAAATTCTAAATTTGTAAAAACATTCTGGGAGTTAAATTGAATATCAAATCTTTAACATTACTTAGTTCTGCATTATTTGTTATGTTTCATCAAAATAAATGCCCTGCAAAATTTTAATGAGTTAAGTTAGTTTTAAGTTAATTAACTTGATGTGATGAATAATTATTTACTATTTTTTATGAAGAGGCTACTTTCTTATCCTGAGCATATTTATCCCTTTTCGACAAAATATTACAAATTAGACTGCAAAAAATTACTATAAACCTTACTTTAAAACTTGTAATAATACTTTCAAGATGAAATGAGTCAGATCGGAAAAGTTCTCACTTGAGAATGTGTGTGTGTCCCCTACTACGTACTTCATAATTTGAATATCATATTTCTACCCAACTTTATCATAAAACTACAATGTTAAAAAGATGAATAAAATATGTAAAATAATTTCTCACCAGACAGAGTAACCATGCCCTCAGCCTGTGGGACTGATCTTAAGTATTTATTACAAAAGTCAGTGGATTCTAAAGCTAAGAATACTACATTGCCCAAGAAATAACCAGCTGTTTGTCCAACAGAATTGCAGACTGATGCATAACCAACATTTTGTCTGAAAATAAAACAAATAAGGATAAGATTTAGTAGTACACAATCTTATATACACAATACTCTACCATGGTCAGATTTAGAGGGAAACCTCTTTGGTTGAAAGGGCAATAGCATTACTAATTCAGAGACTAAGTTAAGCTTAAACCCTAGCAGCAATTTTTCATCGACCGATAATCGAATTTTCATCGTTCGCCGGTGAGCCGATGATAATTCGAATATCAGAATTTAATCGAAAATTGCTCGTTACGTCGATAACTCCTTGGTTATGTCCACTCGATAGGCCAGTCTATGATGAGTTTTTCCGATGAGATTCCGATCAAATGTCAAGAAGAAATCGATAAGAATCCGATGAGTAGTAATTGAAATCTCATCGTCCAATAGAATTTCGAACACTTTCCTATAAAATTCCGAACAGTTTACGACATGTTAGTACAAAAGTTTTAAACAAGATGGCGCCACTAATTTTTTCTGTTGGTCAGGCAATATTTCGAATTTCAGGAGGAGGACAGAACCACCAATCTCGAGATCCGCGCTCTTGTCTTGCAACGAGGAACTGTGCATTTGTCATCGCGGCAATGGAAGCTTGCATTGGGTATGCGTTTAAATAAAGACGTTAAAAGGTTGATCGTTAAAGAAGTTTTATGTTAGTGATTAAGACATTTTAATTTTGATTTTTCGTTTGCAAGTTGCAAATTCCTTTTAAATATGACTTTATTTTGTTTACAATACTAATAGAAATATGTCAAATTTAAAAATAACTCTTGGTTACTTACGTATTGAAAAGTTTTTTGGCTCATAATATTTATTCAAAAATCTATTTTCTTTAAGTTAAGTTTTTCAAAAATTAATCATGGTAAAAAAGTTAAAAATTAATTTCCAAGTAAATAAAAGAAATAAGTTATCACACAGTAAAAGTATTTATCTTCGCACACAGTTAAAAATGTTGTGTGTAAGTAAATAAAAAATAACTATTACCAGTTTGAACACAATAGCTTTCGGATATGAAGTTTTCGAAATAATTTAACACAATTTGTATGTACTAAAATAAAAAAAAGCCACAATTTTCTGTTTCTTATCGTTTCGATATCGATTCGTTATAATTTTCCGATGAAACGTACATTGATTGAATTTTAACCTTTGACCGATATCAAATTGATGACTTTTATCGATAGAATTTCGTTCACCGGTTGCCGATGTCGTCTCGTGCACTTTCGGATTACGGATGCGATCACCAGTGAGTTTTCGCTAAATCCGATTAACGATCGATGATCGATCGAGCAAATTTCGAGAAACAATGCTACTAGGGAAGAAAACTCTTAGTATCCTAAATGTCAATTTAATCGGTTATGCTTATATTTTTAATTATAACAGCTGTTCTTATGTAAAAAAATCATATTTTATGTTAAAACAAGAGGTCATATTTAATAACTGGGGTTCCGGTTATTAAATATGACCTCTTGTTAAAAAAAATTAAAACCTTTGTTCATATTCAATAAATAAATTTTGAAAAAAAAGTTAGTTCATATTTTATATTAACTACTTTAACAATACATAGGTTTGGCAAGAATTGGTAAGAAATTTAGTAAGCTAGACCTCAACCAGCCATTAGGATTTGTTATTTTATATTTTGGCATGAAAAATTTTATAAATATAGAATAATAAAGCATTATAATATATATATATATATATATATAATATATAAATACTGGTAACATTCAAAATCACAATTAGTCAATAGTCAGCAGTTAAAAAAAATAACAAATTTAATAAACAACAAATTAAATACGGCTTAACCATTAAAAATTTACCTTGAGAGCATAGTCAATGCCCACCCATCCACAGCTATATCCTGGGTAGCTGCTAAGAAATTCATCGCAAAAAACGCTGCAGTCAAAAGATAGATTCTTGGCGGACTTTCCTCACTCCCTAACATTGAATTCACAGAAGATGACAAGTAGATCAGAAAGATTGCAATCAGATACTGCGTTGGAATCAGCCAAGTTTTCCGCCTTCCCATGCGTTTCCAGTACAGAGAATCCACTGCAGGAGCCCACAGCAATTTTAAGCTGAAAGGCCAGCTGACAAAGCTGAAAACAGCCTGGTCTTTGTAGCTCACGTTCCGATTCTGTAGGATCATTGGTATGCTACCACCTAGTCCCAATGGTATGCCTTGTAGAATGTAGAGAAAAAACAGGATTGCGATGCTTATTTTATCATTTTTTAGCATTCTGTTATGAATAGTCTGTGGATGATTATGATTGTCCGCGTTTTGGTTTTGAACATCAATTTCGGTGTCTCCGGAAGGTTCACCTTGTGACCTTAACTTGCGTCTTTCCATCTTTTGTATAGAAGTTCTTTCGAAACTGTAACATGAGGATTTATATATTATATTGACTGTTTATTATAACATTAAAAATATATATGTATGACTGTTTAATACATTAAAGATTTTTATTTGTATTGAAGTTAAAAATATAGTATCTGGTAAAAATAAAAATCTCAAGAAAATATATAAGGAAATTGGCATGTTTTAGGTCTTGGGTGGCAACAAAAATGCTGAATGAAAATAAAGGAAGCTGTTTAAATTTAATTCAAGGTAAGTTGATCACAATCTTATTTCGCAACTTCTCTGCCTGATTGGAATAAAATGCATAGGTACTAATTTTAGTATAAGTTATATGTTACTCCCCTTATTTTCATGGAGTTATTTTCTACAGCTATCTTTGAACAAGTAGTGATACGTTTTTATTTTATTTTTTAGGTTTTGATTTAACTGAAAACTCTACATATGTCAGACCATTAGAACATACTTTCTCCAGTTTTCAGCCATTAACATTTGAAATAATTTAATAGTGATACTTATTTATAATGTACAAATTATTAGTCTTTTGAATTACACTAAAACCAGATTTTAAAAAGTAACAAGGTTATTACCATAGAGAGAGTAAAACCGTGCACTATCACACACTTTCTAAAAGAGAAACGTAATGAAGAACCAAGAGGGAAATTTGTGCCGAAGCTGCATCTATTTGAGGTCGGTTCGAAAGGTTTCGTAGAATAAAAAAAGTACTAAAATGGTGCTATTTTAGGCATTGATTATACTTTTGTGATTCATGAACTAGGATCATCTTTTGTGCAGTTCTATTTTTCTGCAGCGAAATTTTTTTTTTTTATCTCAAACTCAAATTTTCTCAATAAACACTTATAAATGACCCAAAATTAAGGATTAACAATTAAAATAATAAAATATAATTTAATTAAGTAATAAAGTTACATTTTTAATATGTATTTTTCATTTGAAAAGTACAATTTTACTATATTTTTCAATTATTAATTAAAAAGAAATATTTATATAATTATTATTTAATAATCATTTAAAAAAGACGAAATACAATTTTTAATATTTGACCTCACTATGGCAGGAGAAAGTAAACAGATTATTACCTCATGTTTCTCCTCTAGAGAAGTGTGCCGGAGCGAACGCATTTACTATCTCTATGGTTATTACTTGAAAAAAAAACCAAGTAACAAACCAATAAAACTTTTTGATTATTTAGTTAGTTGTCTATGGCCAATATTCTTTTTCATTAATTATTTTTACATTTAGCTAAGAAAAAAAAATTGGACAACGTTAGGCTAAACTAATCTAACAATAAGGGGCCAAAGTTGCAACTCAAATCAGTAGGTAATTCTGTACAAAAGCAGGCAATGCCAACTTTTTCTTTCATAAAAAAATTAATTTCTTGATCATAGCCTTGAACTTAAATATTTTTTTTTATTTGGCACAACAGTAAATTCGAACAATAAAATACAAAGTATATAGAACAGCCAATAGTCTGAGGTTGCCAATAGGTTGTTGGGGACATGGGCCTACATATGATGGATTTTTAAAAGGCTTTTGCCAACAAAAACAAACCTTAGTTTCTATAGTTGAGCTATATCATTCTGCAACCAACTAAATATTTTTGAACAGGAAATACCAGATTCTCAAAGATGAGACAAGTAACAGCATTGTTTAGGTGGTAGTGCCTAGGTGAGGCACTATACCAAAGGTACTACCTACCTTTTGGTGGTAGTACCTAGCCAATTTATCAATAGTTTGGTTAGTACAGCTATGATATAATTACCTGTCTGTTGGCGAGTTAGAAAACTTAACATAGGGTTGCTATACCTATTGAGTTGCATGAAATATGAAGTGCAATGTTTACCACATTTGGACATTTTCGTTGTTTGGCAGCATACCGCAAATCACCAAAACATAAGTGGCCATTATATTATAGCTGTTCCGTTTGATTAACTTCACAACAAACATAAACTAAATATTCAAAATGAAAAAATCTGATGATCAGTTTTTTTAGAAGAATAAAATCCATAGCTGGGTGGGTCCCAGTAACAAGATATTAAAGATGTAGGAGGAAAAATCACTATAAATGTTGATTGGCAAAACTGACATATCAAAATGGAGCCATTAGAATGTATTGGAAGCTATATTATCGATTGCATTGATTTTAACTTTTAAAATAAAAATTTATTATATAAATAACTCTTAAAAACTGTAGTTTCGAAATCATCGAACAATCAAATAAAAACACATATATATTATATATTAAAAGTAATATTACATACAAGAAAAAGAATGCTCCAAACAAAACAACTGCTCTTTTGCTAAAAAAAAAATTAGAAATGTTTTTTATGTAGTCGAAATAAATATTTTAAAAACCACACTTACTAATTTACGACATGTGTTTACATTCACTCGCTAACATGACGTTTCCTTTTCAGTTTTGAGATTCAAGAGTTCACACCTGCTTACCTGCTTGTATCATTGAATGAACCAACGCAACATGTCAAAAATATTAAATTTTTTATGCGTTTGAATAGATATCAGAAAAAAATTTAATTGTTTTGAATATTTTTCAGATATTTTTATAATAATTCTAATTTTAAAAACTTAATTTCTAAGTAAAAAATTGAAAGTATCAGAACAATCATATGTATAATAATAACTGCGACTTTAATTTATTTTTATAAATATTATTGTATTTTCCTTCCCGGCGAGCTGAATTTATTACAATAAAAGAAAGGTGAGAGTATTTTAATGATTTTATATAGTTTAATTATTTATTTAGTTTCGCTAATTTAAGAGTAAAATTAAAAAAATTTTATAAAAACGTTTTTACAACCTGTTTAAAGTTCTCAGAAGTTTTGTATTAAAGTGATAGGGTTGACATCAATTTACCATTGTTCGTTACTTGAGCTGTTTCGATATTTAAGTATTAACTTTCCTAAAATATATAATACTTTTTCGAAATAATAGCCTTAGCTTTACTTAGTAGCTAAACAAAATGCATATATAAAATCTTATAAGCTTTTTGAAAAACGAAACTATTGTGTTCGGACAAATGTATTCGTATTTTTAAAAGTAATAACTAATACTATTCTTAAATAAAAAGTCTCTTAATACTGGCTATGTGTTTTTTTTTTGTGTGTGCATGTTGCATTTTGACATCAATTTTACTTTTAAATTTTCTGATATTTTCAATTCTTTGATATTTTGTTAATCTCAAATTTTCTACAACTTAAATGCTGAACTAAATCATCCAGAATCTGGTACATCTATGCTTTAATATCCTGTCTGTTCATTGATGACTTTTGTCTAGCTTGAAGATTTTACATAGGGTTGTTATACCTGTTGAGTTAATTGAAATCATATGAAATGGCAGAATGTTTACGAAAACATGTCCTTTTCGTTGCTTGGCAACGTAGCTCAAATCACCAAATCGAGACAGGCCCTTTTATCATGCCTGTTCTCAGAATCTAGTCAATGTGCCTATGAACCATATAGTCTATTCACCCAAAATGTTGATACCTAATCATAACTAGCAAGTTGTCAAGTTTGCAAAAAACACATTACATGCTTTCTGAAATTGGCAATTTATTTAAATTCTTTGCTGTGAAAAAGTTTATTCCTTCAATAATAACCATTTTTTAAACCTTCACTTTATAAAAAATGACCATAAAAAATTATAGTCCTGTGATTGAAATAATACCAATAAAGCAAAATATAAATTAAAATGTCGTAAAATAGTTATTATAAATTTTCATTGACTTTTATCGACTATGAAGAAATATTATAAAAGTGTTAGTTTATTTGTCTAGTTTTCTTTTAGGTCTAAAATCCAATATTTTCAAATGAAATATCATGTAGGTTTGTTTACACCACAGCCATCAAACCTCAACGAATAAACTATAGAAGTGTTCCCAGTATAGTTAATCATAAAACTTATTGTCAAAATCTCATCAATATATATCAACAGTGACAGAATCGTCGCAACACTGCATCGTCTGACGTAGATTGAGTTGCTTAGCAGACTAATTTTCAACCTAATTCTTAAAAAAAAATTCACCATATTTTTCTAAAACACTGTTGTATTACGAAAATAGTGATTTTTGAACAGGTATAATTAAAAAGAGCAAATTTGACAAAATTAACCACTTTTTCTATGGAATACTATTACTAAAATTTTAGCATAAGTGTAAATTTGTTCCAAAATTTTTTGTACTGAATTTTTTTTTTTCAAATTCAGCATATAATGTGTTTTGAGGTAATAAAACAAACTTAACAGATGGTACTTTTTCTCTTTGCCTATCATTACTAATCTATATTTTGTTGTATAGACCAGAATATTTTTGAGTTTTGCTAAGTTTGTTGCCGGCTATATCAATATATTCTACAACTGAGTATTTCAACTAGAAATATTTTTCAGAAATGGCAGCTGCTTCCTTTGCATATCGTGCAAAACACAATTCAGACTCCTCGTCAGACTCTGACAACAGTGATCAAGAATGCAGTGATTGGAAGCGAGCCACTCGAAAACAGAAAAATTCCTTAGAACAAATACCCATTGACCCACCTCCAACAGAACCTTCTGAGAACAATACTTCCGAAGATAAGTCAATCACTACAAGGTTTGTGTAGTCTTAAATAGTCCTTTGAGTCCCTAAATTTAAATATAATTTCCTATTATTTTTTTTTTCATTTTGAAGATATATCCTTAGAATAACCACCCTGTAGAATTTAATGTAGAAGAAGTCATTACTTTTTTACCACCATTGCAGCAACAACTTCATTAATTTGTTTTTAGTAGATTATAGAATAATTAAATTTTAGTTTTGATACTTCACGGTAAATTGTTGTAGGTAAAAAAAAATTAAGATTTATTTAATGCGAATTTGTCTTTTATAAGTGGCCATAAGAATTTTGAAAATGGCATCAACAGATGTTTCTAAAATGCAAGAAAGTAAGTTGCTTCCTTTTGAAAAAAAGTGTTTACCATTTGCAATAACCTATTATTTGTCCAAGCAAATTTTGCGCATGAAGAGCCAGTAGCCCAATCAGCGAAGGCCAGAAAAGCTTGATATCGGAACTAAATTTCAAAGAGCTGAATTTTTTACAGTTGCTGGAGTGTTTTAAGAGGTACATTTTCCAATGTTTTCCTGAGTAAAGTTTGTTCAATATACTTGAATACTTACTGAGTTATGTCGATTTTACGAAACAGGGTCGGTTTGGCCCTAAATAACTAGTTCCCTTTTATGTAACATTGATTTATAAATACATCCTATTTTATTTCTTGATAAAACTTATTTCTCATCTGTAGACCACCAACAGACCCCCCTACCACAAAACGCAAAAGAAACAACATCTGGTGTGAGGTTTTAGAAGATCAGATACTGTCTGAGTCTCTGAACCACTGTGGAGTGAAGCAGAAACCTAAAGGCTATGGGAGCAGGGGGGAAGAGAGCTACGACTACACTCTTGGCAGAAAGTTCTACAAGAGAGATGACTGCTCCGATGGGGACATGTCCGATGGAGGTATAGTCTGTCTCAAAAATAAAGACGGAAAATATTTTAAGTCACAAAATTTCACTGGAAAGGTTTGGTTGGAAAAACTGGTGGTAGGAAGAGTCGGGCAGGCGTAAATAATTTTTAAAAGTCATGAATCATGAAGAGAAATTAACAGTTAATAAGTTTTATTTTAATTAACAGTGAAAATTATTAAAAAAAAGTGGCTAAAAAGTATAGAGAAAATCAATTTAATTTTAATGACCTCATTTCGAATTTTATTGTTTAAATTCCTTTTCGTTATGAAAAATATGATATGATAAATTAAACCTTGATTTTCAGTTGAATTCAGTTTCATTTGAAAAGATTTAGCAACATTCCTGGTTCAATTTCATACCAAACAGCCAATATAGCTATTTTAACTCTTCTGTAGTGAAATATTACTGCCCATTTGCTTCAACTTTACAGTTAACATCTCTGTTCAATCTATATCCCTACTTAATGCTTACCAGTTTAAATTTACATCAAATAGAGATGTTAACCTATTAAGTTAAAACAAATGGCCTGAAGAAATTCATCATATAAGATTAAAAATGGTTATATTGGCTGTTTGGAATGAAATGGAACCAGGATTGGATATTTAATGTCCTGATTTTGGGTTTTAAAAATCTGGTCACATTTCATATAGTGCTCTCTTGTTTATTTATGAAGTTTATTAAGTAGAATTGCTATTTATCTCCCCTTTTTATTTTAATTAAACATGAATTGTCTTCTTTGATGACCTTGTGTTGCTTTACTTTTAAAAGATATATTCCAACAGGTATGTCCGATTCCACCGAAACAAGTTCTGTGACTTCGTCTGTAAGAGATAAAAGGTTCAACCAGAGGAAGTATGTGAAATTAGATGGTGCTGGTACAGAAGCAGCAAGAAAGATTGTGAAGATACTAGGGGAACAAAAGCCATATTTAATTTGTAAGACTTTTTTCATTTTTATTTTACAAAATGTGTATGTAGTAGAAGGGTTTTGGCTATCTGAATTTTTGATTATCCCAAAGTTTAGTTAATCAAAAAACTATGCCATTATTATATTTTTTACTAGAACATGCACTTTTTTTCTTTCTCTTCTCTTTCTTTTTTTTGCGTCGTTAAGTATCATTGTAATTATCAATACTGTTACTAATACTATTAATATAAAATTATGTATGGTAAACACCCTTTTAACCGGCTTTATTAGGACCAAGGGCAAGCCGGTTAAGCAAAAATCCTGTTAAACTGGAGAAGTGAAATTAGTTAAGGTTTGGATATACATTTGATTGCACAATAATACATTTATTAAATTACCTTGCAGTTACTAATTGCAGAAAATTTTAGTGTGCCATTTTATGCAATGTAATTAAGCATTACCAAGTTACATACCATTAAAAATTCCATAACTTTTTTTGTTGTTAAAGCCTAGAAAAACGAAAAATTTCACATAGTTTCACCATTTTTTTTAATCAGCATCCTATTGATGGGCGATCGATAACAAAACAAGTCATTTTTAGCTAATTTTTACATTTTAAGGATTAAAAAATTTGGCGGTTAGTTTTTTTTTTCTCTCCAAAGGGGCTGCTTTATTGGTGGTTAAGCCTTTGCAGACTCAGCATATTCCCCAGAACTGAGAGAATTTTTTTTTGTGTGTGGCACCATCTAGGTGACTCTCGCTACCAATTTTGTTGCTCATATTGCAATGAAACTGAGCTCTCTGTGAATGTTAAAATATGCCAAGAGAACCCAAGCCAAACAGGTACTTAAGGGATCTTTTACATGCCACATAATCTTATGATATTGCATGCTCACGATTTTCCCCTCCAGATAATCCGACGACTCGGCCGGGGTGAGTAGTCGAGGGAGCACAACTAATATTGGTTTTCCATAACCAAACACGTAAACGGTAACATTATATGTAATTTATTTTATTGTAAAATAATCATTTATTTTTATGTTTATAGTTAGAGTTGTTAAAGAGGTTGGCATAGAGAAGGCAATGGAACTTTTAAGAAAGACCGAAGAAGTTGAAGAAAAAGGTGGAATGATGATAAAGGTAATTTTTTTCAATAACCATTAATACTGATTGATTGCTTGAAAATATTGAAGTCATCATAGCCTAGTTCTTGAAGCCAAAACTTTAAAAGTTTGATGCCTGCATATACCAAGTACTAATAGCAGCCCCTAGGTTGTTCCTTTTATCGAATTACCATGGCGTTTGTGTCCCTTGTGTGTCAAAGGTTTTACCATAGTAACAATTAGAGAGGGGGGGGGAATTCAATATCTTTGAACTAAGCTTATAAATCTTGGGGTTGTTTTTAGTGGCCAATCCTGAAAAATAAGAAATATTCAGGCAAATTTAAACATTGATTTTAAAAAAAATTATTACCCAGTTCTTTGTAAATTTTGTGTTGATTAAAATAATTTGTCTGTTAAAAATTAATTCTGCTTTATATCTCAAGTTAATGTGTAAAAATTAGTTCATTTTTTAATGAAAATTGTTTGGCTTGACTTCATTTTTGTTTTGTGTTACATTAATTAAAAAGTAGTAAACAAACAATATTACAGGGTTATAATACAAAAGTATGTCTGCTGAAATGCATCTTTTATATTTAACAGTATGCAAGTTGAATCGGTTTTCACTTTTTTTTTAATATTAAAAGAATATCTGGATAGTTATGGGTAGTTGCATATTCATTCCAAGCTATTAATAAGGAGACTCAGGTTAATTCTGGTAAAAACAACAGCATTCAAGTACTTCAAAAGCTATTGAAGCTAGAGTTACCAATTTTGGCATTAAGCCCATTATGAGAGTGGCCAAGAATTGCCCCGGAGACTTATTTCCTGCAAATAGATTAATTTTTAGGTATATTCTTACTAATTAAGGCTTAAAGAGTTATAGATATCAATTAAAATATTCAAACTTTGTTGCAACGACCTTGTTTATAACGAGTCATTCATAACACCATAAATGTTCGGTCCTTTGACTTGCCCATAGACCTTAATGTTGTAATTACCACCTGCTTATAACAACAAATTTTAATTAACTTCTCAGTTAGAAATATATGTTCATTAAACCACAAAATGCCTTCTTAAAGAATAATTTTAACAAAAATGTGTTATTACTTTTTTTATTTTATTTTATTCGTCGAATAATAAAAAAAATTGCCAAATTTTACATTTATTTCATTTAACAAATCGTTAATTGGTTAGTAAACATGTACAGCAAAATATTGCGAATGATATCTTGGCTTGGAAAAGGTTCACCTGACTGTCTCTTCGTATGTGGCTAGCTTTAACTTTACCTAAGACATTCCCCTGTGAAATATTTGTTAAGTCTTTCCAGGCATTGTTCGTTCGGAATTAATGTACACCTTTATGTTTTGGTTAATTATTCTATAATATTTATGTTTATTTCAAGAATAACTCTCGGCGAAGAACCCCCGGTGGCGTCTATTTTCAACTGCTCAAAAGTGATCCAGCAGTTTCAAAGTCAGTGGTTGACAAAGTGTTTGAAGGTGAAATGAACAGCTTTGAAGCAAAGCGGCTGAATGAAGAAAGAAAGAAGCGTAAAAAGCATTTTGCTGAACTAAAAAAAGCTGCAAAGAAAGCAGCTTTCAAAGGTGAGTCTTAAAAATGCACAGGGTTGCAATTTGCTTCATTAAAATTAAGGATGCTCAAAACCCTTTTTTTTTTCAAATGAGCTGCTCTGTAAAAGGCAGATGTTGTATTCGGAAAACACATGATTTTCGAGATGTTGTCAAATGGGACCCCAAAGTAGAATTTTTCCTAATTTCATACTGAAAATATATTTGTATATAAATACAAACAAAACTCCAATAGTACCGGATGGGGTAAATAAAAGTACAGTAAGGTCTAGAGATTGGAATACGTTGAAATGCTTGGCGAGAAAAACTTTTGAAGCTGCCTGAAAACTTTGAAGTGGAAATAAAAGATTCAAGCGTGCAATGGTTTCACTTGACAAACCTGTTTTTGCATTGGTTGGATTGGATTAGCATCACATTAGAGCTACTCATGGACTATTGGCCAGTTCAGATCGTACTGCATCAGTGTGAGTTGTGACTGTGTGAGTGTAAGCTGATCAATTTCTAGGTGAAGATGAAACTCACAGTACAGCAGAGAGTGTTCATTGTTGAAAATTTTATTAAAACGAATTCGTGAAAAAAAATGTGGCCAGTTGTTTGTTAAAAAATTTAAAGGTGTAAAAGGGCCTAAAAAGAGTGCTATGCAACGAATAGTTACAAAATGGCGTCAGCCAGGATCTGCTGTAAACAAGTCCAAAAACATTCCAAAACGGGTCTGAACACCAGATTTTGGGTCTTGCAATCAATTTAGAATGTTTTGTATTAACAAACCCAAAAAGGTCTGATTCTCTAGGATAAATAACGACCGAAATAATCACTAGTGGGAACTTTTTTTGATCAGCTCTACAAACCTTGTTTATATTTCATTTCAACTAGCTTCTCAAACCATAGCGTAGTTGCCAGCAAATAAGTCGCCAAGCGTTTGCTTGGGCTTAATATTAAGCAATCAATAGCTTCAGTTATCAAACCTGTTTTTGTATTGGTTTTCGACTTGGCAACATTTTTGTTGTATTCTTATCCCCACGTTGGGGCCACTTTTATTTGCACCACCCTGTATAACATCTAAATAAAAACTTATTTATGTATGAATAAATAGTTTATATTATTATTGGATGATGAACATCAAGGACTTGTGTTCAGGAGAAAGGGACTTCCAAATTTCTTAAATATGTATAACAAGAGACAAGGAATAGTATTTTCTTTGCAAAAGTTACAATTAACTTATTACCACCATTTGTATTATAAGTACTCCAATTTCTTTTAACTGCCTTCTTATAAAGAAATGGAACTAATAAAGTTTTATTTTGTGTGTCTAAAACTAATACAAATGTATTAAATAATTGACAATCTTCAAATTATTTTGAAATTGACATTGTATTAGATTGACCAGATTTATTTCAGTGGTTAACTTTTCGAATATGTAATCATCATTAAATTTTCTTTAATCTTATTTTATTTGCTATTTCTTTTAAAAACTATAAAAAAAATTGAGACTATTTGCACAATTTTTATAGCTCAATAGTTGAATAACAAACTAAAGTACTGTGAAATGCAGTATATCTGGTATCCTTACATTGGATCTACTTTTGAGTTATATATTTAAACATTCAATAATATTAATTTCTTTTGATACTTAAGAATCACAATAGGAATGTTTCAGGTGATGTAACTCTCTAATTTTCAATTTTCCACGTCCTGCGATTTCATTGCTTGCTTTGGTTTCACTCTCAAAATGATCATCATAAATGAAAGTACTCTTTATATACAAGCATTCTTTGACAAATGATTTGAACAACCAACACAGCAAAAAGTTGGCATTTTAAAATATTCTTTGAAAACTCATTTTTGAATACCAAAACAAAAATAATTACAAACAAAAAATAAGAACAAGCCTGCTGGAGCTGTTGCCATTCACAACGTGAAACAACCCCATTGTCTAAAAAGTGCTGTTTTATTCATGAGTAGTTATGCTTAAAAATCTGTTTTTCAGCTACAGAATTACCCCCACCATCAAAGTTTCCTCAACCTGTGATTAAACAAGAAGAAAATACTATTACAATGGACGAGGATTCTATGTTGGTAGAAGAAGAATTGCCAAATGAACAAAGTTCAACCAACCATAGTCAAGAAGCCAAAGACTTAGATCTTGAAGACGGTGAAATCGATGATTAATTTATGAAAAGTGTTCATAAATAATCACTTTGTAAATATGTATTTTGTATCATTAAACATCTTGCTGATTACTGTTTATTGAATTATTTATGGATATCAACAAGCTGCTGTATTAGATGAGTACTAACATATGAATTAAAGGGTGTAAAAGATTAGCGTCAACTGTACTCTATATAAGACTTTTAGCCTCCACACTATGTTTATAACGTAAAAAGTGGAAGGTATTATAATCGTTCAGTCTGTCCGTCACCCACTTTCATACCCAAACTACAAATGCTACATTCAAGTGTGATACGTCAAAAAATTCAGCGCATCAAAATTAGAAGACATTGAAAATCTCAGAAAAAAAAAATGGAATTCGAAGTACTATAATTATTTAAAAAACTGCAAAATTTAATGCTTATTTAAAAAGCATAAGAAGCCATTTTTATAAGAATTTAATTGCCATTCGCAACAAGAAACTTTATTTCTTTTAAATAATAAATTAAAAGAAATTTATTTTTGCCACATAAATCAGTTTTAAATGACGTCAAATATATTTCACTACGAGATTGTATGTTGATATGAAATGTTTTGGTTCTATTTAAAAGAGAGGAATATTACATATTTATTCTTTGAAATATAAATTAATTTTTGCAAAGTATAAAAATTACTGAAGAATAATTATTGAATTCTCGAAATAAAATAAATGAAACTACCCAAATTTAGTGTGTTAATGTATATGCTTATAGAATTAATATTGTGTTTGACAACTTTTTTCCTGTTGAACACAAATAAATGTTGTGTGGAAGCAGGCTGAGTGACAGATTCTGTTACAAACCTACTTGTTTGGAATCGCTTAGTCTAAAGTTTAAAACTTTTTTATCTAGAAAATACTGGCTTAAAGCGTCCGCTTCACTGAAAACAAACTTTAGCATAAGACCAAAAATATACATTTAAAACATTTATATCAGCAATCTAAAAATGAAATTGCTGCTTTAGGTTCTGAGGAAATCAAAACGGTAATGATGATACAAATATTTACGAAACTCTACATCCTGTAATTTCGGAGCCTTTGTGAATCAGACTACAAACTTTGTGTTTATAGTGTAGATCTTAATCTGGAAAGTCCATATATAGTTTTTGGAATTTACCTACCTTTTTCATTTACCGGTAACTTTGTGCCATAAACTGGTTTAAAGTTAAAATACTAGTAATTTTCATTTAGTGTTTCAAACTAAATTTAGCAGTTTTTTTTAAAGGGTATGAAAAATAAAACATGCATCTATATCATTTTTTAGCAATTTATTGTCGTTATTACATTTTTATCTTTAATTTAAAAAAAACATAAAATTCAGAACATGTATTACACTGAAATCGACAATGAATCGTACTTTATGAAGGTGTAAGCGGTGATAAGTGATATATTTTCCACTAGAAAGTATTGCTTTAAAAATATAAACATCAATTTATTAGTTAAAAAGTTTAATGACCTTCTCCGAGTTTTTTAAAGTTTTAAGTTAATTCTGAACTAAGTATTTAAAAATCAACCACACTAGACTTTGCTATTTCTACTATTTGGGTGCATTTTTTTAAAAACATTAACGGTGCATCCACACTTTGGTCACATAAGTAAGAATTTATTTTCGTACAAAAGCAATCAAAATAGTTACACAATGAATTTGGATCCATTTCTACAGAAGGCCCCCTTCTCCCACTAAGTGTATTGAAACTGGAAGGCAGATTCTCTCTTCAAATTTGAAAAATTAATCAAAAAGATTTAAGTAATTTCATTATCTACATGTGCACACAAAACACCACACACAACTCCTGCCAGCAAGAAATTTTAATGTGAAGTCTGATAATATTTTTAACTGTCAAAAAATAAATATTTGTATATGTTTCCTTAATTTAATAGCATGTGTTGCATAAGTGCCTGTTGTATAAGGTTTCGGGAGAATAAAAACGTAAAATTAATAAATATGTTTATCGTGTTGTGTGTACTATAATTAAGTTTACTGCTTTTTTTCTTTTTAAGTGCAGTGGGAAAAAGTTTAGAAGATAAAATGTAGCAAAACAAAGTTTAAAAAAATATATTTATTGTTGAATTTGAAATTAAAACTACTGGTAAAAATTTAATACCAAAATTAGCAATTTACTAAAACCATTTTACCAATATTCTAATCCCTAGTCCATATAACCTGCTAAATCTACTAAATTTAACTAATAAATAATATTAATTTGACTAATAAAATAAAATCGGAACAAAATTAATAAAATGACCTTTTATTGAAACCATACATTTCACAATACATATTCCCACTTTTTTTTATACATACATAAAAAAAACATTACATCAACCAATATATTCTACTTGTGTGCTGCCGGATGCATTACACAAGTTGTCATAAGAATTACTAAAACATGAAGTGCTTAAACGATTCCTAGTCCAAGTCTTAAAACACAAAAGTTTCATATTATAGTCAATATTAAAAAACTAAATTATGAACATGAAATTAATGACATTATTTTAGATCATATTCATAATTTGAGTTATTCAAGGTCTCTAACCAAAATCTTTTGTTTTTTAAACGCCGTAAGCTTACTGTATATTAATTAAAACTGAATTAACCGCAAAATTTGAATTTATTTTCAAATTCTATCGTCAAAAATTTGTATACTTGCACGCATTAGTTTTCTTAAATTGACATGTATTTTAACTAAAATGACACTATAATTATATTGGAACAGATTTATTATTTATATAATACTATGGGGGCAAAAAATTCAAATGGCATTTTATTTTGGGTTTAGGTATGGAATTAAAATATTTATAATTTAAAGTTAGTGCTTTTTTTAAGTTTTCTGATGCATATCATATACAGGGCACTGATACAGATATTCCTCACTGAAGTTATATGCTTAATGATAACATAAGGCATGAAATGTATACAAAAAAAAGTATTTTCCCAATACATAACTTCTTGTGCAGCCTTCTTAATAAAGGCGGACCTGTATGGCACGTCCATCTATTCTGTAACCGTTCATCAGATCTAGAAAGGGTTAAGCAAAAAACTTCGCAAAATGTATTACACATATTTTATCTATTCATAACTGTTATTATTAAAAAAAAATACACAGGATAATGGTTAATTTGGATTAAGGTTAACTATGTTCAGAGAAAAACTGTGATTTACTTACTGTCTTTAACTCTTAAATTACAGTGAAAAACACACAAATAATAACTCCAATAATAAGGGCAACAATAGAAAATGAATATATTTATAGATTAAGAAATGGTAAGAGAGATTAAAAGATTTTCATGCAAAACTTCAAAGAGATAAAATGAGTTCCTAAAGCAAAATGGCTGAGGTTTTTTTTTCTCAATATCAATTCTATAATTTAAAAAAAAAATTCCAGTTATCTATACTCAAACTCCTTGTAATCATTAGTTATGGAAATTTACGAAATTACTAGAATGTTTCTGGTTTTCCATTAACTTCTTAAACCTAACAACTACATGTTTTCTGAATGTCCATTTTTCTTCAAGGGTTAAAAATGGAAGCTCATGCGCCAATTATGCTGGCATTTACTACCACGCTTTCTCGTTCAGGTCAACTACTTAACTCAGGTTCCCTCATTATAAAGCAATGCGATAGAAAACAGCATTACTGATCGTAACTGAATCCTCTTAATTTTAGAGCCTGCAGAGGATCCTAGAATTGGCTTATCACTACCAGAGGTATTGATTTAGTATGGGGACTTGGAGCACTCTGTGACCAAGACAGACTTTAACGTGCACCAGTCACCATTAGTCTATGCTGGGATTCTTTGGGACCGAAAGGCTCATTGCAACCTCATTTAGCTGGCAAGGCTAAAACTCGCAGCCTGGATAAGAGAAGCCAATTCAACACTCTACAAACGAGACTTTCCTGACTTGCTATTCCCTTATCAGTCAGATATGTAAAGTTTGTATATAGTTTTAACTACAAATAAAGGACTTGCACTTGAAATATATGTTTTACAAAAAATAGAAATTAGCAAAAAATTATAATAAAATTAGAATTAGTCCAAGCAAAAAATCTACATATTACTGTGGTGGTGTGGTATAATGCCAATAGATGGCGCTGTAACGATTGGGAAAAACCCTTTCTCATCAGGCTGCGGTCGTTTGGCAAGGTGCTGATGGAATAGCTTTCTGCGGAAATGCGGTCTTTGTTTGTTTGTCTAAATAATTATAGTTTTGTGATTGAAACCTTGCATCTCCTCCCTTCTCAGTTTCCACATTACTATATTAATATTGGAAAGATATAAATAGGTATTGAAAAATCTTATTTTTTAAACAGTAAACCACCTATAGTTTATGGTACAATGCAATATCTTTGTAAAAAAAAGGATACTGACAGCACGTTCAGCATCTTGAGGAGTTGCAAACCGTACCAAAGCATTTCCTTGTCCTTTAAGTTCAGCAAATCGTACCTCACCTAAAAATATACAAAGGTACATTAATTATGTTACATATAATAATTATGTACCCTTGCAAGTAATTATTTAGTTAAAAAATGAAATTTGATAATTACATTATAAATATATGCCTCTTTTACCTTTCCTCTTTTCCTTGAGATTAAAATATTAAATTTTAAGTTCATGTAATTTTATTTAAAATGTTGAGAGAATTAATATTAGGAAAAATATGTTGCATATAAAAAAAACATTGAGAAGTTTCAAAATAGTAATAAAATGCCACAGGCACAGTCATCTAGACAAAAAAAAAACAAGGCTGATTTGTACTAATGAAATTTTATTTTTCTTTAGTTCCAGAGAACAACAATTAGATTTGATTCAAAAACTTATTTAAAACATGAAACTTTTTACAAATGAATACTACAGAAAATATTTTAATTTTCTTACCAATGTCTCGAAACCTGTCTTTTAGGCTTTGCCAACTGAATGTGCTTGGTAACTAAATAAATAAAAGTAATTAAATGTAAATATAATTTGAAAAACAAATATAAACCACAAAAAATTAGAATTACAGAGAATGGTATTACCAAAGAAAATTACTTATTAAATATTTTTCTTAAAAATATTATTCATCCAAATAACCAATTTTAATTTTAAACGGGTCATTAATTTTTAACACGAAGCAAACTAAATTAGCATTAGATAAGTAATGTACAACACAGTTTTTAAAGCACAGTCATGAGGTAAATGAACTTTTATGCTAAAGTTTGTAATACAGATATAATTTTACAATAATATTATAAAAAATTTTAAGTTATGCTGTAATTAAATACATTTAATAGGAAAACTTACCATTCAAAATTATCAGTATAACAGGTCAAATTAGTTTACACAATATTTTTAAAAATTAAATCTAACCCATACTTAATCAGCATTTATTTTAATTTAGGAAATAGAATAAAAATTTTACATTAAAAAAACAAAAAATTGCTTTTAGTATGTTTTTCAAGAAAAGTAAACTATCTTGTATAATATAATAAGAAAAACATCCCATTTTAACCCCAAACATTTTTTTATGGCTGCAGCAACTAAAGCAAATATTTTTTTAAAAAATACAATTTTTATTTAGATAAAACAGAAGAATTAATGAAAATTGATTCACCAAACACTTTAGAATTAAAAAAAATTACTATCTTGCACTAAAGTCGATTTCAAAGAAAATAACCAAAAATATAAAAATCTATTTTTTATAAAATCTTTGAAATTGGGCTGTTTAAAACCAGGGAGACCAAACGAAATTAATCTTCTTGCGGTAGGAAGGATAGATAAATTTAAAACTTTCCTGCATCAAGTTGCTTCAGTCATCAAATATCTTAAGTCCAAAACAGCCACAATAAACAAATGAGGAAAATATCTGACCAGACAACAATTTTCAACCAAAATAAACACATCCAGTCATATAGAGTCAACACATTAAATTTAATAACACAGTTGCAAGGTCAAATAAAATTTACAGGGTGTCTACCAGAATTTTCACAGTAAAATTTTATTAGATAGTTTCAAATTTATAATTAATGCAAATTTAGAAACCAAATTAGGATAAATGTTGATCATTTAATAGAGCAATATAAACTACAACCAGGGATGTCAACAGTTTTTCTCCTCACATAACACTAAAAAGTCACATGTTTTTTTCCAAATTGCAGCCTACTTCTTAAATTTTCCCTAGTTAGCTGATCATGATAGGAATTTGACATCAACAAGTACTGCAATATTAGCTGTACAACAGAAATATTTCATCAGATTACTTCAGAAAAGCCTATAACTTCAAGCTAGAACATAAACAAACCTGCTACCATTTTCTAACCAATAATATAAAAAAACTGCAATCTTTCATACAAGTTTCCTGTTTTAAAACCATATTGTAAAACAAATTCCTATTTTTCAAACTAATTTTTAATATCGATTAATCAGTAGCTTACTTCTTACCAACAGCCATTAAAAAATTTTTAAACCTCATGAAATGATAGACACCCTGAGAATAATAATAAAAAACCTTCATCACTGAATCCAGATACCAAAGTAGTCTCAAATTTTGTATTACTAACAGCAATTTCCCTTTGCTTAAAACATCTATTTTACAAAGTCACAAAATTACATTCCAAATAAAGAAAAATTAATTAAGTCTTACTTTAGATTGTAAAAAAAAATTAAGTCTTATTGTTGTACATACATATTGAAAGTTAAAGCTTTTTAAACATATTTCAGTTGAATTTGAAAGTACATCCTTGAAAGAAAACTCCAGAAACAAAATTTAGAAAACATAGTACATGAGAAAGATATACATTTCTAAAATGTAGAAAATTTAAATATACCAAATAGAGATCTAAAAAATTTATATATACTTTTTATTTTGCTTTAAGTGAAAAAAAACTATCTTCATTATTGTTAATTCAGAAGAACTTTTAAAGACATTATCAAACCAAGTGCATTAGACCGACCCCAACTTATAGCAAGAAGCATTTTAACAAATCCTTCACCATAATGGTTTTGAATCAACAGTCGATAGTTGCAAAATGTGACCAAACCTTTCAATTTTGCGACAACAAAATAAATCTAATTGCAATCATTGTGACTAGTTTTTCAAAATCGTCAATACTAACTTTTTTATCGTAGTTTCCAATGATCTTGCCAAAAATTAGCTTAAAATCACAAATGTTCACCAATCCAAAATGTTTCAAACCATTGCTGTCATCATAAAATTGCAAAATTTTAGCAGTCCTAAAATCGCACAACTCTAACGATCTATAAACTGCGAAACTTCGTAAAATCCCCAAATTACAAATATTATAAAATCCCAAAACTGTGGCAATTGTCAAATTTAAAAACTCTTACGATCCAAAAACCTTTTAAAAAACTCAGAAGACTGTAATATCTAGAAACTTCGGCTTCAGTAAATTGTGATTTTCTGAATTTTAGAATGCCAGTTATCCGAAATTACGAAACTCGGTTGATTATATAATGGGGAAACTCCAGTGATTCTATAATCCTGAAACTCTGGCAATCTTAAAACCATCCATTTGGGCACTGTAGACTCCAAAGTTTGTGGAGAATTTTTCAAAGTATTTTGTTTAAAATTTTTATTTAAAAAAAAAATGCTCCTAGGTAATGTGCATTTGCGCTTAGTTTTTTAAGTTAGTAGAACAGATTGCTCTAAATTTCTTTATGTAATTTACAAACACTGTGTCCCACAAAAGTATTCAGCCAATTTACTCATACATTGGTAGCTAGATTCAACTGAAGCACTCATCACATTCGACAGCATGGCCCGAGCCCACACCACCAACAAATCACACAATGAATGTTAAAAGCAAAGTACATGACATACGTTTCCCACTATCACCGTATCGGAAAGACTTGACAGACTCGGGGAGCTGAAGGCATTGCTCGATCGAACCTCAAAAGCATCTCTGTAATTCCGATTCCCGTTTCCAGACATCTGATAGGAAGCATCGCGACCCATACCATCAAGAGAGGATCGACCCATGCTACTGGACATCATGGCCGAAGATCCGCCCATGCCCATTCCGGTTGGGGAAACAACCAATCCCGAGCCACCCATGCTCATGGATAATGGCGAGTTGCCCATCATTCGGTCAACGGACAACGAACTACTCATGCCCATGGATCCAGACGACAAATTCATTCCAGACGAGGACAACATTAAATTACTTGAACCGACACCCATTCCACCACCACTGGACATGCCACCGTTGCCTGAAACGAGAGCATCACATACGTTACGACCTGAAAGATAAATTGACAGCATTTTATTGATTAGACGACATGAGCACATTATAGACTGGACTATCAACCGCATACAAACCATAAAAACACCATACTTGAAAGTGCTACGGTTTATTTTTGCTACACAAGATCCACAGACCAGGTCATATGGCTATGAACATTTTCCATCCCACAAAATATTGAACAAGCAGATTTTAGGACCAAGTCTTGTTCAGAGAGAAGAAATTAACCAATGTTGTAGTATCATAGTTGGCATTTTTGAATATAACAATGCTTTCCACATCAACCTGTCTCTGATGTTAGTTAAGCTGTTAATTCCTTGTGACATCACGCTTATATTCATATCATGAGCATTGGATGTCTATGGATATTATTTGGCTTGCACTATTTTACTCCTGCTCTTTCTACTCAGAGAGACGAAGCTACATTCCAATCTTCTGTTTCACTCCTTAAGACTTTGTAAGAATTGAAATATAAGGTTTTTTAAGTGCTAATATCCAAATCATGGTACCCAACTTCTACATAGCTTCAACTAATTATGCTGCCATGGGCAGGAAAACTGCAATATCTAATACCATGAATTTGACCATTTTTGTCCTGAAATTACTAATTGTTTAGAATACTTTCAAATAGATTGTAGTTATTGAGTGCTTACAATAATAGTCCAAATCACAGTTTTAGATATTACAGTTTACCAGCCTAAGGTGGTAATACATAAGCAACAACTGTGAATTTGAAGTGCTAATTTTTTCAAAAGAAATAGAATCTGAATTCACTGATTAAAACTTCCAAAAATATTCACTTAAAAGTGACTTTTATGATAGATCCTACCGATTCCATAATAAAAATCAGACTTTCTATTCCAATTAGCTACTAGCACTAATAAGAAGTTCGCAGACAGCTATATGGTTTCAAAAATTCCTTTATACAAGCTAGTTCAAGTCTTTTCAATTGATGTAATAGCAAAACATCATTTTTTATGATACATTAGCTCTAAAATATATTTCAAATTGTAATGAACTATTTCCAAATGCCTAACTAAAAGGTACAAATGTCTCCTAAAATTTCGATTGTACTACATAACAATTAAATTTGGGGATCTTTAAAAAACAGTTTCCTAATCAACAACCCTTTTCTGATTAATCAACTGATGTTTAAATTGAGTAGATGCAATTAAAAATGATTAGACCCACAAAGTCAAATGCAACAACAAACATAAAAGTTGACACAACATTTTATTCTGCATACTTAATTTTTTTTTTTAAAGTAGTCCAAAAGTAACCTAATTCAATACAAAAGTTCTGAAAACTTGAATCAAGGGTATCTTTGAAACCTAATTTTTACAGCCATTGCATCTCAAACAAACTACTTCTGCCGTGACTGTAGGTTCAAATGTAAAACGTTCAATGCCTTGTTCAATACCATATTTGTCTTATAGAAATATTAAGCTTTTAAGAAACCAAATCTACAAAAAAAAACTGTACCTAATTCCATTACCTAATTACACCGCACAAAACTTCAAGCAGCAATTTCTCAATATTTTTAATATAAATAAATGATCCAAATTTTAAAAACAACCAAGAAATAATTGAAAGGAATTTTGAAAATGTAAATATTGATTTCGGAAATAGAGGTTTTTGAACAATTCAAATAATATTTCCTGTAAAACAAGTACATGACTTTAATAAATACGTTGGTTATTTAACAATTTTAGTTCGAAATAGGGTAAAATAGTTTGAAATTAGCCCTCAATGTAGTCAACCTTGCACGTCACAATTAAAAAATGTCAAACGCAAAAGAAAAGTAGATAAACTATCGAGCTTTTCGATTTTGTGTAAAATTGCACATTTACATTGAATGTAAAACCCCTAACTCTGCTTCTTATAAGAGAGTAAAGATAGTGCAAAATTTTAATTGTTCACTATATTTAATTTTAAATTGTTACTAAAACATGAACATAAATTAAATGACACATATAATACATTAAATGATACATAAAGTTAGGGAAATTTTGCTGGCTAAATGAGGTTTTTTTTAATAAGTGATGTATATAGTTAAACTAAGGTCAACATATTAAATTAAAAAAGAACCTTCATGTCAGAGACCAAACCTACTTCTGAACTATTTTAAATGAAATAAATAATAACTTACCCCCGCCCATACTGATGCCTAAACCATAACTACCAGTGGGACCTGTGGCATTTTCTGTAAAAAAAAAAGTAATTATAAATAAAGATGAAATTATACTTCAAGCTGCCACTACAAAATGTAATGCAATTTTTAAAAAAATAAAATTAAAAAGATTTAATGATCCTTATAAACTTTTTTATTTTTTTTATCATCTGCTGTTCCAATAATATTATGTTAATAAAAGCTTTTACTTTAAAAAAACTTTTAATAAATGCATAATATATTCATATAACATGTAGAATGGAAAGTTTATATTTCTATTAAACAATATTTTCACATCAAATATGTAATGCTTACTGTTAAACTGCATAGGTTGCCCATTCATTCCAAGACCTTTCCCAATACCATGAAGTCCAGCTAAAAAAAAAAAAATCAACAAAGCTAAATAACAATTCAAAATATAATCTTATAATTCAGAAACTGTTTTGCTTACATAAAGCTTGCATTAAAGCAGTGTATTGAAGTTCTAAGCAATATGCTAAGCAAAAAAAAAATCCCTGGACATCTATTTTAGGGCCACATATCAGAATATTTAGTCTAACAGATGGTCATAGCTCTAAGATTTTCAATGAGATCAAAAGCTTTTTACAGGAACTAAATCACTTTTAAAATTAAGAGGCTCTCATAAGACTTTTAAGGCCTGAAAAACTCAGTAAATGTACATAGCAATTTTATGTTTGTTCACAAATTATTTGTTATTCTAATCAATTATAATTCCGGCAATAGTAAAATAAATTTAATTACTACAATTTACCTGGTAGTTTAGATGGTAGAGAATCGCTGTCCTCAACAAACTTGTCCTGCAATACGAGAGGATTTAATTATATTAAAAACTTAATTTAATAAATGGTATATGAATTCTTAATGGGAAGTACATTGCTAAAGGTGTCAGAAAATAGAAAGCACTTTTTATTGTGAATTTTTTTTTATATTACTTAACTGCTGATTTCATCTCGAAAAATAATCAGAAACTCATTAAAAACTTTGATAAAAGCCTGGACGGGTTTTATTTACAAATAATGCATATTTATATCAGAGCTTCGTCTTATGTTTTAGCACAATGTCATTTTCAGAGTTCTCACACAATTTTCAGCAAAATTTAAGGCTTTTAAGGGCCACATAAATATTTTGTATGGCTAAATACAAGCATCATTCAAAGTATAATGTAAGATTATGTCCCAATTTATGATTGGCCAAATTATATGTTACAAAAATAAAGTTTAGGGTACTTAAAACACATAAAGATTTATGTATTAGAAAAGTTATTAGGGTTTATAACTGACATTTTTAGTGTCAACATTCAAATGCATTAAAAGAGACAAAAAAAGACAACTGTAAAGGCAGAAACATTGTATAATATTTTGTTTGCATAACTTACCATTCGAACATTAATTATTCGAGCAAATAGTCTCTGTCCATTAAACATAGCTTAAATAAAATTAAGGAATTTGTAATATATTCATATAAATTTGTTTCATAAAAATAATACTAAACCTAATATACCTTACTAAATTAATTTACATCAATAAAAAATTATTATAATACTAATAATAGTATTATAAATTAGAATTCCGAATTATTTAAGACTCTAAAATAAATGTATGTTTCAAGAGAAAAAGAAAGTTAGCCTTTCTTTGTGAAATATGATAGAATCAATTCATCACAATTCAATATTGTTTATACATATTTAAAAATAATGCTATGGAAATATTAAGTTAAAAATAGGGGTGTTTAATCGACAAATAATATTTTTTTAATATTGAGTATTGTTGTCTAAAAAAATTATTTTGCAATCAACATATGTAATGTGATGTAAATGACTACAAATATTGGTTATTCAATAATAACAACAAACACAATTTGCTACTATATTCAATATACTGACGACTGTTGATATATATTCAATATATCAACAGTCTTAATTTTACAAAATTCATTGGACAAGTTAGGAAATTTGACTCGAAGCATTGAACTGTTAAAAAACCCAGCAAGTAAAATAGCTTCAATTAAAAAGTATGATTTAAATATTCTATGGTGTAACATTTTATAAACAAAATTTTTAAACTTACTAAAATTACTGCTTAAGCTTACCTAAGTATACAATTTAACAACAGAAAAGCATTTTACTCAAAGGATACAGATAGCTTGCACAGCTTCTAAGGGATGTTCATATTCAGCAGTACCATGTCCTTTACTTTTACCCTCATTATCAACATTTAACTCCACTTTCACTAGTTTACCAGCAATCTTGAAAATTTCCTCTAGCTTCTTTCCGTTTACTTTATAGTCCAACTATAAATAGATACAAATTAAAGTATTTATAGTTAATAAAGTAAAGTTGATTTGAAGTTTTAAAATAATTTTATACATTCAAGAAGAAGAGGTTTGCATTCTAAAAAAATTTTTTTGTGAATGTATGTGTTTTGCCGTTTGGGTTGAAGAATCAAAATAAATTTACATGTGGCCTCAAAACTTGTTAAGATAAAAGTTGTATTTATTTGGGGCTGGGGTATTATCACCGGGGTATATCATCACTAGTACTCGTGCTACAGAAACAGCATCGAATACAAGTCTGATAACTGGTCAAGGGTTAAAACCTTAGGCGGTAGATGAATTAGTACCTAGCTTACTTGGAAAGTTAAATGAGAGTTCGCTGCTGAAATAGCTTTTGCATAGACTATCACAAGTATTAGCGACAGAGGAAAAAATGGTTATGAAAACAGCGAAGCCTCATGAGCCAGTATGCTTGTGTAAACTTAATAGTTAAAAATTTAATTAATATGTGAATTAAGTTTTAGAACTGAAGAGTGTAGTTGCAAAAACTCATGTTCTTGAAAGTACAGCTAAGATATAAAGTATGGCCCGTTTATTGGCCATTTTGTCGAATTGAATTAACCATTATCAAAAGTCGCCAATGATCGGGCCCCACATCTTAGAAGTTATGCTTTGGAGAGTGTGAGTTTTGCAATGACATCCTTCTATTGCATAGAACAGCATTAAAATTGTCACTAGTTTAAATACTCTCACATAAAATTAAAAGAAAGAACATGCACCTCTGTAGACACGAGGTGCAGAATTGTCAGCAAAAATTCTTAAAGCATAACATCATGGCATCTTTCACTCACATTTGAAATGAAAACTTTGTTGTTCAATGGTCCATTGATACCGAGTGACTTCAGGAATTCCGGATTGAGCCCATACGTATTATAGGATGGCTCCGATCTGTATTCTTCCTCAAAACTCATCCCATCGATACTTCGGATGAAGCCCGGATCAGGATTTCTTGTAAGCCCAGCTCGGCGTCTGTCTTCCGCATTATCCTGAAGACATTATAAAATAGGTTGGGATCAGTGGTGTTAGAAATTAATAAAAAAAATTAGGCACAATCTGTGCGACTAACCCAAAAAACTAGACACAAATGCAGAATATCTAGGCACAATTGTTAGAAAAAAAATTATTTCATAAATGCAATTCTTTATTACAAATATACAATTTGTGCATTAGTCATCTATAAGCTCTGGACGTCTACCAAGTGTGACACTTTCAAACCAAAGCTGGATTGCATTTCTTGAATTATAATCATCAGTAGATGTACCATTAATTTTAATAATCATCAAATCATTAAGGCTACTGACATTTAGTCTATTTCTACTGACGGTTTTAATTACATTAAGAACACTAAAACCTCTTTCACAAATTGCTGTGCTGAATGGCAAAACTTTAAGAAATTACAATAAATAGTTCCTCCATCTGGACATTCTTTTGTCTCAGAAAAAAAGTGTCTCATGATACATTGTATGACTGGTTTTTTGTATATTTTGCCCAAACCTACCATAGCTGACATTCATTCATCAAATTATGTTGATAATTTTTTTTTTATTAACACAATCTGGTAATTTTTTAAATAAGGTACAGAGATCATCAACCCCTTGTCGATTGTGGGAGTCTGTAGAATGGAATGTGTGTGGGGTTTTTTTTTGGGGGGGGGGGGGAGGGGAGCATTTGTTATTTTGTAGTATTTTTTTCCGGTAGGATTTTTTTATTCAAATTAAAAAAGTGGAAAAAGTGTATATTGACGATTCTTAAAACTAGTCGCGACAACAGTGACTAAGTTAATTTTATGGTCGCAAAACGAAAAAATGTGATCGCATTTTGCGTCTAGCGACCAGGAATTTCGAACCCTGGTTGGGATGTATAAAATTTTACAAGTTTAATGAAGTAAATTACTTAAGTTGATTTATTATATTTTATTTGATGTTATGGTAGTTGTATATTTGTTCAGAATGAATTAAATTGGCCTAATTAATGTTTCTATTCTTCTAAATGTGGTCATTTTACTACGATATTTAAACTACCAATATCAGGGCATTATATTTACAGGGAAAAGTATATCTGTGGAGGGGATATGGAGATGTATCTCCTCTATAAAATACCATATAACTTATATCCAGGGATTGGAGTAATGTGTTACTTGTAACAGTTAATTTTTATGGTAACGGCGTTAAATTTTTCAGGAAGTAACTAATTTAGTTACTTTTAGCGGCAGCGAAGAAACAAAACAAGTTTTCTCTTGCATCTCACGCCGCCCTTCGCCGATATTTTCGGCCAGTTTGGCGTTCTGCTTAAATTTAATTATTTAAAATTTAACTTTTACCAATGTTGAATTTTTGTTTTTAACTTTTTCTGATTGTCCCTAGTTATTTAGTCTGGGTTCTCTTTGGAAAAAAGTATGATGGGTAAATTTCAATTGTTCTTATAACTTGAAATTTCTAAAAGCAACTGCGATTCGTTACTTTTCGTATTAAGTAACAGTAACATAACGCTTTTTTTTAATTAACTGTAACAGATTTACTTTTTAAAAGTAACTTCGCAATCTCTGATTATATAGCATGTAAGATCATATTAAATGTTATAGTTAAAAAACTTCATATCCCATTGAAATAAATACCTAGCTACACTCCTTGCCAACTCCCATAATCAAATATATATTATATCAGTTGTTTTGGCACAATTCAGTGATTGAAAGTAAAAAGGAAAATTCAATATTTTCAAAATTCTTTTTGTTTCCTGTTACCTTTATTTTTTATTTAGATAAATTAAAAAAAAAAACTTAATTCGGAATTATAAAAATATTGTACTCATACTTGAAACATTTAATATTGTTAATTATTTGTAATTATTTATAACAACCAGGTATTTATGCAAATGAAAAAAACTTACTAATTTCACATTTAATGCTCTTCCTCTAACTTCACATTTGTGCATTATTTCTACAGCCTTCTGTGCAGTTACATGATCTTTAAACTCCACAATCCTAAAAAATAATAAATGAAATTAAAAGTTATGACATTTTACTGATTATTTAACTTTTTTTATACCTAACATGCAATGAATAACAGTTATTTAAAAACTAGGGGGTATACCACTACATGACATTCAATTACAGCTAAATAAATCAATACACATATTTAAAGGTTATTATATACCTTATAAAGTAATTTCAATAACTTTAAAACCTAAAAAGTTAATGGCAGCAACCACACATGTGAGATTTTCTGAAAACTTTATTGTGACGTCTGACAGGCACTGAGAACTTTTGTACTGAACTTGAAGTCTGTATCTCATTTCATTAAACAGAAAAAACCTTTAAAACCAAAACAAAATTATGCCGCTACCCATTGTTAATGCACAATTTTTTTGAAAACCTTATTAAGATGTTTTACAGCTACTAGAAACTTGCATACCAAATTTGACCTTCATAGCTCTTTTAGTTCTAGCTGTAGAGTGGTTTCAGACCGACCGACCAATGTTTAAAAACCACCTTTTCAGAATCAGTACCCTCCAAAATGCATAGAAAATGCAAAATCTGCATATTTTAGATTTTTGATAATTTAATAACTTTCATTACCTTATATATAATATTAGAAATACTTACATTAAATTAAATTTAATATTAGGAATACTTTCATTACCTTATATTTAATATTAGGAATACTTGCATTTGCCTTATATTTAATATTAGGAAAGAAAAAAGTCATAATTGGATAAACCAGATTTTACAGGTTTATAAAAGATATTTTAGACATACCCACTTCCTTTGAACTTGCCATTCTCATCCTCAAACAATTCAACAAATGCAACATCACCAACTTGAGAAACAAAATTATATAATTAGTATACCTACAAAAACTAATAGTACTATTATTACTATTAAAAGATATAGTGGAATTAGGCATTTGGAAATGGAATGTTGTATTTTATTTGCGAATATTTTATGCTTCTGACAGTGCTGGAACTTAAGAGAAGCTAACTTAGTATACACAGCATAAAAATATTGCAACACGAACTAAGTCCATATGAAATCATATCCTATAGCATCTTTTTGGATGACTAAATAAGATATTTGGAAAGAGACTAAAAACTTATTGTTTTTTTAGAATTTAACAAACCAAACTGAAGAATTAAAACATACAGAAATATTTTTTAAAAAAATCCCTTACACAATTTTTTTTAGTGCACGATGAGTTTTAAATGCAGCTTCCCAACTTATTTATATTGGCTTATTCCATGTAACTGTTGTGTAAGTCACAATTTAAAAATCTTTTCAAACGGAAAAACAAATCAAATTAAATAAAATCAAGTTACATTATTTAGTTGCAGTAAATGTAGATCAGCTATTCTGCTAATTTTTATTTATTTAATGAAACATTGTAGTGATAATCACTTTTTACACACGACTTACACTACAGATAGGGGATGTACATAAATTACATCACGCTCAGGGGGGGAGGGGTATACGCCAAAGTGACAGATCGTGTCATGGAGGGAGGAGGGGTAATCGCTTGTGTGATGTAACGATTCGAAAATTTCCAATTTTGCAAGGAAAATCTGTTTTACATAAAATAAAGTTTTTGAGAAAAACATTTGAAATCTTTTTTTTTATAAGAAACACTTTATTCCAGAAAGAGGATGGGGAGATTATTATATGCAACAACGTCGGCATTATTAGTCTCCTATATTTAACAGACCTTTTCGTAAAGGTACTTCGTAACACCCAAATTTATTGACCAATTGGAGGACTGGCAGCTACCTGGACGAACACTAAAAGACCCAGAAATAGACAGTTCCGATTACTCTCAGATTCCTTTTTTAGAAGACATTAGCGAATGGCTAGTTAGACCTTGGACAACAGAAATGTAAATACAATGTGTATATTGCAATGAATAAATTATTTAACCAAGATAAATTTTACATTTTTTTTTCTTTCCAAGTTAATTTTTTTTTCAAATACAAAAAATATAATTTTTTTTTTAAATTTCAGAAACAAAGGGAAATATTAAAATTGACTTTCTTTAAAGGAGGGGGGGGGGGTGCAACAACGTGACGTAATTTTAGGGGGAGGGTTTCGATCTAACGTGACGCAGCGTGACATGGGGAGGGAGGGGTAAAAAAGTCAAAATTTTGCGAGACGTAATTTATGTACGTCCCCAAAGGGTAATTTTGCTTAGAATTAGCCTATAGTCCTCTTTTAATTCTTTCACACTGAACATAACTAATAATTTTGTAGTTTAAAGAACTAAACTGTAAAATGTACACAAACAGAATTCACAAACGTAAAACTGCTTATGGAAGTTTTTTTAGGCAAGGTAGTTTTTAAATAATTGCTAGCTCAACTGTACACTTACCCAGCGTTAGAAGTTGTAGTGAAAAATTTAAGAGCAATCTGCACTACTAACCTTAAACAAGTAGGTTTGTTACAGAATCTGTCACTTAAACCGCTTCCACATAACATTTGTGCTCAACAGGAAACAAACTATTTATACACCTCAGAAAGAAATTCGCCAAACAGAGCCTTTAGATAGTTGTAATTAAGCATTTAAACGATAAAATTAATTATTTTCATTAATCTTCTTTCTCAGATTTAATAATTAGACTTTATCGTTTGCTTAATTTGTTTGAAGTTCGAAGAATAATAATAATGTAATCTTTTTTAATAAATATCTTTGTGTCGCCACAATTTACCATTTACATTTCTTTTGAAAATTCAGCCATTTATCGTTTGTGAAATTAATTTACAGTTCGAAAAATATATAATTTCTGCAATTGATGTTTTGAAAATAAAAGCGAAACTTTGCATATTTTTTATGCCAAGTTAAACTTCTCTATGCATCCTTCTTCATACATATATAATAAACCATCAAAAGAACTCTGTGATATTACAACAATCCAAACTGAATTATATCACATAAATAAATATTCTTTCAAAAGTGTTTATTTTTATTTTAAATAAAGTTTCTCATACGTTTAACGAAATGGCAACAGTGAAAATATTGAATAAAAATGGAATTTGCATGTTATTTCAATGTAGATTAATTTTTTAGTTATTTAAATTTTAAATAAACTTCTAATTAAATTTTTTTAATGAAATTTGGAATGTAGCCTAATCTGATTTTTTGCTTCAAAATGACGTATCCCACTTGTCTGTGGGACTTGTGGTTCTTTCTGTGAAAGTGGGCGACAGACGGACGGACTGATTGATTATAATACCTTCCACTTTTTACGTTATAAACGTAGTGTGAAAGCTAAAACTAGGAGCAAATGCACATTATCTATCAAGGAGCAATTTAAGAAAAATATTTATTGGAAAAATAAATTTTGTATACAATTTATTCATAAAATCTAGACTTCTGCAGTGACTATGAGATTCTAAGATGGCCGTAGTTGCGCATTTATAGAATCACCCAAGTTACGCGATTGCTTAGCTTCTGGAGTTAGCTACAAAATTTTAGGAATTTATGATCAAACAGTTTTTAGATAGTATAACCACTGAGTATCCGAATTTATATATCGCTACAGTTTTGCAATTTTAGGATCACAGAAGAGAGATTTCTGACATTTTGTGATTATAAGATGATTATTTTTGGTAAGATTTTAGAAAACCACCTTAAAAAACTATATAGACTTCAGCGAGTAAATTTATTTTGAAGTCGCAAAATTGTAAGATTCGGTTGTGTTTCGCGACTAGTGTTCGTTAATTTCGAGCACTGCACTTACCTTTTTCACGAAATATATCTTTGAGTTCCATCCACCTGCATTCAAAAGGAATGTTGTTCACAAATACTCGATTCTTTTCTCCGTCAACGCCTGATCTTCGAATGTCCGGTGAACGACGACGTGTTTTGTTCTTGAAATCGCCCTCATAGCGCTCATTGAAATTTTTGCGAAAGGGAGACCTCGATCTGCAATTCAATAGCTTCAATTTATAAATATAAAATTAAAATGGTAAATAATTAGTAAATTAAGATACAGGTAGGTTATACTGATTTATAAAAGAGGCCAAGTGTGTTAACATGCCGCAGAATGTGGGTAGAAAAACAAATTTAGGTTAATTTTAATTTGACAGTACTTCTGTCGCCAAGGGATTTGCCGCTTTTGTAGGAAGCGATAAACAGTTTTTTTTGGTGATACAGCATTTTCTGGTGAAATGCGTTGTGGCGTCTTTGTTGTGGCTAGGTGGCGCTGGTTATACTTGGGCGGATGTTATGCGCGTGGGAATTATTTTGTTCTAAATTAATTTTGGTCCAATCGCCGGCGCTGGTAATACTTGCGTGGAATTTAGGTTGCGCTGATGTTGTGCGCGTCAGAATTATTGCGATTATGTTTGGCTTTTGAACATCCGATTATTATGGATGGTGCGTATTTAAATTTTGAATTTTTTATCGATTTGAAGAGGGCTGGATAGCTAGCTGTCATTCAGTTTTGTAGGACTAACAAAACTAACTTTTTTTTGTTTTGTTCACAAATAAAACAATTTTTTTTTGGTTTTGCTTTGCAAAACAAAATTGTTTTTTGTTTTGTTTTGTAAAACAAAACTGCCTGGGTGCCGGGGCCCCAAACGAGTATTTAGGCTTTCAATGGGCCCTACAATACTGCCTCATACTGATGTTTTTTTTAGAGAAAAAAAAATTGCCCGGGGCCCCAAACGAGTGTTTAGGCTTTCAATGGGCCCTACAGTACTGCCCCATATTGGATACTAATGTTTTTTAGAGAATACAAAATTGCACGGGGCCCCAAATGAGTATTTATAGGCTTTCAATGGGCCCTACAATACTGCCCCATGTTGGATACTGATGTTTTTTTAGAGAAAAAAAATTGCCCGGGGCCCCAAACGGTTAGCTTCATGGCCTCGTACTGCCCCAATTGGATACTATTTTTTGAGAACAAATTGCCCGGGGCCCAATGATTTAGGCTTCAAGGCCTACATACTGCCCCATTTGGATACTGATGTTTTTTTAGAGAAAAAAAAAATTGGCCGGACGCCCCAAAAAAGCGTGAGTATATGGATGCCCTCTTACTCGTGTTAGCTCTAGTGCGAAAAAATATTCAAACCAAACTAAGCTTTGATTGCCTTACTCGTGTAGCTCTAGTGCGACAATATTCAAACTAAACTAAACCGGATTGCCATTCGTGTAGCTCTAGTGCGACGATAATTCAATCGAAACTAAACTGGATTGCCACTACTAGCCCATTGTGTAGTGTAAAAATTGTTTTGATAAACCCAGAGTCTGTTTTTTTTTTGTCAAATGTAACTAGGGTTACTGCATCGGCGTAAAGGAATCTGGCAATGAGGAAACACGCGAGTTTCGCCAAGTTGTTGTTGTTTTTGGAACCGCGCTAAGCAGTACGGTGAAATTAAAATTTACCCAAATTTAGGGAAACAGCTATGATATAGTGGCTGGTCCTGATTAGGCGATTTGCATTATGTTGCAAGGAACGAAAATGACCAAATATGGTCAAATCATTTCACTTCATATTTTATACAATCCAATAGGTATAGCAACGCTACTTTAAATTTTCAAGCTCGCCATAAGTCGGAAGGCCGGCCATTATATCATAGCTGAACCTTTCATTTACATTTTTACAAATAAATATGTTAAAATGTGCTTTAGCAAAAGACTCTAATGAGTTTAGGCAGTTAATTCTCAAGTTGAAGTCCCTAATTCTTTCCTTTCAATCAAAATGCGATGGTTGGCCTTCTAGATAAGTTTCTAAGACACTTATAGCAAGTACCTACATAATCCACATTTTCAATCAGAAATATTATTAAAAGTCAAACATGTCATGTAATTTTTGTACTGCGATACTTAAGTGTTTCAGATGTTAAATAAATATCATTAAGTCATTTTTTTTTTAAATCACATATTCCAGATTTTTTTTTTGCATTCGAAATTACTAGCTGGTCTAAGGAAGTCTCTCTAATACTCACCGCGATCGTGAACCATAACGTTCGGCGTTACTCATATTTAAAAGATGAGGGTAATTAAAATGAATATATGAAAATTTAATAATAGAGTGGTTTTTTTTCCTAGAAAAATAAGGCAATTGCAGAAAAAGATTCAACTCTGAAAAAGTGAAAATGAAAACAAATGCTCGCTCCTATGGCGTTGCCACATTTTAAGTTTTAATTGTCATGCATACATAATTATTTCGTTTCCCTCTCTGGACCATATGATATGTAAAATTTGTAATAACTTTTTGATTAAAGTCAGAAATTAAATATATTTTATGAAACACTCAAATTTTCCACAAACGTCATGTAGTATATTTGGTGTTTAAAGTTAAAACATTAGTATTGACTGTGTTAATACTTTAAAAAGAAGCTAGAAGTAAGTATCCAAAAGCGTTACCAAATACCAATACATATCACAATTTCTATCAATGAGCAGAGCAGGCACATGTACTAATCAATCGAGTATTTTTCTGATTTAAAACTTTGAACTTGAATATCGTGTCGTTTTATGTTACAAGAGTAAAAATATAAACTAAAAGTTTTGTTTTAAGTTGTCATTATGAGTGCTGGTGATTCATCAAATAAAATAACTGAATCTTCCGAAAATTCTTTAGTGGAGAAAGTTATGTTGAAAAGAAAATCTGATTTTTCCGAAAAAAAGGCTAAAAGAATATGTGCCAAAGAAATCAGACGAGGATTGGATAATTCATCATTGAAAGAAACCGAATACTATTTTGATAGTTATTTAAGAAAGGTATATCCATATTACTTTACCTACACAACGTTTTGCAAAGGCAGATGGGTAGGTAAATCCCTCATTGATGTATTCAGTGAAGAATTCAGAGCTCACTCTAAAGAAGAATACGAAAAAAATATTCAAGTGGGCAACATAAAAATCAATGGCAAAGCTATTACATCGGATTATGTATTCAAAGAAAATGACTGTGTTACTAATAAAGTCCATCGACATGAAATCGCGGTAGCAGCTGCTCCCATTAAGTTAATAGAATCCAATGAAGATTTTGTGGTTGTTGACAAACCTCCTTCAGTGCCTGTTCACCCGTGCGGAAGATATCGCCACAACTGCCTTTTATTCATCCTTGCAAAGGAACACAACTTGAAAGAACTGTATTCTGTTCACAGACTTGATCGGCTAACATCTGGGTTGCTGGTTTTCGCGAAAACGATCAAGAAATCCCAAGAAGTGAACGAGCAAATTCGAGAGAGGAAGGTAAAGAAAGAATATGTTTGTAGGGTCGTAGGAAATTTCCCCGATGGAGAGATCATTTGCAAGGAACCCATTGAGATAATTTCGCCCAAAATGGGGATATGTTTAGTCAGCTCTTCCGGAAAAGAATGTGAAACAGTGTTCGAGAAACTGAGCTTCAACGGAAAATCGAGCGTTGTCAGATGTAAACCGTTAACTGGAAGAATGCACCAGATCAGGGTCCATCTCCAGTACCTCGGCTATCCCATAATCAACGACCCAATATACAACCACGAACATGCATTCGGTCCCCTCAAGGGGAAAAACGGAGAGATGGGCAAGACCCGAGAACAACTCCTCGAAGATCTGCTCAAGACCCACAGTCTGCAGAAGTGGCTCATCGATGAAAATGCCGACATAAAGTATGAAGAAAAAGAACCATCGCTTGAAGACATCAACGAGAACAAAATGTCCCTAAAGGCTCTGGAATACTACACGAAATCCGAAGGCTACAAGAAGCTAGCGGAGAAATATGTGACGAAGCCGGAGATGTTCATTACCGAAAGTTCTTGCGATCTGTGTCATCAGCGGTTCATGGATCCTCAACCAAAAGACCTGATTCTGTTCCTCCATGCCCTCAAGTACAAAGGAGAAGGGTGGGAATTTGAGTCTGAACTGCCGGGATGGGCACATGAAGATTGGAATGAAAATCCCTGAGAATTGTTAGAGAGTTAAAATGTGAATGATTCTTAAAATAAAATACACAATTTTGGATTTGATGATTTTAATTCTGGTAGATTATGCATGGTCCCATCTGTTATTTGACTTGTTTACAACTTAATAGTTTTGAATTTAAGTCAAACTTAATTGTGTTCCACAGTATTTCATTTTGAGCTAACAAAAAAAGAAACCAAACTTCCAATTTTATAATTTGGCTTATTGATTGGGAAAATAATTTGTTAGGTGGTTATAGGAAGAGGTTTTAAATTAACCTAGATACTAACTGTTATGTATATTTTAACCATAATTTTAGTTTATTGCAAATTCTTCATTTTACCCTAGTTATTCATTGCATTAGCTAATGAAGGCCTTATTTTAAAAGCTCTAAACTTTCGGGTACCCTTTTCATTATGAGTTTTTTTTTTTTTTTACTTTGTCGTTAGAAATGCCAACTTTAAGCTAAATATAGCTGACAACATTAATCCTTTAAAAATGGCACCACTATATTTCACAATTATTATTTCTTCATTGTTAAATTTTCCATAAGTTCCATTTCAAAGACTACTTGAAAAGACTATGAATACAGTATATATCAGTATATTTTTTAACATTAGGTCCAAATGGCGCCGTTTAAGAAAAGTATAATTTTTAATTGAATATTTGCTAATCTAGAAGAAAAATTAGTATAATCTTAGGTAATCTCCAAAGGATCAAATTAGAAAGAGTGGTTTCTGGGTAAAAAAAAGGCCAGTACCCTAAAAAAAGGGTAATACTAGTATATGTGAGTTTTCATAAAAAATAAAGTCAAAGACCATTTCTTCAATTCATAAATTAACATATAAAAGTATGCAAGTTAAAACTCTTAAGATTTGATTTAAAACTGGCTAAATACTATTAATACTGTAATAGGTTGTTAGCTCAAGATACAAGCAAGATTCTTGCATATTAATTTTTATTTTCAAAGTATAGCTATTCTTGACCATTGGAGATAGAAATGCGTGTTCTGTGATTAAAATGAAAAAAATATATGGTAGTATGCTAGAAATGTTTAGTGTTAAAAAAAAAAAAAACGTCATCATGAAAAGCAAAACCTCAACTTTCTGAACGGCCTGAAAATGTTCGAAAATTCTCCCATTAAATTTGTTGTTTTCCCTGTTTAAATTTTCAAATTAGTTTTTAATAAATTAAATATTTGTTTAGAAATTAGAACTAGGTTATTTTTGAAGAGATGATCTCCAAATCATTTTCAAGTGAAAAAAAAAGCAGAAAATCAATCAAAATTCTATATTTATAAAACTTTGAAATTTGCTTATTTCTAGAAGAAAGACTGATAGATATATAAAGTAGAGAAAAAGCCGGGTAGTAATGCCTGAAGGTTAGCTGCTTAGGTCAATAAAATTACTACAGAACTTTTATTAAACCATAACAAATTGTAGTGGTAAATTTCTAAATACAGTCATCTAAAGTTTTTACAGTATAATACTATGATCACATAATACAGCAATCTCCTTATTATAGTTTAAAAACCATTTTTTTTCCCTCTGAAGAAGTGAGTGTTATATTGACAAAAAAATAAACAGAATATACATTATTTCATTTCTAAAATAAATAATGCATATAGATGTATGATGTAGTGATAATGTACATAGATAGCTTAAATGCAATATTTACAATAAGCAATATAAAGACAATACATTTTTAGCCATGATAGTCTTATCATTAAAATATCAGCCTTACTCATTAAACACAATCAGTTCTTAATTAAGTCAAACAGTATTGTAGTTAGTATCTGAAAATTTTAAGGAATGTCTATGTCTAATTCTTATTACAAATCTGATTTGCATATTAAAATTACTAGAAGTTATATCTATTTAATAATAAGTTAGATTATGTTGTTTCTCCTTCTGAATCGCATTCCATGTCCATTACTTCATAATTATTTTCAACTTTTACAACAGATGGAATATGTAACTCAATATTTGAAGTTTTAGGAACAGTGTTAGGAGAAACAGAGTTATCACAAAAATAATCACTATTGCAATCATGTACATAGCTGTATATTTTCAACATACTTTCGATTGATAAAGGTGATTCAAGTTGTGAGTCTTTTTCTATTGATGACATTTCAAATTCAGGTTTTGACTGCATGTTTTCTGTAAGACACACCAAAACATCTTTAAGAGTTTTTAATAAGCTGGGCTTTGTGTCTAGTGCCTGTATTGTTGTGCACTTCAGATTGTCAGAAATTGTGCTTTTAGTGTCTTTGAAAGACAAGATTTCTTGTGTTTCTTTGACACTTGGAACTGACCTGTCTTCAAACTTCACAAATTTTGAAACAGACTCCAGAGATGGTCTTTTCGATTCAATTGATCTGTTATGTAATGAGTCCTGGGCTTTTGTTTCAACTTTTTCTGAAATCGATTCTGAAGTTTTCACTAGGATTTGAGAATTGTCATTCGCATCTTGATGTGAATCACCAAAATCTTCTTTAAAGCTTTCTTCATGTGGTGAATTACTTAGTAGAGGTATAACCACTTTTTCAGATGAATTATATTGTGCTTGTTCAGTTTTTGAAGTTTCCTTATTATACTCAACGTTACTTTCAGTTTTTACTGTATTTTGTTGATTCATTTTTAATATATTTTTTAATAAATCTGTGGACATATCAAACATAAATGAAGATAATGCAGGAACCTTCTGAAAACTATTATTTTCAGCTTGCTTCAGAAATTCAGGACTTATATCGATAGGGGGAGACGGAGATATTGCAGGAATATTCTTTGAAAAGTTTTCAGGTTGTTTTGCACCTTCAGTGCTCAGATCAGCAGACATGTTAGGCATGAAGAATGTCATAGGCATTTCCTTAAACGAATCACTTGAAGATTCTTCTTTAGCTTCAGTTGGTATCATATCTTTAGCACATGCATTAGTAGACAACATTGACATAATTGATGACATATTCATTCCTGTGAAGGTTGCCGTTGGATTAAATGTCAAGGTTTCGTTTTCTGATTGTTTTGTGTTTTTAGAAGGCATATTAACAGACTTGTTGGATACAAAGGGTGACATAGGCTTTTTCTTAAACAAATCACTTGAAGATTCTTCTTTAGTTTCTATTGGTATTGTATCTTTAGCACATGCATCAGTAGACAGCATTGACATAATTGATGACATATTCATTCCTGTAAAGCTTGCAGTTGGATTAAACGTCAAGGTTTCGTTTTCTGATTGTATTGTGTTTTTAGAAGGCATACTAACGGACTTGTTGGATACCAAGGGTGACATAGGCTTTTTCTTAAACAAATCACTTGAAGATTCTTCTTTAGTTTCTGTTGGTATTGTATCTTTAGCACATGCATCAGTAGAGAGCATTGACATAATTGATGACATATTCATTCCTGTAAAGCTTGCAGTTGGATTAAACGTCAAGGTTTCGTTTTCTGATTGTTTTGTGTTTTTAGAAGGCATACTAACGGACTTGTTGGATACAAAGGGTGACATAGGCTTTTTCTTAAACAAATCACTTGAAGATTCTTCTTTAATTTCTGTTGGTATTGTATCTTTAGCACATGCATCAGTAGACAACATTGACATAATTGATGACATATTCATTCCTGTGAAGGTTGTCGTTGGATTAAATGTCAATGTTTTGTTTTCTGGTTGTTTTGTGTTTTTAGAAGGCATGGCAACGGACTTGTTGGATACAAAGGGTGACATAGGCTTTTTCTTAACCAAATCACTTTCAGAGGTTTCTTTAGTATCAGTCAGTATAGCATCTTTAGCACCTACATCAGTAGACAACATTGACATAATTGAGGATATATTCATTCCTGTAAAGGTTGCAGTTGGATTAAATGTCAAGGTTTTGTTTTCTGGTTGTTTTGTATTCTTAGAAGGCATGCTAACAGACTTGCTGGATACAAAGTTTGACATAGGAATTCTTGTGAATGTGGCATTTGTGTTAACAGGCAATGTTTCTTTTTGATCAGCAGAGTGTGAATCTGAGCATGTTGAAGCAACAGGTGATTCATCAGGAGGCCTTGTTTTGTCAGACACAGACTTAATCAAACTACTAAAGGAATCTATTTCCGAAGTTTTGAATTTAGTTATTGTATCAGATTTACGGTTTATTATTTCTTCAGTAATTTTAAAATTTTTAGAAGTGCTACTATTTTGGGCATCAGAAGTTTCTGATACTTTAGAGCTATTAGATTTGTTGAATAAATCCTCGTTTTTATTTACATGTTTCAATTCTTGTTTTTCTTTTAAGTTCAGGAGAGGGCCCTTTGAAGAGACCTTCTTTGAGGGTTCGTCAGAAATTTCTTGTGCTTGTTGTTCAATGCAATGTTTCTTTGCATTTGATTTTAAGAGGAGTTCAATTTTCCTTTTAAAATTCAATTTCGTTTGTGATTTCTTATCAAAAGATTCCTCCAGTAATAAGTCTATATCTTCATTCTCTTTTGTTTTAGAATTTTTATGGTTGCTATCAAAAATGTCTGTTAGATCAGGGGCATTTTCCAGTACAACTGGCAGTGAAGAATTTGACTCGCTCAATAAACCTTCCGAAGGGCTATAAATTTCGTTACCAACCGATTTTGTAGATGTTTTGTCTGAAAAATTACCCTTTTCCTGTGGACTAGGTTTGCTTTCTGGATCTTTTTCATCTTGTAGGCATTGGAGAAAATTTGCGTATTCCTCTTCCAAAAGGGTTCCTGTGTCTGCACTTAAATCCTTAACAGCGTGTTCTTCAACGAGAGGGACAGATTGAGTTTTTTCTTTTTCAATTGATGGTGCTTCTTTGGAGCAGACTGATTCAGAAATTTTGGATTCATCAGTATTTTTTTCTGGTTGCTTAATGTCCCCAAATATTTCGGTTGCTAATTTTGAAGAAACTTTTCCTGAGAACGAAAAACTATCATTTGAATTGCCGGATAGAAAACTTTGATCTGACTTGTTATATGGACTTAGATAATTTTTAGAAGCATCATCTGCTTCAGAAGAAAGCCCAGACTCTGAAAAAAAAATTACAAAAATAAATTAAATAGTCTTGATACAATATTCATAAATTATAAAATTTCAAACACTGTACATTACATGCAATGATTAACAATAAAAAAAAAACACAGTGGAGAGAAAGAAATATGCCAATTAAAAAACACTGGAGTATGCACAAGTTTGCAAATTTAAATAAAAAACTAGATAATCATTATATTAGTTATCGTGTTATAACAACCCCAATATATTGGTAGATAGAAATGTGGATATGAATGAACAAAATAATAATACAGAAGGACTACAAATTAAATAATGCATTTTCCTAAATAATATGTCAGAGAATAAACTTAAATGCATAGACAGTAGTTGAAACACAATTGTCTCCAAACCAATCTAGCTAAACTTTTTGCCATTACCATATTAAACGCTGCTATATAAACCGCACCAAAAAATTATTAATGTTTTTATAATTTGAGGGTCAATACAAGTTTGAAATCATATATTTAGTTTAATATTTTGAAAAAAAATCTTTATTTAGTTAGGAGATACAGTATTATCCCAAAAATGGGAGACTTGGAACCAATCGATAAAATCGTAATAAGTTAATTTGTTGGACCACTGTTTGTTATGACTTAGAAAAAACTTATTTTCTTTATTCTATGTTTCTTAATACTTGTACTTGAATTAATATTTTTAGAGACCTTTTTTGAATGAGTCAATTTTACTTAAAATTAAAATTTAAGTATTGGAATTTGAGTTTTATATTTTGCGAAAAAATAACCTACAAAAGCCGGGAAACATTCCAAGAAAAACAAAGAAATATGTGTATCTTAATTCTTTGTGGAGAACAAAAACATTAATCAATGGTTCTCAAAATGACGTGAATACTTTGGGATTAATAGGTTAACATATTTATCAGGGTATGGAAAAGTGCAGGGATTGGAGTAATGCGTTACTTGTAACGCCGTTACTTTTTTTGGGTAACGTCGTTACATACTTCAGAAAGTAACTGTAACTTAGTTACTTTCAGCAGTAACGAAGTAACGAAAAATGTCGTTACTTTACGAAGGCTGTCTGATGCCAATTTTGAAATTCCACTCCTAAGAGAGGGAGAGAGAGAATGAAACATTTCGCATTCCCGAAATACGAGCTTTTCTTTGGAGGGAAAAAGTAAAGAATATAGTAGAATTGTCCACTTTGGCTGCTAAAGGCATGACGGCGGCTTTCAGAGAGAATTGTAACAGTACGAATGTTTTCCCTTGTCTGTTTACCTTTCTAAGTATCACATTATAAGCCCCGCACAATTACAGGCATCTACGGAAAAGAAGGGTTTTCAAATAAATCACGCTAACTGCCAAGCAGGTTGGATCCCTCAGTCCAAACCCCTTTGTGTCCCCCTGCCTGAATGGGTTCTACAACAATGACCAAGTCCTTCTCCTTGAAGAGGGGTGGGGAGGGAGGAGACAGAGATTTCACATTCATTCTTGAGATACCCCTATTTCTGTCAGTACCTACCCGAGTGTTTACAGATAGACTCGTATCAGGGTAAAGGATTAAAATTAAATATTAAAAAATGTTTATTAATTATAATTTCAGTGTGTTGTTTGAGCTTATATTTCGTTTATCGTGGTTTTCTTTGAAAAATGGTAAGATGGCTAAATTAAAAAATTTTCTTATAACTTGAAATTTTGAAAAGTAACTGTGATTCGTTACTTTTTTTTAAAAGTAACTGCAACGCGTTACTTTTCATATGAAGTATCTGTAACTGTAACAGAGTTACTTTTTTAATTAAGTAACTGTAACAGAGTTACTTTTTAAAAGTAACTTTCCAATCCCTGGAAAAGTGACATATATTCTAAGTTAACTCAATAGAAGAAACATCACTTTTCTGCACATGAGGTGGTGTATCCACTAATACAAAGGGTTAAACTACCACAACTTAATTTCACATAAAGTTTACTTGATTTAAAAATACTTACTAGGTGATACACTTGATTCAGAAAAACTAGGTGAATAACTGGATGATGAGAATGATGTAATTTTCTCTTCTAATTTAGTTTCTAGAAGCTTCACTCTTTTTCCATACACTCTAAATGCCTAGCATAAATAAAATAGTCATTTAGGAGAGAAAAAAGCGTGAAGTAAAAAAATTTAAAACAAGGGGAATTGTGTTAATTATGCAAAAACTGAAAGCTGATGAGAAGAAAATATTTTTTAATGTTATTTAAAATTTTCCTAAAATTTATAAGTATCATTCAGCGCATGCTCAATATCGTTTGTTTACTATCCTTGTAAAAAATGTAGGTGCAATGTATGATGAAACAGAGCAAAAACGCTACTTTTACTTCCTGCTTGTGCATAAAAGTAACTTTTTTTTTATTACTGGTTTCTTAAAATAGTGACATTACACATGATTATTGATAGTAAGTGCGATTTTTTGCAGGGATTATAAAAATAATAATACTTTTTTTTATCTTAAATCAAAACCATTGATAAATACTATCTTACATTAGCCACTTCTCTGACATCCTTTTGCTGAGCAGTGTAGAAAATGCAATTTCCATTCAGTTCCTTTAGCATTCTTTTACGCATTGATATTTCTTTGTCCATTAATTTAGTATAATTTTCGCCGAGTTTGAGATAGGCATCACACTTTCGTATCGCCTCTTTACAGTCTTTTCTCACTGTAAAAGTAATAAAACTATGAATATTAAAAAATAAAATATTGAAAAAAATTTAATTGGCAATTAAACCAGTAAATTTGTTGCATTGATCGAAATAAGTTTTTTAGCTAAAAAAAATAAGAACTAAGAAAAGCTAATGAAGTATTTCTTGTACAAAAAGTTTTAAACAGATAAATTTCTTAACAAACAGTATTTTATGTAGTAAAAAATTACAATACATAAAATTAGCATATAGACTATAGCAAATAATATATTTGATGCTACCTTATCTTACTTAGCAATATTAGAAGAAAAAAATTTAATTAATAAATATATCACCTGCAATATTCTCTAAATTTGGTAGTTCTGGTACATCAGCATAGTTTAAAATATCCTCCTTTTCTTGTCTTTTGGATTCTAATAACTTTAGTTTTTTCACTCTATCAATAAGAATTTCTTTCTGAAAATACATATACATATGAATATATACTAATTAAAATACTTATATTGAATAGTACAATTTTAAAACTTTGCAAATAAACCCATACAAGTCTACCAATGTGAACCACCCATTGTATATAAGATAGAATAAATAAAACAAACTTATAAAAATGAAATATATAGTATAAAACTAGAAGTAATACAAAAATACAAACAAAAATTATTAGCAACAAGAAAATTATGGTTATTTTAGTGCAAGGGCACATTTTCTAATGTGATAAAAGAACAAATGTGCTTTCCTCACAGTTACAAAAACAACAATAACACACATGGTTAAGTAAAATTAGATGTCCTCAATTTACAAGTACTTTTTATGTTATACTAAACATTAAATTTTGTAATGCATTACACAAGATAATTGCTTTCATGGCAAATAAGTTAAACAGCAAATAACAACATTGGTTATTAACTTATTTGCAACAACAAATTTAAATTTACCTTATTTGTGAACTCACTTTTATTTTTAAAAAAACTAGTTCGATAACAAATAGTTCAGGAATTGTGATTAAGATAATTAATTTTTAATTGAGAATTTCAGGGTTAAAATTTCTTTTATGCAAACTATGCTGCTCTCAAAATAAAAATAATAATTTTAAAGAATAGGTTTTGCCCATAACATCCTGAAAAATCATCCAAAACTTACATTTCAGTCCTTTTATTGAAACAAAATATTATTAACCACAGATAGGTGGCATAAAAGTTACAGGTTTTAATTTCGAAAATTCTTTTATTTTTATTTTTGGGTACCTTAAATTTTTGGATGATATCTAATTCAGACTCTTCTTCTTCCCCTTCCCCTTCTTCCTCTTCATCAGAAGATTCTACTTCTTCAGTTTCTTTTACTAGAAATAAAAAATATTTTGTAACAGGCAGTAACTATTTCCCCCTATAAACAGTATTCTTACAATATTGGATTTTATTACATATCAAATTAATAATAGCAAATAACTCTTATACTCTCATGATCAAGAATTCATGTTTAGTGAAGAACTCACATTTATTTTCAATACTTTGATAAAGCTTGTTATCAAATAGGTTTCGCTCCTTCCAAAGGCTTAAAAGACGAAGAATCTTTTCTCTGTATTCTTTTATACTACAAAAAGAAAATAAATACAATTATTTCAAACAATTAAGGCTAAAATAGATAACATTGACTTAATATGCTTTAGACAGATAGTGATTACAAGATTTCATTAATTATATTTTTAAAAACCAATCACAAATTTATAATTTAACAGTCATATGGCGTTTTTAGTTTTGATATACTTTGCGGGTAATTTTATTTTTAACATATCCATGCTGCATTACAGAATTTAATTTAAACAAGTTACACACTAATTCCAATATAAAACAGCCATATTTCATACTGCTTGTACACTAGATTATAGATAAATAAAGTTAAAGAGACAGCAACATTGAAGTGTTGTAAGCCCCTTTGAACAATTCTGGCTATGCCACTGTTGGAAGGTATCACTATGTTTCTCTCTTTCCTAGTTTACAGAGGGTTTTCAATTATCGATTAGTGAATACATAATAGAGTTTCTTTAATTGTAAATGTTTCACAAAAAAGAAGAGTATACTCACTGATCAAAAGAAACAGCTTCTTCTAGGACTTTTGAAAAAGCATCCCTAAACTCTGGACATTTCTTTTTACCACAACCTTGTATGATTTCATTTGCAACATAGAACATTGCTAACGTGTTACAATCTATGCAAAACATAAAGAATATATAATAAAAAAGTTATATGAAAAAAAAATAATTTCAAATTACAGAGAATATTATGTTTTATACATTCAAGGATTATTATTTATTAGTATATGCAACAAAACACATAAAATGAAAAGCAGGAAAAAAAACCTATTTAATAAAGTAGTCATTAGAAACTAAAGAATTTTTCATGTGTTATGTTGGTCTTATTTTTTTTTTAACAAAGGGAACTCAACCTCTTATTATATTTACCAACGATGTATGCTTCCTAAAAACCCTAATTTATTATATTGTGTAATTATTTTCCGAGAAAACGATTTAAAAGCAGGGTTAAGTTACAATGAGGTTCTTTTTTTTGAAAAAAAGTTGTTCACATCATTAGCACTGAACTTTTTTTATTTCTAAAATATATAATTTAACTTTTTAATTTTATTGGTAGTGTATTTCTACTTGCATACTAACATATCAAATATGAAAAAGTTTTTTATTAATATAAAAAGCTCAATATAAGTGCTAAAATAAATATGTTAATCAACTCTTAATTCATCTATAAATGAAATCTTAGTAACTTTTGAATTATTAAAGATAGGGTAACCAGATGTACTGCATTTGGCAGTACAGTACTACTTTCTAGTTTTTGTCCTGACTGTTTCAAAGAGTTCTAAAATATGTAAAATGTCCTTATCATTTTGTTTTTGTTCTGCAAAATGTCTTGCATTTTTTCTGATGATTAAAATTTATAAGGAGGATATTTTCTTTGTCGACAACTTTCAACCAAACCAAAATAAGAGAACTATTACATTATATGCTATATTTTCAATAAATCAGTTCTCTCATAAATAGGAGGCAAAAGCTTAATTACGTTTCAACCAACAAAATTTATTAAATATTTTTTTAATTTTTTATTTGCTTGAAACTGTTCAAGTGGTTTGCACCATATTAAAAGACTCGAGTCGATTACAAGACTGAAACTACAATGGTATAAAAAGAACATGATGCCATGGAATTATTATTATCATTTGCTCCTTCAACAATGCACTGCATTGATATTGAAAATATCTGGTCACTTTAATTAAACATGATCATTTGCAGTGCCGGCTTTCGGCCTAGGCCTACAAGGCCCGGGCCCAGACAGGAAGGGGGCCCTTAAAAAGATAAAATCGCCGATAAAAATTGCAAATCGCCAATTGCCAAACTCCACAAACCTATCGCGCAATACCGCCTCAAAAATTGCCAAAGACTATGATGACCATTCGTTCTTTTGCACAGAAGAAAGTTCGCTGTGTGATTTTATACATTTTATAGAATAACTATAGTAACACAGTACACACTATATTATTCTGATGTCCCCGCCATTACTCCCCCACTCGCTTTCCTGCGGCCATTCAGTTCCTAGTGCCATGTTTTCACTATTGCCACACCGGAGGTGGCGGTGGCTTCGCCACCAGGTCCTCCTAAATAAGTTAAACGTTTTTTTATTCTGATGTTTATTAAAGTTGATTAAAATTATTTTACTAGTGTATTTAGATTGCTAAAATTCCAAAATAGCTTCGAAATGGTGCAGGGGGCCCCCAAAGGTTAAGTGCCTAGGGGCCCTGGGTCTTTAAATCCGGCACTGATCATTTGGGCTTTTTACTGACCCGTAAAATAATTTTATCTGGGAAAAATGAGACAGAAGGAGTATAAAAATATATATTCTATAAAATATACCATTTGAAATGCCAATCAGCCATTGCTGCACAATTTCAACATAAACCTCCTTGTGATGCATAATCCACGTAGCAAGACCTTGTATGCTTTCTTTTGATCGTGACAAGGTCTGGAACTTTTCTTCAAGTTTCTTCACGTTTAACACTCTAGGCATGATTGAGTTTTAAATGCCTGCTTCAAAAACTATTTAATGACTGAGAATTGTTCACCAAATTAGTAGGCAACACAGAAAAACAAATTCAGTACTATAATGATATATAAACGTACTTATTACATTTAATTATACATAACTTTCTATATTCTTTATAATTTGATTTTTAAAAATATAATTAGTTGTCATAGTGAGAAAAAATGTATCTACATAGTAAAAATTTAGATATAAAAAAAAATAGATTGTGTTAGCAGTAAAGGTTTTTGTTTCCGTTTGTGGTTTCTACAAAGAGCAACTTACGAGAGTTACTTTTAAAAAATGAAACGATTTGTCGGCTGAATAAATTCTGTGAATTTTAAGATACTTGGGAAGAATGTAGATAAATGTATGCTAAAAGTAATAAAAAAAAACCTGTGCATCCGTGTCGAAAGTGTATTTTATGTCAAACAAACGACCTTACAGAAATTAGAGTTCGTAACAAATAATTACAAATAAATTTGTGTCAAGCAATAAAAAAATAAAGAAACAAAATTATTATAATATTTACTTGAAGTAAACTATTGATGTAACAGCATTTTGAATAAATTAGAACAGGATCTTAGACCCAATACAATACCTCATCTAAACCAAATTTTTGTAAACAAATCATTTGAGAAAGGAGAGAAAGAATGCCATATGTAGGAGTGGAAGTATATTACATCAAAAAAAATTTAATTACTTTAAAAAAGAATATTATGTTTCTATTGTTTATAATTTTCCGAAAAATGCTATATATCATAAAAATTAAATAGTTTGTCCTCTTCGTACATTTTAAGAACACTTTACGAATATTTTAACCTAAAGACACAAGAAGTACAGCTGCAAACAAGTAAGTTAGTTGGTTGGTTGGTTGGTTGACATATATATTCAGGTTTGTGTGCTTGGTCAGAGAGTCAGAGACCCGCTTATAAACCTTCGTCAAGTGACAGACACAACAGACAACACACACACATAAGTGGATCCATCTAAATTTTAGAGACAGAGGCCAACTAGAGGATCCCCAGAATTAGCTTGTCACCCCCAGAGGTATTGATTTGGTATGGGAACTTGGTGGACTTTCGGACCCAACAGATTTAACGAGCACGTACTCCGCATATACTCGACAAACACAAACATCCATGCCTTACCGGGATTCGAACCCGAACCCAGAGGCTCCAAAGACTAGCGCCCTAACCGTTGCGCCGCCGGGTCGGCTAACAAGTAAGTATATCTACTATGCAGGGTTGCCATACTTGGCTAAATTAGTCATTTTGGCTCACCCTGGATTCGCTTGGCTAATAAAAATTTTAATCGTTGGCAAAAAAAAACTGTTATGGCTAGTAATTTGGCTAATTTTGAAACAAACCTATTTTTTTTCCAATAATGAGTATTTTTTAGCATTTGAGCATTTTCAGCGACCGAATCATTAAGCTTATATGTGGCTGCACTGCACCGATCCCCTGTACAACAGCAAAATAATCTCCTTAGATTTAAAAGTGATATTTTTTTTAATGTATCTCAAAATTTTATTGGCTTTCCTACTTGCTTCAATACAGTTTGTGATTAATCATTTTTAAATCCTTACTAACTAAAACTTCTAAATCTTTAACTCACTATCTTAGACATTTTCTCCCTGTAAAACATAAAAACATTTAGTATTTATTGCTCGTACCCAAATGAAAGGTCTAGCATTTGATAACACTTAATGCCATTCCCCACCTTGTAGCCCATTCAGAAATTTAATCAAAACCTCAACCATATTGCCGTTATCGATTTCTTCAATAACGTTATCATAACATTTTAACAGATTAGTTGTTATAAACTTTGTTCACCTTCCTAAAGTGACTATTTTTCCTTTTTGGATTTCTCCCTCTTCAAAAAATCACGTTGTGTGAGTCTTTCCAATTTCGTGTTGCTAGCCCAAACACTCCACAACCACAACACACTTGTCTAAAGCTTTGGTCTCTCTAACTCAAGTTTGGTCTTCAATCTTACACAAACACTTTGAACCATAGAGAATGAGCGCAATTTTACACTTGACTACGATTTTGTTTTATCAAATTGCACATTTTGCAGTATTTTGTAAAAATTTACGCTCAAAATTCCGTATCCGTTCTAATTTAAAAAAAAAAAAAAACCTTTTCCATAGTTTTTAAAACAGGGAACCAATGATGTCCCTCCTCCTTGAAATTTTACCATTGACATTGTTCAAGTGCCATATTTCCTCCCTTCTTTTATTCCTATTCTTACTTTAATTAGTGCTCTGTTCCTATGTGACATTGATTCACCAATTGCAGCTTGAGAAAGAACATTTCCTTCAGGGTTTCTGTTGCCATTCAAGACCTAAAACATTCCCTTTGCAAAATATTTTTTTAGCAATTTATAAAGAGTAGAATTTCATAATTAACTATTATTTTTAAAAAAAACTCAATTAACTAAAGAGTCTCCTGAACTTGAACTTATTTTATTAACTAACTATAACTGATGAGCAATCTCCTGTAAAAAAATATATATACTAAACTAAAATTTTACTTTAAATGGAAAAATTATTTTTTAAAAAAATTACTGCACAAGTATATGAATAAAGAATAAACAAATAACGTTATTAAATAAAATATTTCATTTTCTTTATCTTAGCGGCATCTGTCAATTTTTTTTAAATGCCAAGATAACAGGTAACTCCAGCTAGTTATATATCTGAACTGTGCTTTGGTTAAGATAGGGGAAAAATTTAATTTTATAAAATACAACTACATTTTCAAAGATTATATTTCTAAATAAAAGAGAGTTTCATGTTCATACTTTTTCCCCACACAGATTGGATGTCATGGAAATGACCAAACTAGCCTCATTACCAAGAAACAGATATAAAATGTGTTGTAAATTTTGAAATTATTACAGAAACATATTTTTGTTCATTCACATTTATTAATCACCGGATAATATAGAATATACACATAAAATTACACCAATATACCTTTAACACTGCTAACATTTAACAACAAATTACATCTATAATTACATAAAGAGTCCAATAAAACAATCACACGGTTAAAAACTTTGTTAAAAAACCACACAACAAAAACTATAAAACTATAAAATACAATAACAACAAACCTCACTAATTCAACTGACTCATCACGAATAAAAAAAGTTGCATAGACTTAAAAGGAAGTGTTGTCGTAAACACTAAACATACAAAATTACTAGATAAGTATAACTGCACCAACATACAATATCAAATTTGGCCTTTGCCTGACCAGCAAGCACAAACCAAATGAAACCAACCGTACTAAGTCAGGGCTGCATTCAGTTGCCAGTTTTAGCTTTTTAAAATTTCTTACTCTTTCAAATCATGACTTTTTAAGGGGAATGTAAGAGGGTGGGTCTCAAAACAGAAGTGTCTGTGTTAATCCGACGGAAAAAATAATTTTCTAAGCCACTTTATTCCTGGGGTATTGAATATTTTCACAAACTTTTTTTATATAAAAATGTAGATGGCTTACAAGGCTCTATGATCCCGCTGTTTGAAATCGGTTCGAATATGTAAATATGCAATAATTTTACAATAAAATAGTCGAAAGAATTTCAAAAAGTGGGATTATAGAGCCCTGTATGTCAGCTACATTTATCATATAAAAAAACTTTGGTAAAAATACTTAACACTGCCAGAGTAATGTGCAAACTATAAAAAAAAATCCATTGAATTGTCACAGAGACTTTGGTTTGGAGAACCACTTCCATTCCCTCTTAAGTGGAAATCAAACACACCTAAGGCCCTTCTTTCACTTTCTATATTAAGTCAAGGGGAGAGTTTTTAAGGCACCCTATCTTTGATTTAAAGTTTAGTTCAACCAGTGCTTTTTTGCAAAAGAAAGTCCAGTAACTTTCATAATGATATTAGTATACATTTTTTTTATTTTTAGTGCCAGATTTGAAAACATTCAATTAAAATTTAATTTATAATTTGTTTAGAATCAGCTGAATATATCTTTGGCAAAGATCTACGCGACTTCCATAAGCAAAATAAAAAGTACCTAGTTGATAAACTTAAAACCAAAAAACAGTGTTTCTTAAAAACTGAACCATACACTTTTCATCGGAAGTGAATGAAGAACAATAGGCATTAGACTTCCAATAAAACGAGCTTATATAGTATTGAGTGCAAACATATTTTACTAACTTCAACAGCTTAAATCAAGTGACAAGCATCATGATGAACAATAATGGTGACATGATATCTTTGCAAACATTCACTTCTAACACAATTTACAAATTATTGAATGTACTGGAATTTCTCTCAATATTAGGATAAAATAGTTTACTTTATTTACATTTACCTTGGTCAAAGTAATTAGATAAAAATTGTTAACTACATAAAATAATTATTAGACTTTACAAAGTTTAAGTGTGCGAAACCAATAATAAAACAAGTATATAAAATGAGTAAAAACTCATTTACAAGTGTTCAGTTCACAATTTAACTAAATCTGTAAGAACATATTGCCTTAATATTATCTATTTATGCACTATTATAGTGTATACTACATTATATATATTTTGGAGAGTAATACACAAGAGGAAAATAAGCATAAAATATTGAAGTTTCATAAAACTGCATGACAATAAATATTTAGTTCAAATTATTTTAAGTACTTAAGTCAAAAGTTTCACATACTTTTTTTAACAAATGAGTAAAACTAAATGCTCAGATCAATGATGGTATACAAAATATTTGCTAGTGATACTATACATTTAAATTGAAAACAGAAAACCAAGTAATTCTATATTAACTATTCTTCACAAAAGATATAAGTGCATGGGTAATAAAACAATAATTAGAATAAAAACAGCAGCACAAAACTTATATTTCATTATTTCAATAACTTTAGTATGCATATAAATTTGAATGCATCAGACTATCAAAAATATATATTTAAAAATAAAGTAGTTATGTAGTAAAATAAAAGCTAAAAAATATTTAAAATCCACCACCTACCTAAAAAGTTGGATACACACAGTTAATCATGTTGAGCTACATATTCTATTGACTGTATACCACCCAACAGATAGAACTGTGGATAGATCTATAAACTTATTCTGCAACCAAACTTTCCATAGTAGATGGAGATCTAAAGGGTCCTTGTATTTAAAAAAAAAAAGGAAAATGATACAGTACTCCCATTGCTATATTGTGCCTTATTATATTGAGCATTTGGATGCATCAAACTTTTACAGTGTGTTTCAAATCTTTTTATTGTAATTACGATTTCCAATCTTTGGCTTTCGAAACATTGTCATTATACAAACTTCAAACTACTCAGGTCAAACTGTCAGTCAAAAAAAATCATTGAAGCGGATGGCAGTAAAAGGCTACTTTACCAGAAAATAAGTGAAACTCAAATATTTGTATGTATTGTATGTACTTAGAGTGTAACCATAAATATTAAAATCCTACTTCGATTTTTTTTTAATCTTATCATGTTTTGAATATTTAATTATTTTCTAAATTTTTCTTTACCTTCTCATTATTTTTTTAATGTATTTTATTGAAATATATTCATGAGAGCTGAAAAATAAAGTATTTATCTATACTGCCGCTGCAAGAAAGAAGACTATCTGCAATTTTTGGTGTTGTTGAGTAATTAGCATTAATACACATAAAAAGAGATCATCTATCTTATTTTGAGTCAGTAAGCGTAACTACATCAGAAATATGCCAATATTAACTTTTTATTTTACCTTGGCGTTTAATTAAACCAGTTTCTTCATTTCCTCAAAATTCAGTTTTTGTCTTTTTCTTACAGCACTCAGCCGTATAAATTGTGTATTCAGTCACGTTTATCATTTTGTTTATCTCCTAAAGAAGCACAATATAACAAGGGTCTACTGTACATTGATAAATGCAGCCGCCCTTGTACTAGGAGCACACTTTGATGGAACCACTAGGAAACAGTATATACATTGTGTATCGATATAGTACTTCCATGGAGTAGGAAAAATGCAACAATAGGCAGGAAAACCGCAGTATCTAGCCAAATGACTTGGGCCATTATTGCAAGCACTCAATAACTTTAATCTATAAGAAAGTATACTGAAAGACTGATTATTTCAGAGCAGAAACGGTCCAATTCATTGTTGTGGTTGCTGCAGTTTACCTGCCCATGACAGAATGGTCAGATCAACGGTATCACAATGAGAAGAAGCTAAGGAAGGCCTGGGGAGGTACAGGAATGTACAGGGGAACTGTATTTACCAGGGTACCATTGGGATCTTCCATGCAGTCCATATCAATACTGCGACTTGGGTCCACACAGGGGTGGCCAAATGACTGAAAATGAAAATAATATTTTTTTAGTTAATATAGTAACAGTTGTTATGGGACGTCCATTAATTATGTGATGCGTTTAGGGGGGAAGTGGAGTCTCGTCAAATGTTGCATCATTTTTTCCCGCAAAAAAATCAACGTAAAATAGCAAGAAAATATAGTTAGATTGCAGTAAAATATATTTCTTAACTTAAATCTGGCAAAATCTTACATTACTTTACTTTCCGAAAATTATTTCAAAATGTTGGAGCTTTAAAAAAAACTCTTTAAAATTCACTATAAAAGAAATCTAGAATTTTTAAAAATCTCACGTGAGATTACGGGGAAGGGGTCTTGAGCCAAATAGCACCAGGAGGGGAGGGGAGGGGGTAAAAAATCCATCAAAATCGCATCACATGACTAATGTATGCCCCTTTAGGTGCTGTAGTCAGTTTTTTTTAACTTAAATTCATTGAATATGGTGAACTTGAGGAGTTTTGGTATCTCTCAACCTGAAAAATCTTATACCACCTTTCTACTGGTAATTAAAAAAGCGAAACTTGTGTAAAAGAACTGGTATTTAAATACCACTTGAGTATTGAAAAAAGACAACAAAAAATAATAATTGAATGAGTACATTTTGCTAGGAATTTTAAAAGTAAAAGCTGGAAATAAAAATAACTGTTTACAGTGTTTTTGTATACTTTTGTAGAAGATCCTTGCTTCTAGAAAACTAATTGCTTGTAAACCATATAAAAACTACAATTTGGAAAATAATTTGATGTTGATTTATTTTGTAGAGGCTTAACTTGACTTAGAACTAATATAAATGCATTTTCAATTTTTAAAGAAAATATTTATAAATTATATGGTTGTTATAATTTAAAATTAAACTTGAACTTAAGTAATTTTATATTAACAGGAGGGTTGCATTTTTTAAAAACTCTTTTAAAAAGGGTAAAATAAAAAGACTAATAAAATATAATGGCAGAAAATTTGTAAGTTAAATAACTTTAACAAATCACTAATTAAATTCTGTATTATAAACATAAAAATTAAATTACCTTCCAAAACAAACAACGACAATGACGACATAAAAATAAGCTCTCTGTATACTCTTCTTTTAAGCCATGTTTCCTATAAAATTAACAAGAAAACACTTTTTATACATTTTCTGAATAAAATTTTAAAAGAAATTATCTGATCTACTAAAAAATTGAGTACAAATATTTTTTTTACACATAATAAGGAAAAAAACAATTTTGATTTTTTAAACCTTAATCCATTAATAACTATAAGCAAAAAAACCTGTTTAAGAAAAATTCAGTAACAATTCAAAACTAACTATAGTAAAAAAAAGTGGATGTATTTGATTGTTTAAAATTTAATGTATTCATTAAGAGCACAGTGGATGAGTGGTATCGCTTTGCACTGCTATGTTAAAGGTGTGGAGTTCGAATCCTAGATTGAGCTGTGTTCACTCATGTCATCTACCCAATGAGTCAGTAAAATGAGGCTTAAACTAGCTTTGTGTCAGTAAAACTAACTAACCACATCAACTGCTGCATTGCATCTCATTGCCCCTGGTCTTGTAAACTTAAAAGAGGACTGGAGACGTTGACAATTAATAGGATGTCATCCTATTGAATTTACTTGTGGCACCCTATTAGTTTTTTTTTTCAATTACCTAATATGAAATATAAAGTAACGAAAGTTCTGTGATGGGGTCGAAAATCTGAAATGGAGATTTGGAGTTTTCTACACGTTTTGGTAGGTGCCGATTATAAAAAAGTGGTTTTCGAACATTGGTCCGTCTGTCTGTCTGCAACTCCTCCACAGCTCGAACTAAGAAAACTAATGACTTGATACAATCATGCACATGCCAATGGTAGCTGCCACATAATGTTTTAGGTTGAAAGTCGTGTAGTGTTACACTCCTAGTTTTTAAATGTCTAAAGTTTTATAATTCTATTCATGAACTAGACGTTGAATTGAGATGAACCGCACTAAAATCTTTACCCTACAATGTGTATAGTACTTAAAACCAAAAAAACCTACCTGCGCAGCTGATGAAACGCAACCTGCCAATCGATTTTAGCATGCACCGGCTTTACTTTCCACTCTTCAAAGAACACTTTGATCTCCTCCCTGGTGAAATGGAACTTGCAGAGTTCCCGCCAAATGTGCTGTTCGTCCATCACAAACTTCATGTCATCACAGGCTTGGGCTGAGTTCACCAGATCTTTGTAGTCGCTTAACCTGAGCAGGATTTCGCGGAGAATGGCGGCAGGCATGTCTGTTAGCCGGTGGGTGCCATCTTCGATGGGCTGGAGAAGAATTATTTTAAATTAGGGTTTGTTTTTAGATAGTAAATAGGATATTATTATTAATAATGATCATCATTATCACACACAAATAAAGATACAGTATTTTCTTTAAGGAGGCATTTTGGATATCATTTAATCATATATTTATAACCTTAATAACCAAGAAGTAAATTATTAATTGTCGTTTTTTTAAGCAACATATAACATTAAGATCTATGGACATTTCAAGGGACCGAACATTTATGACGTTATAAACAAGGACTTTGTAACTGAGTTTGACTGCGGCTTGTAATGTAATGACTGCTACTTGTGTATTTTTTATTGACTTTTATGATTTTAAAAAATTTTAGCTATGGAGCAGACTTCATAGTATTTTATTTGGAACTCAAAAGATTCTACTAAACTCTAACCCAACTATACAATGTTCTTTTTAATTTATTAGATTGATAGAACAAATTAATAGAACTATTAAAGGTTAGCCTGATATTAATTCAAGGTCAAAACCTTGCAATGGCTTGTAAAATCTCAGTTTGTAATAAGAAAGTTCATTTAATTCTTTATTATAAAAATGATCTAATTAGCATTTATGATTAGTACATTATTGGTATATTAAGCTAATTTAAAAACATACGTTCATATTTTAAAAAAAAAACTTTTAAAAAGTGCCTTAGACTAAAGGAAATTTCTTACTATTAACCCTTAGAGGGATGAGTAAATTAACTGATGTGTATACTTGTTTTTACTTTATGAGAATAAAATGTAAATTTTTAAATAAAAATTGAATTTCTTTAAATTTTTAAAATTATACTTCTGTAGCAGATGATCATAAATAACTCCTCAATACTTTAAATTAAAAATTTAGTAAAATTATACAATCTATAAATTTTTAAAAATTATCTGTGTATAGCTGAAAAACCTGACATTTAAGTGACAGGTTTATATATGCTTGTATCCCTCAGTGGATTTTAAATATATTAAAGTACATGCAAATAAAATTAGGTAGCAATATTACACACATACCTCTTTTATTTGTATGTCACTTGCAAACTGACAAATTCTGTCAATGGTTCTTAAATGCTGCTCCCACAGAAGTGTGCTCCCAAGTGGTCGGCCCCAGCAATAATACTTCCTTATTATGCGTCTCAAATCATTCAGGAGCATATGAAGTATGTGCAAGTTTTGTTGATTGCTAGCAACTATGAAAAAAATTCAGTGATTGTTAAAATATTAGGAAATTGTTATAGAGTAAAAATATAACTAGATATAAAAAGAAATGAATGAAACCCTTCATTTGTGTAAAAATTTAAAACTGTAAGCTATTGATATTTTCATATTTTTATATGTTCATTCCAATAATACTCTTCTTAAAAATTTAACCCTAATCTTAGCTTTATTTTATTGTTACTTTGCTTATGTGCATAAACATGCATAACAACAATTCAAAGAGATTAATTATTTGTTTTTACTTAAAAATGAAAAATTTTCATATCATAATAGTGCTTTTTGTTGTAGAGTGTTGAGGTCAGTATAAATATAATAATAAAAGGTTTAAAATTATCCAAATCTTACTTTAAAAATTGTTGGGAAACATTGTATTTTAAGTTTTATTGAAAGATGATTTTCATTAGCGTTTTATAAAAAATGGTACACAACATTTACCTTCATACTTAACAAGAATAACACAAAAAATTGCATTTATTTAAGAACAGTTTTAAAAAGCATCAAACGCAACATAACAAATTTTTTAACTTAAAATAAAATATTAATTTCTTATTTAAACAGAGATTACATAAATTTAACGAAAGCATAGAGAATACTATGTAATCAATTTTTTTTGTGCAGTTTTTCAACCCGAAAATTAAAATACATAATCGAAGCTTCATTGAATGTATAAAAACTTAAATATTAATTACCTTGCTGAGCTACCTCTTCTAAGACTGCAAAGAGTACTGCTGTAGCACGACCACTTAAGGTAGTGAGATTCTCAGTAATCAGTAAGTGTAAAAGCTAAAAAACCATTTCTTTATTATTCATAAAATAGTTAAAAATTAAAATTGCATCGGCAAAAAAATGTAACAGCAAATAGTTATCAATACAATTAGTTCTTTTACAATATATTAAATGATAAAGAATACAAAACAGTTTAAACAGTAAATTATAAATGGAAAAAAAACGTGTTTGATTAAGAATTGACCTTATTATTAAATTAAGGTTTTTAAGTATTTTTTGGCAACACATATTTTTTTGAATGATCCATTATTAATCAACCAAGTTTTAGGAAGATTAAAATGGACATACTTTACTCAAAACAGGCTTCTGGCAAAGTAATAATAATCTACAGCAATAATTTTAAAAGATAATAGAGAGAATGGTCAAAATCTAAAATAGTGGTAAAATCAATTTTGAAAAAAGTGGTATTTTACTCATCCAAGTTAAGACTAAATATATTAATTGAAGAATTAGCTCTTTCATACCATTCTAATATGTACTGAAATTTGTCTTAATATCAACTTATAATTTAAAAAAAATATCCATATGAATGTACATTAAAATGTTTGCACTTACCTTACATATGTAATTAAATCTTCTAATATCATGAACTGCATTCCTAAAGTCAAGTTTTTGAATAGCCTCGCCAATGTTGTTGAAGCCAATTACCTAAAAAATAAAACTGTTATTCCAATACAAACCATACGAGTTTTTTTTTAAATCTAAAAACTAGTTGGGGGGGGAGGGTGGATGGTTATACAAATGAGTGGCAATTTATCTTTTAAGAATATACTTGTTTCTTAAGTGGTAAAAATATTTTTTTTTAAATTTCTAAATGGTTTGGGTGTTTTTAATGGAATTTCTTTACTGTTAGTGTTTTAATTAATATAAATATTATTATTCTAAAAAACAGTTTCCTATTGAAAACAACAGATTAAAATTAGAAAACTCATATAGATTAAGGGCTTTTAATTTTTAACTTACAAATTAACAATAGCCTAGTCATATTAATCAGTTGATAAAATTAAATACTTATGCATTTACTTACTTCTTTGGTATTTTTCAGGGTGATTTGACAATGAGGTTGGCATTCATTAATGACTAAAAAAAGATAGAAAATGTAAAATTAATACAATTTAATCAATTAAAACAAAGAAAAATAACATTAATGATTCGTTTAAAAAAGAAATTATGTCATTTAGGAGAAAAAATGAGTAAGAAACATGCTTTGAAATATGAACAAATTTTTGAATTAAAGATATCAACTTTTTAAACTGATGTAATAATTATCTTTCGTGTCTATGAGAATCGAAAACAATACAAATGGCATGTATAGTATTTTATAAAATAAATGGTTATATTTTAAATAAAGAATTTAATTTTTCCAATACCTTGATTATTTATGTAAGCAAGATTGGAGTTTGCATATGGAAACTCTGGATCTTCATAATTACTTGTGTCTCGTTTTTTCTCGTGAAATACATTTCTGTTTCTGGAATACCTATTGAAAATAATCAACAAATTTAATCCTAAAATAGCATATATATAATAGGATATCAAAGAAAAATTAAAACTAACGAAAAACTACAGTCAGTTTGAAAATAACAGTTGAATAAAAAGTTTCCAGTGAAAATAAATTTTAAAGCAGATAAGTTTTAAAAAAATTAAAATTTCAAATAATAATTGTCACTGCTAAAAATTGTGATTTTATATGCCAATTTTCAATATTTTCGTTATAGATAGGAATTAGTTCTAATGCTACAGTTTAAGCCGTTTGCCAGAAGAAAAAAAAGTAAGTTTTTAAAGTTCCTGCTGAGACATCTAAAATATTTATATTTCAATACACAAATATCATGTAAGCGTAAAAAAATTTCACATGGTGAATCAGTAGACGTCACAGTTCTACTTGCAAATATTACTTCCTTACAATGTTTTCTAGATAAAGCAAAGATGGTGTTAAAACTTAAAAAAGATAACTATCCAGAAAATTCATACATGTTTTCACAGAAATTTAGTAATAAATTACAAACTGTCATAAAGCTTTGAATATGCAGCGAGTCACAAAATTCCTGCTTTTATTTTTACAAAATGCAACGATATAAACAAAGTAAATTTTCTTTACAAGAGTAATCAGGCACGACAAATGACTCTAAAAATTACGGCTTAAAACTTATTAAGAAAGTCATTTACAGGAGACAATTTGTGTTCTTGTTTGAAAAAAAGAACTGTCAAAATGAAGTTTCGTTCTAAAAGTATCATGTTTATATCTTGGGCTGTAAGTTTTATTTTTTCTATATACTAATCGAAAGGTCTATGAATGTCACTTTGAAATTAAAAGCACCTTTCATGGGAAATAATTTTGCTGTTATTTTTACCCAAAACAATTTGAAATGCACATGACGTCTTTTAATAATAAGAAGCATCCTAAATCAACCCTTTGACAAGTGTTAACCAAATAACTGATTAAGGAATTACAGAAATCTTAACAAAATTACTATTGGGGAAAAAGGCATAATTTCGGGCTTAGCTAAAGGCTTTCTAGAAAATAACGGTAAATAAAATCAACATTCGAACATAAACCATTTGCACCTCCGCTTACGTTATTTTCCAGAAAACCTTAAGTTAGTTTTCACCAAAAATGTCATATTTAAAATATGTCTGCACTAAAAAATGAACCTTAGCTTTAAAATTTACTGACATTCCTTAAAAGATAAACGGTCAGAATTTAAAGTTTATAAAATAATTATTATTACTCGAAATTATTATTCATAAAAGCTCAAATAGTTTACATCTGTAGATTTACGAAAAAGAAAAACTTTTCATAACTATATCCCGTTATATTTTAAGTAACAGCCCTGCAAAACTTTAAGAATCCAATAATGTGATTAAATGATCAAGAGTCAAATGATTAATAATTATTACAAAACATCATTTTTCGAATATAAAACATTCAGTTACGTTCAAATTCACAATGTTAGATGTGTGTGTGTGTGTGTGTGTGTGTCGAAAAAATTACAGTTGAAGGAACTTCGGACGAAATGCCTTTTCACAACACAGCAGCAGATTTTTGCGGAAAAGATTTAATTGTCACTTTTCAACTTCTCTACTTCAGAAGAAACAAATTATACTTTGATCTTTATATCCTTGATATGAATTAAAGTAAGAATTGTTTAAAAATTATAATTCAAGTTCTCCAAAGTGAAAGAGCTCTGTTTTCTTTTACGTAATATTTTTTTCTTTATTCGTTTTATCCCTGATAAGGTAAAAACAATTCCACTTAAATTCCATCCACTTTTCAGACTGATTTACATGGACACAGAATAAGATGGAGTAATCGGTCTAAACAACTTTCCTTATTAGTAAACAAAGAGAATTCGTCTGACTAACGGGAGATAAGAAACAACAACAAACAAGGAGAAACGCACGTAAAGTAAGTAAATACCTTTCTTATCTAGTCAAGTAATCCCGTAACCAGCTTTTCATTATGCAATACGCATTATCATTCAAAAAAATAATTTAAAAAAAAAAAACGATTCAAGTTTTCCAAAGTAAAAAAAGGGCATGCAAAACCCTTTTCTGTATTATAGTAGACTTATTATAACGAAAACAACTTTAAGTGGTACTAGTTTAATACAGTATTTTAAGACTAATAAAGGTATGTACTATAACAGACCTATTATTAAGAAAATAACTTCAAGGGTTATGCACGTGCAGTATTGTAAGAAGCTTTAAGTTTTTTTCCATTTACGCAATTTTTTATTACTTTATTTTATCTTTGATAGTTATAAAATTAATCGTACAAAATCAATGATATTCAATCCCGTCCACTCTTAAAACTAAAATAACTAAACGTCAAATACCGACTATTATGAGAAATCGGTTTAAAAATTCTTCATTATTAGACAAGAAGAAACGCGAGGGAAGGAAGTACTTCCCCTTTTATCTATACAAGAAATACCGTAAAACCAGCATTATACAATCTGCATAATCAATTAAAATAATAATTGTCAAAAAAAATTACATCCAAAGTCAAAGAGATCTGTAAAACCCTTTTCTGTACTATAGTAGACCTATTACAAAGAAAACAACTTTAAGGGGTGTTGCTAGTATTATAAGACTCATAAAGGGAGCCTGTAAAACCCGTTTCTGTTCTATAGTAGACCTATTACAAAGAAAACAACTTTAAGGGGTGTTGCTAGTATTATAAGACTCACAAAGGAGTCTATAAAACCCGTTTCTGTTCTATAGTAGACCGATTACGAAGAAAACATATATCAGAGGTGTTACTTTTATGCAGTGCAGTAGAACCTTGATTAACCGGAACTCTCTATTAACCGACCGTCAATGAGTCGACATAAAAAAAAACTTCAACAAAGGAATTATCAGTTATTCACAAAAGATATCAGTTTCTGAAATCTACGGCGATTTAAAAATAAAGAACCTCCAAAAATTCTAAAATAGGGAAACTTATAGTAATAGTATACTAGCTTTATAAACCGGCGTTGCACGGGTGTACCCTTAATAACCTTTGTTAACTTTGTGCACCTAGAAGTGGGTAAAAATGATTTGCAGACATGACTCTTAGTTAAATTCTGTTTATTATCATGCGGAAGTTGTATTTATAAACTTTACAAACTGTTGCCAGATGCACGTCAGTAACTATAGCATAAAAATACATATCGATATAAACATAAATCACAATCGATTCACAACATACTCCCACCTTTTGTCTGATGAACCAGACAAAACCTACTTAAAAGATATACAAAAGTATTTAATATTCACAACTAAACTAAATTTCCAAAAATAGCACCAATCTTTTAAGATTAGAAATTCCTTAATTATTATATAAAGTCTCGTTAAATTTTAAACTATATTAACAATTTCCGTAGCTAAGGAACAAAAAACTTGAACAGCAAAAAGTCTTAATCATTACAAAGTCTCATTGGCCTCTTCACTTGCCGTCCACTGCGTGTGGTCTGAATCTGACGTTCTAGGGATGTTGGTGACTCAGAAAAACCTTTCGTTGGCCCCTTCACTGGCCGTCCACTTGTTGTCTGAGCCTGAGGTTCAATGGTTGTCGACAACTCAGAAAAACCTCCGGTTGCTCCTGGCAGTCGTTCAGACCGGATCTCTAAAGGGTACAACCGCTGAAGTGGTCTAACTATGCTAGAATTGGCCAATTTCAGTCGAGCCACCCGCTGTCCGCCATCTTTACCGGAGAACAGTTGCATTACACGAGCCAACGGCCAATCAATCCTCTTTGAGTTTTCAGACCCCACAAGCACAATGTCTCCCTCTAAAATATCAGATCTTTTAGCTTCTGGGTTCTTAACAAGCTCTGAAAGGTACTCCTTTTGGAACCTCTTCCGGAAACACTCTCTAACTTTCTGAACATATCGCAGTCTTTTCCGAAGATGATTTCCATCTAGTATATCCAGGTCTACGGTGTCAGAGTTTACCGGTGAGCCAACTTCTCGCAGAAAATGAGCAGGTGTTAACGGCTGTGGCTCATCTGGATCCTCCGACAAATACGTCAACGGTCTTTGATTTATCGTACTCTCGCAGTCAACTAACAAAGTGAGCATCTCCTCGTAACTAAGGCAAGCTCTTCCGAGACTTCTTTTCAGAAGGTCCTTGAGAACACGTATCATCCCTTCCCACCATCCACCGTACCAAGGCGCGCTTGGAGGACTAAAGTTCCATTTTATCTTCTTCACTGCACTCTCTGCTTGAATAGTATCCCAGTCTAGCCTCTGAAGTGCCTTTGAGGTACCAGAAAAATTCGTGCCATTATCCGTGTAGATTACCGAAATTCTACCTCTACGTGCAATAAATCTACGCAGAGCTTGAATAAACGCATCGGTGGACAGCGATGTTATCAACTCAAGATGTACCCCGCGATAGACTCCACAAGTAAATAGGACAATCCAAGCCTTCATACCTCCCCGCAAAAAAATAGGACCTGCCAGATCAGCTCCTGTGACCTGAAAAGCAGCAACTCTCTGGATGCGGTCAGCAGGTAGTGGAGCTGTTTCAGTTGTCGCGGCCTTTGTCGAATGACGTTTGCAAGGTATGCACCTGGACAGCACTTCGCGAATAATTCTTCGGCCTCTAGGAATCCAAAATCTTTCACGTAGTTGGCTTAGGGTCGTCTGTACACCAGCATGATTTTGGCTCCTGTGGGTGTACTCTATTAGACGCCTTGTCATTTCATGATCAGGCAGGACCGTAGGAGATTGAAATTCAGCATCATCTTCTCCGTAAATGAGTCGCGTTTGTATCTTCCATAGGCCATCGACCACGAAGAATTTCATAGATCTTTCATATTTTTCTTTTCCTTCTACTGACCACTCATTTTGAATCATCTTTACTATAGCGGTTTCAGCCCTTCCAAATTCCTCACTTGTCAAGGTAGCTCTGATCTTTTCTTGACCTTTCCTGGAATTTTGACAAAACCTGAATATCCATGCAACCATGCGTACTATCATAGGGTAACTGGAGAAATACAAAAATCTGCTACTTAATATTTCTTTCTGTAAACTTGACGCGCTTACTATAACCTTTCTGCGTTCTAGCAGTGCTTCCCCAGGACAAACCAACTGTGATGCTGGCCAAGACGTTTCTGGTTCTTGCAGCCACGAAGGACCCTCCCACCATCTCTTCTCATAAAGATCATGCCAAGTGCACGAACGCGATGGTAGATCTGCAGGATTAAGGTCGCCAGGAACATGCCTCCAGCTGTCGGTATCGGTCAGAACTCTAATCTCTTTTACTCTATTTCCAACAAAGGTGTTCCAGGGCTCCTTATTCTTTATCCATGCCAGAACCACCATAGAGTCAGTCCAGAAGAAGGTCTTCAAAGGCAAATTTAGCGCTTCCATCGTAGATTTATGTAAACGTGCAGCTATTGCAGCTCCAAGTAACTCCATTCTTGGAATAGTAGGTCGGTTCATTGGCGCAACTCTTGATTTCGCTGAAACTAAACTTATGAAAGCCCTATCCTGTTCTTTACAGCGTAGAAATATACAACATGCATACGCCACGGCTGAAGCATCGGAAAAAACATGCAAAGAAGCTTCGGCAACTTCACCACGGAACATTCTTCTTGGGATAGTGCACAGCTTTATCATATCCATATGTTTTGCCCACCTATTAAATTCCACTTGAAGCTCTTTCGGAAGGGGGTCGTCCCAACCTATATCCTTTCTCCAAGCTTCCTGTAAAATTAATTTGGGGAACAGCATGGCAGGACAGGAGAATCCTATAGGATCATAAACACTGTTCACTATTGACAGCAAACTTCTCTTCGTTGCTTTTGGATCAATCACCACTTTAGGCAAAGCGCAAGCCAACTCATCAGCATTATTCCATCTCAAGCCCAGTACTTTCCCATTGTAAATGCCATGTCCTCTCTCTGAAACCTCTCTAGTCCAAGGTGATGAGATATCGTTGCATTCAATAGGAAGGGAGATGACGTGACACCAAAAACTACACGGCAATGCCTGTACTCTCTAACATGCTTGTACTCCTCATCCTTCCACCACAGAAAAACTTCGTGATATGCCTTTAAAATATCTTCCCGAGCCAAGCGTTTTGTGATTGCTCTTAATCTGGATTCAGCAATTTCACGATTATTATAAAGAGGGGGATGTCCAACCAACCACGGTAACGCCACTTCATAACGTTGTTCTTTGTTGACCGTTAAAGTTTCTCGAAAATGAACCAAAGTTTCTTCATTTATTACCTTCTTTGTCTTATCTTTAGATGGATCAGTTATACCTAAAGTCTCTAGGTCCCACATCTTCTGCACATCAACATTTTGCAAAGTGAGAGCAATCATATTGAAGACTTCTTTCTTCTTTCCTAGACCTAAAATTGTCCATCCGAGTAAAGTCTCAACAGCCGAAACTCCAGATTGGAAAACTTCAACTCTGCCAGTCAAAATTCTTCCCAGCACATCGGCCCCAATGAGAACTCTTATGGGCGGCACATCTTTTCCAACATCTGTTAAATGTATTCCCCTGGAAGAAAGCTCGGAAAGCAAGTCCATGTCCCGCATCCTAGGAAGAGACGTACAAATCTTTCGCTGATCCAGGAAGGAAATTGACGTGGTAAACTTGCTGTCCAAGCCCTCCACGGTGACTTTGTATACCTTGTGTTCCGTGGCAGGGGTTGTACCACCTCCGAATAATCCTTGCGATAAGATCTCTGTTCCCGTCGGTGTAAGACCCAGCTCTTCAGCCAGACCCTTCTCAAGGTATGATCGATGTGAACCGTCATCCAAAAGCGCCCTTGCACTTATCTTCTTTCCTTTGTGCCGTAGTCTGATCATGACTGTCTTTAAATATATCTCACGTTGCAAAGGCTGAGCCGAAAACATTGTTGTGGTTTCCTCTTCTTTCTTTTCATCTTTGCGTGTAGATTCACCAGTCTTCTTGATCAAGTCAGGACATAGCAGAACATAATGTCTCTGGTTGCATATCAGACATCGGATGTTACCTCGACAATTACGAGAAAAATGGCCGATTTTGAGACATGTTAGACAGCCCTTTTTCTTGGTGACTGCAGCTTTTTTACCTTCTTTTTATCTTTCATCGACATTTGTGCAGCTTTCCAACAATCCTGGCTATTGTGTCGCTTATCACAGAAGAGGCCATTTGGGGTAAATACTGTATTGGCAGACGACAGGAGTGACGACGCTGAAGGCACATCCATAGGAAACATTTCTTTGGTTTGCTTTTTTTCTTTAGAGAATCCAGACTCTGCCAAAGAACGATGCTCTTCTCCTTCAACCTCATGGCCAAGAAAAGTCATCATGTTATTCAACATTTTTTCCTTCGTTATGGCATGGGGATCTTCAACGTCAGTCTTGTTGTTTAGCCTATATCTGTCCCAGGCCTTCAAAATTTCTGTAGGTAAGCACGACTCCACCACCGGATACAGCATCGCCGCGTAATTCTGTGTTGTAACACCCAATGTTTCAAGTGCACGCAGGTATGAACCAAGCCTATCGTACAACTCTGAAAGTCTAATATTTGATCGACTGTTCACCAAGGCCAACAGATCCCGTATATACACCTCTATGAGCAAGTCGCTTCTTCCGAATCTTGATTTCAGGTGCTCTATAACCTTTTTATAATTGGCCTTTGACGGCGGATAGCTTTCTACAATATCACGGGCCTTTGTCTTTGGCTTCAAGGAAGAAATCAAGTACTGGAACTTATCCTCTTCTCTCAAATCCACATCCTCGTGAACACGACCAAAACTGACCCCAAAAGGCTACCCATGTCCTAGGAATCAACTCAAATTCTTTTAAGACAAGTTTCGGAAGCTTCAGGCTGTCCATACCGACTTTGGAACTCGTTGACCTAACATCATCTTCTGGATGTTTGAAATCTTCTTGTAAATGCTTACTGTATTTAGACTTGATCTCGGTTAGCTTATCTCTGTAAGACTCAATTATATCGAATTTTTCATCTGTGTATTCAAACGTAACAGCCTTGATCTCCTCATCTACTTTAAAGAGCCGCTCGGCTTTCTCAATAACCTTGTTAAAGTCCGAAGAAATATCTTTAGTTTGAATATCAGTGCTTTCCAAAACATCGCTAAATCGCCTTGCAGCATTCGTAAATACACGGCGTAGTTGACTCCGCTCTCCCTTCAACTTGTCAAGTTTAACCGTTTCGTCTTCCGTCATGCTTGGCATACGTAAACAACAGGCTCTTTGGAACACAGGTAAGTCCACTCGGCCACGGAAAAAAGTGTCGATCCCTGTCGCGGACGCCATGTTAACTTTGTGCACCTAGAAGTGGGTAAAAATGATTTGCAGACATGACTCTTAGTTAAATTCTGTTTATTATCATGCGGAAGTTGTATTTATAAACTTTACAAACTGTTGCCAGATGCACGTCAGTAACTATAGCATAAAAATACATATCGATATAAACATAAATCACAATCGATTCACAACAACCTTAATTAGTAGTTTTTTATGTAAACTTTTATTTTATACCAATTGATCCCCTCTCCACTGGTTCACTCCATCAGGATATTATAATCTCCTCCCATTCTGATATGAGGGGTTGATTTTATCCAGGCCCTTCCAAGAGTTTGAGAGCTTTCCCACAGGCCCCTGTTCAAATTGCCAGAACAGCTGTATGATATAATGGACTGTTTCTATTTCACGATTAGCGCAAAACGAAACTGCCCAAATGTGATAAACATTCCACTTCATACAGGGTGGTTATAAAATAACGCTCGCTATTCGGAGTGGTCTGTAGCTTGAATGAATAATCCGAATGCAACAAGCATTGAGACACTTACTAATTAAGAAGAGGGGAAAAGAATGGAATCATAAAAAAGAAACTCGTCTCTTGACCAGAGTTCAAAATTACGAGGCGTAGCCAATTATGGCCAACACATCCAATTACGCCTCGCAATTTAGAACCCTGGTCAAGAGACGAGTTTCTTTTTTATGATTCCATTCTTTTTCCCCCTTCTTGATTAGTAAGTGCCTCGATGTTTGTTGCATTCGGATTATTCATTCAAGCTACAGACCTCTCCGAATAGCGAGCGTTATTTTATAACCACCCGGTATTTCATACAACTCGATAGGGCTGGAGGACCCAGTCGGTAAAGGCTTTCGTCTTGAAAGCGGTAGGACCCAGATTCAGGTCCGGACACATCGCCAAAATAACTGCCGACCTATAAACGGCTCGTGCAGACAAAATTGTCCAACGAATAATACCCCGTGTAGAGGAAGAGCACTTTAAATATCCTCCAAATTTCCAATGCTGCGTACGTTGTCGCCTTTAAAAAGTTGCATTGGGTACCTACTCAAGTTGTCGGCTCGTAACTTGACTGTGGTTCTAAATTACGACTCCCGTTTCCAAAAGCCCTCGTGTGTAGCTTTAATGCGACGATAATTCAAACTAACCCTAACCCATACAACTGGATGGGAATAGCTACTCTACGTTAATTTTCAACTTCGCCAAAAGCCGCCAATGCCAAAATTCAATAGGCCATTACGCCATCTTAACATCCGAAAACGAAACAGACATCATCCTCTTGTATGGTTGGAAAAGTTTTATAAAGTACAAATTCCTTATTTATGCCGAATATATTCTGCCATATCTTCATTTCTTACCATTTGTAAACATCAATTAAATTAAATTCGGAAACATAATTAAAATCTAGTTGAGGAAATCTGATCCACCATAAAAAAAAATCAAAAGATTTTAAAATCAACAAATAAAATAAAATACTGATATTCAAATAACAATCCAGAAAATTAAACCCACGTGCTCTTTTTTTTCTTCTTAATTTTCGTTCACGTTGAACGGGCTGAAATTTATGTCAATTATAAAATATCGTTAATCAATTCCAAAAAGAAAAGCTAAATAATAAATATAATCTTATACAATGAACTACATTTCCTTTGGGAAATTTGCGGCTATTAATACTATTATAAGTAACACTTCTAACAACAGTTTTATATGAATGTTTTCGAATTTATTAAAATATTCCTATATAAAGCATATTCACTGTTCAAAGCTACCTTCCCCAATTTTCAGCACAAATCAGATTCAGCACGTTCTTGAGTTAATAAATAATGTAATAATAACACGACTTTTTATTTTTTAATATATATATATATATATATATATATATATATATAATAATATATAAAAAATTTTAATATATTTTAATTATTATATTAATATATAATATATATATATATATATTTTATTATATATATATATATTAAATAATATATATATATATATATATATATAATATATCTATATTAAAATATTTATATATATATATATATATTTATATATATATATATATATATATTATATCATTATATATAATATATATATAGATTTTAAGATAGTAACACTACGGCAAATGTAAAAAAAAAAGAAAATTTCTTGCAATCTTAAATTTTCGGGAAACTACTGGGATCTTCTGAAATTGTGATACTTCAAGTGATATCTACTATAAACGAAAAAAAAATGTCCCCAAAATTCGCTCGGATATTTAAAAAAAATAAGATTGAGAATTAAAAAATAATTTCCAGCGCTTTCTGTTTGCCAGGAAGTCTTAATATTAGATATAACTTAACACAAATTTCACTGTTTACAACTGCAAAACCAGTGGATTTGGGGTCCGCAGACTTTCAGCGCTCTTCCGTTCTAGAAGTTTTACAATTTAATTGAAAATTTTTAATTACCTGGAATTTTCGATTATCCAACCTACTTCCCGTCCCAATTAGATCGAATAATCGAGTTTTTACTGCAGTTTGCGATTCGTTAAAAATTGTTTATTGTATTTTCATTTTTTTTCCTAAATTAGTTTATTCATTTTATCACTGACAAAGCAAGAAAAATAAAATTCAGACAATGACGAATTTCAAACGAACACAGAATAAATCTTTTTGGATGAAGTAATAGGTCTCAAAAACGTTCCTTGTTATTAAACGCAACGAGAAAAGCATGGGAAGGAAGTAATTCACCTTCTTATCTAGTCAATTAATCCCGTAACCAGCTTAGCATTATGCAATGACACTATTATAATCCAGAAGCGAAAGTAGAAAATCGCATTCGACAAACAAGATGAAAATCCATCGCGTCCAGTTTACAATAAACTTTTTTTTTTGCATTTTCTTCGGATACGGAATAACAATTTTTTTTTAAAAAATTACTTTTTTTAATATAGAGAGATAATTAATTCAATGTAACAGATATCTGTAAAACCCTTTTCTGTACTAAAGTAGACCTATTAATATGAAAACAACTTTAAGGGGTGTTAGTATTTTAAGACTTATAAACGGAACTGTAAAGTGCTTCGCATTGAAAACGCCACAGGTTCGGGGATCGAGCCCCGGACTGGGCGAGTTTGACTTAGCCTTTCATCTCTTAAGTGTGTCGATAAAATGAGTACCAAGCATGCTTGGGAAATAAACACTGGGGGTCCCGCGTGCGGCTGACCACCTTACCGGGACATATGCCTAGCACCCCAGAGCCCTTGGTCAAGTAAGCTGGAATGTGCACGGCAGACCTTAGCCCTCTAACGTTCTGTTGCGCCGAGGAGTTTATTTTTAGTGATATAGTAAACCTATTATGAAGAAAACATATTCTAGGGATGTTAGTTTATGTCAATATTTTGAGTTTAGGTTTTGAAATTGTGCATTTTCCCCCCCTAAATTAGTATATTCATTTTATCATCACTGATAAAGCAAAAAAAAAAAAAAATCAATCCGCTTTTCAGACTAAAATACTAGAACGCAGAATAAACCTTTTTTTAAATAAATAATCGGTCTCAAAAAACATTCCTTATTATCCCTTTAAGACCGAGCTATCACGATCGTGCGGGTATAAAAGAGGTTCAAGCTTATCAAAAATATCGATACCGAAGCAGGTGACTTGTACCAGTCGTTTATTTGTCTAAAAAAATGACGTGGTTTTTAAGGAGTTGCCGGCATTGATGCTGTGGGAAACTTGTTCGATAAAACTCTTAAAACTTAGTCTCATAAACTTAAATCAGCGCTATCTGACGGCCGGTCTTAAAGGGTTATTAAACAAGGAGACGCGCACGGGAAGGAAGTAAGACCACCTTCGTATCTAGTCAATTAATCCCGTAACCAGCTTAGCATTATTCCATGACACTATAATAATTCAGAAGCGAAAGTAAAAAATCGCGCTCGGCAAACAAGATGAAATTCCCTCCACTCCAGTTTACAATAAACCTTTTTTCATTGTCTTCGGATACGGAATAACAATTTTTAAAAAATTAATTCGAAGTAAAGGATATATGTAAAACCGTTTTCTGCACTAAAGTAGACCTATTACAATGAAAACAACTTTGAAGGGTGTTAGTATTTTATTTAAGACTCATAAAGAAGCCTGTAAAACCTGTTTCTGTTCTATAGTAGACCTATTACGAAGAAAACATATTTTGGAGATGTTAGTTTATACCAGTATTTTGAGTTTCATTGTTTAAATTATGTATTTTCCCCCCAAATTAGTTTATTCATTTTATCACTGATAAGGCAAAAAAAAAATAATTCCTTCCCCCTATCAGACTAAAATACTTGAGCACGTCATAATATACCTTTTTTTTTATGAGTAATCGGTCTCAACAACAAGATTCCTTATTATTAAACAAAGATACGCGCACGGGAAGGAAGTAAAATCACCTTTTATCTAGTCAATTAATCCCGTAACCAGCTTAGCATTATGCAATGACACTATAATAATCCAGAAGCGAAAGTAGAAAATCGCGTTCAACAAACAAGATGAAAATCCCGTGGCAGATGAAATCCCGTATTCCCGTGGGCAGGTAAACTGTAGTATCTAACACAGTGACTTGGACCACTGTTGCAAGAACTCAATATCTCCAACCTATTACAAAGTATACTGAAAGGCTGATTATTTCAGAGCAATAATGGTCCAGTCGATTGTTGTGGTTACTGCAGTTTACCCGTACAGTTTACAATAAACCTTTTTAGCATTTTCTTCGGATACGGTACTTAGCACACTTTCAGTTTCAGCTGAGCATTTCCTCAAAATGAATCAATACAAAAGGGTATTTTTAAAAATGGTCGGGGGGTTTTAGGTGCTCACTGGACCGTATAGTCCGAACTAACTGAAATAGATAGTTCATTGCCCCCCCGCATCATGACAATGAGTGGCGGCACACTTGCTCGGATTCCGTAACAGAATGAATGTTTTTAAAAGAGCGCCTTCTGTCTATGTCGTCATTGAATGAGAGCCTTTGTCTAAAGTTTGGCGATTTTTTTTAATGGTGGTGGTTTATATCTGTCTTTTAGTTGTGTTGTCCAAATGGTCGGCCTTCATAACAGACGATAGTAGACTTGGCCATGGTTCAAATGTCGCACGTAGTATATGTTTATATTTCCGTGTTGTGGGAGTGAATGAAAAATAATCCGATAGAAAAAGAGCATAATGATTAATGAAAATACAAAAATGTTAGACAAATTAAAATGAAGGAGAAAACAATGAAATGAAAACAACACCGCACCCTGTATCTGTGTCGAAAGTATTTTTTAGGACAATAAAAAAATTTTTACAAGTTGTTTAACCGGTCTTTGTATCTTTTTTAAACAGTCATAGTTAAAAGTCAGTCTAAAGGCAAAATAAGCTATTTCCATTAATATTCCTTCGCAAACTCAATAAATATTCGATATCGTTTGCCAAATTTAATTGCAGATCGAAGAATCAAGGAAGATTAGGGCAAAACTTATCATGACGTAAATGACATAATTCTAATTTTCATACAATGATTTTATAATTTTCGAAAAAACAATACAACAACATAATAATAATCTTCAAAGAATCCTTCAATGGTGTGATTTTTCAATACTTTCTGAAAATCACGCAAAAATAAATAGCCTAGTGAATAATTTGAAGTCCTTATAGACCTGTTTCAGGTATAACGCAGTTACTTCCAGCTTTAATTTCTGTTCTTCCTTCGATCGATGCCGCGCGGTTGGTGCCCTGTTCCTATGTGACATTCAATCACCAATCGAGGCTAGAGAAAGAATTTTTCTTTCATTCAGCATTTCTGTTGCCACTAAAGGCCTGACATTAATAAACGAAGAAATGTAATTCATATGAATTATTTCGAATTTTAAAAAAATGCAATTAGGCTTTAAAAAAAGGTTTCAATCCGATACCCCAGAATTAGTGTTAATGACAAGTTCTATCTCACAAAAGTAAACAAAACTAGTAAAACCAGAGGCAATCTTCAATAGATGCGCATAAATACTTGCATAAACAATATCAGATGACGCCAAAGCACACCTTGCAAATGATTAATTGCAGAATTAGATATGCAAGTGATAACTTCTCTTACTGAGATCAGGACCTCTAAATTTTAAGTTAGAAAAAAGACAATCAAACCACTAATGCTTCAGAAATTGAGGTTATTATTCAGAACGGGCAGTATTGTTACGGATAAAAAAAGTGTTTTCAAAACGATCTCGTGTAATGATGTTAATACATTAGCGTGCTTATCTTTCGCGCCGTTAATGTCAAGTTCTTGAAATGAAAAGGAAAAGAGGAGAGGAAAATGAGGGAAGAAACAGAGGCAGCGCAACGAGAAGTTTTATATTATTAATAAATTAAGTTGCCATCTAAACAAGTAGTTTTTTTTTAACAGTAACTGTTACTTAGAACAGCTATTTATACGCCATAGAAAGAAAATTGCCAAACAAGGCCTTTAGCTAGTTCTAATTTAAACGCTAATTCAACCATTTTCGTTAATTTTATTTAACAGATTTAATAGTCTCTACCGTTTGATAAATTTGTTTGAAGTTAAAAGAATAATTATGTAATTTTTCCCCTTAATTTTTTTTTAAAAAAAACTGTAATTCCAAACTATTTTATTTTACAAAAATAATAAAAAAAAATTAAATTTCCCTTCACATTTTCATTTTAAATAACTAGTATAGAAAAAGCATTATAACGATTTTCAAACAATTTATTATTAGCATTTTGACGCCTTTACACAATGGGCAAGTTTCAGGTCTTGAGTAGCAACAGAAATGCTTAATGAAAATATAAATTCCTTCTCGAGCCTCCATTTGTGCGGATCAATGTCACATGGGAACAGAGCATCAATCAGAGCTCTAATCGAAGGAAAAACAGGAACGAAAACTGGAAGGAACTATGTCAACTGAAACAAGCCAATTATACATTAGCTAACTTAATAAACCCGGCGTAGCAGTGTAGCAAGGGTGTTCCCTTAGTCGCCACCGTAGTGTAATGGATAGTTAAACTTTTAATTATGCCAATCAATCTCCTTTCCCACTGGTCTGCACCTCACTGGCCAACTTCAATAACAAGGCCAGAGAAGCTTTCCCAAACATGAGCGTAGACGGAATTTTTGACGTCACTGTTCCCAGTGCCGAAGATCGAGATACCAGTTCGGACGCATTCGAAACCCTAAAATTGTGGTCAGCCGTGAACGAGTGGTTCCGAACAGGTTTCGAGACAGGTTTTCTTTATATTCGGAACAACGTTACTCGGAACTATGACGTCACAATTTCCGCCCCCGAGCTTGTTTGGGAAAGCTTCTTCGGCCTTAGTAGTTGAGTAGGCCGTGCCTCAACTGGATATTATACGATTTTCGAACTACTTCCAAATTAAAGAGCTTAGTGGGAGAACATACCAAGTGAAATTTTTGAAAAAATTAAGATTTTTGTATTGATGAACATGTTATTCCCTTCTTTAAAGTAACAAGATTCCTTCTTTTCATAAACTTTAAGTTAAGTTTATTTTTTAATTTTTTCAAGTGCCGTTTTTTAACGTATTCTAAGTGCAAACGAAAAACTTTAAAGCTCATTTTCTCGTTTTCGCCTTTTTTGTCACTTAGCACGTTCTTCCACTAAGCTCTTCAATTGTCTGTTTAGTCAAACTCAAACGCAACAATTTGTGAATACACCTTCGATCCATTAATCCATTTTCCAGAATAGCGACGTCCTGGTTGTAACAACCTTATTTTAAATGAATTTCTTCCTCGATCCACTGATCTGAGCCTCGTGCATCCTCTCATGCAAGTCAAATGCGCACGGGACCTCCCTCTATGAACGAAGGTGAAGCGGCAGACGCCACTGAATAAGAAGTGATTCACCACTTCAGCCTTTGTTTCTGGAGGACAGCCGACGACCTGAAGCTGATTGCGTAATGTTTATTGGAGGCGAAAGAAAATCTACTAAAATCTAAACGGTTCTGTAAAACGCTTTTCTGTACTATAGTAGAGCTATCACCAAGAAAACAACTTTAAGGGCAGTTAGTTAAGACTCTTATTGCATTGCACCATTTATGTAATAGTTATATATTTTTTTTCTTTATTCATTTTGTCCCTGATAAGGCAAAATAAAACAATTCCACTTAAATTCCACCCGCTTTTCAGAATTAAGAACGTTCCTTATTTTTAAACAAGGAGAAACGCAAGGGAAGTAAGTAAATCACCTTATCTAGTGAGTTAATCTCGTAACCTGCTTTGCATTATGCAATCATTATAAGTTGAAATAATATTTTTTAGAATACAAATTCTCTAAAATAACTAGGGGCATGTGACACGACACGACTTTCAATTACCGCTCAATAAATCAATACACACATTTAAAAGTAATATACCTTATAAGGGTAGTTTCAATAACTTTAAAACCCAAAAAAGTTCTCCTTGCGCATGCGCGATTTTCTCGAAAACCTTATTAGGACATCCGAATAGTACTATAGGAACTCGTGTACGTATCTCTAGTAGTTCTGTTTGAGCTGTAGAGTGGTTCCAGACAAACAGATCAATCTTTAGTAAGGCATTTTTGTAGATTTTTAAACTATTTTAATAGGTAACTACAGTAAATAATGCCACTCTCCCTTAAATAAAATAACTAATTTTGACCTAGAATGAAAGATATAATCTAAATAATTGAAAACTTACTTAATACTCAAATTGCGTTGTTATTAGGTGTAAACTTGACATCAAAATGTTTTACTAAAAATAAATTATTACAATAACTAGAAACGAGTTATTTTGAGACAAAAGTATTCCTCAACAAATAATAAAGTATCAGCAGCATATTTTTTTGAATGTTATAAGCTTTTTCCATTAGGAAAAAATATATACCGCTAATGTACCCTCCTAGCCTTTAATTCATGACATTGGAATTACCGATGGATTTTCTTGCAAAAACTTCATTCATAATGCGTGCTTTTATTACATCATTGGCGCCAATTCCCTAAGATCCTACCATAGATTAGGAGTACGTAAGGTGTGGCCCGTTTCAATAATTAAGAATGCAGTGATATACAGATAAATGGATATCCGAAGTGTTATCGTTAGTGACACGAATGGAACAAAAACAAAGGAAACACTTGAACTCTCAATTTGATATTTCAAACACGTTTTTAGAAACACTTCCGACAGATTACATGCAAAAATCTACCAGTTTGAGTTCTCTTTCTCTTTGTACGTGTGAACATGCAAGCAATTAAAAAAAGATTAATATGTTTTTCTTTCTAGTGAAATTTTAAAGTGAAGACTTATCTCTTTATTTGAGGTAAGAACAAAGAATAGTACAGATTGGTGGTCTATTACAGATTGGTGGTCTATTACAGATTGGTGGTCTATTACATATTGGTGGTCTATTACAGATTGGTGGTCTATTACAGATTGGTGGTCTATTACAGATTGGTGGTCTATTACAGATTGGTGGTCTATTACAGATTGGTGGTCTATTACAGATTGGTGGTCTATTACAGATTGGTGGTCTATTACAGATTGGTGGTCTATTACAGATTGGTGGTCTATTACAGATTTGTGGTCTATTACAGATTGGTGGTCTATTACAGATTGGTGGTCTATTACAGATTGGTGGTCTATTACAGATTGGTGGTCTATTACAGATTGGTGGTCTATTACAGATTGGTGTCTATTACAGATTGGTGGTCTATTACTGCACCAAACTATCAGTTTATACGAGCTATTAAGTTTGCAATTAAACATTAACTAAACAAAGAAGTACCTTATTTTATATGTATTCCATTATCTAATCAAAAAAAAAAAATTAGTAACCTAAACAACGATTTTCTAAGAAATCATTCGCGATGAATACTCAGATAGTTAAACCGTTTAAATTAGACGATTTCATTTTATTTCTTTTAAAATCAAAAAGAGTAAATCATTATGTGCATTTCACAAAGCTCGCTTACCGGTATTACTTCGTACGAACATTTTCCCTGAACATTCCCTTTTTGTCGCAATAAAACATCACCAAATCCATAATCAACGGGACATTTTATACATATCTATTTTGGCAAATCAATTACATAGTAACGGTATTTTTCATTTACGGTGCAGACTGATGCATTGTTTACATTTAACCTGAATATCGCATCAAAACACGTACGATGAATCAATTCGATCTGAAAATACACATAAATCGCATTTTATTGTTGAAAACAAACAAATGACCACATTGCTGAGCAATTTCTCCAAATGTCCTCGATTACTTACAGGAAATGTTATTTTAGAAACTCGTTTTTTAATAAAAAACAAAAAAACAATGTGCTTTATGGAAATTGTTACGTTTATTGGAATGCATAGATCGCAGCTACGTTTTATTTCTTCAGGCGACACTTTCCGTCCGTTTTTATCCTTCCTCCATTCGTTACGGTGAATACAATTAACACATCAGGGGATATCTCTAAAAAGCTGGAAGCAGACGTAAAAAATTATCGCCAGCTATTTAGTCACGCTTAGTTAAAGGAAAAGAGAAAAACAGGTAAAACAGCGGTATTTTATAACAAGGCAGAAAATTGCTACAGATTCTTTTTTTTATGATCGAATTAGTTCTTGGTTTTTAGGGTTCGCATTATAAAGTTGGGAAAAGTCACATATAATCAATGTCTTTTGAATCCCACACGCAAAATTTTAAAAAAACACATTAATATTAATTAGTAGATTCAACAAGATTTATGAATCAAATCCATTAAAAGAAATGAGAAATCGTATTTTAATGTAAAAAGATACTGGCATACAAAAGATACTCGAAGAGAGTCGAACTGCCCATGTTTCAAAGAAAGATGGAAAAACTATACCTTAATTAGTTTAAAGTATTCTGCTTTAATTACTAATTTACACCCTAAGGGTTTTTTTTCACTTAAACAATTTACAAGTTTTCATGCTGGAATTATGCTTAAAGTAAAATATTTTAATAAGAACAAATACAAGCTCCCTTTTAAATACTGATATTTTTTAAGGGGCAACTGCAATAACATCACGAACTAATTAATCATAATCATCACAGTCCATACAAACAAGTGGTGGATCCATTTTAGGGATGCAGATCAGCTCTCGCCCAAAGCTAATGATACTGAAAAAGTGAAAGCCGAATATTAGTGCATGTATTAGAAAGCCGGAGAGTAGGCGGGCAGAACTCCAGTGGGAGTCAAAACAGGATCCTAAGCATGGAACATACAGAGATGCATGAATATCCAGGAACTTTGACCTTGTCGGATCACATCATAACTGCATAATTAAATATTGGTCGTTAACCCAAGGGCCTTGTACGGCGCCTAACCGTAGGGTCAGTGGTTACTCAATAATGTAGAACTATACCTATTTGTTAGAGGCCCCAGTGGCTTAGTGGTAGAGCTTCGCATTGACATGCCACAGATCAGGAGATCCCGGATTGGGCAAGGTTGCTTTATTCTTTCATACCTTGAGTCGATAAAATGCGTTTGAAGCATGCTTGGGAATTAAACACTGTGGGTTCCGCGTGAGGTTGACCACCTAAACGGGACATACGCCTAGCACCCCAGAACCCTTGGTCACGTAAGCTGAAATGGGCAAGGCAGGCCTTGGCCCCTCTAACGGTCTGTTGCGCCGAGAAGTTTAGTTTTTTTAATTATTGGTTAGGGTTAAGTTGAATTATCACACTAGAGCTACACGAAGGATATTGCCGACGGACTTCATAATTTAGAACCACAGTCAAATGACAAGCCGACACATGAGTGGGTATATCCAACGCAACTTTTAAGGACGACATCGTACGCAGCGTCAGAACTTTGGAGCCCATTTATTGTGCATTCCCTTTACACGAGCTATTATTCGTCGGACCTTTTGGCAGCACAGACTGTTAAAAGATCAGTAGTTATTTTGACAATCCCCGGACCGAACTCGGGATCTTTCGCTTGTAAGCACCTTACCCACTGGGCTTTCCATGCAGAATATGTATGTTATAATGGCTTAAGATTTTAAACCCGTCGGCTCCCAACCATAGCCCCTAACGGATATATGTAAATGATTCTTAGACCCCAGAATTTCTTTCTAACTAACCTTTCTTACATTATTCCATATTTTCTAGGCGAAACAAAGTTTATTTTACACTTGTGATGCGTCAAACATTTTTTAAGTCTGAACAACACATAGTTCAGGTGCGCAACTTTGTTAAAATTGTAATTATACGAATCGCAAATATTGAAATCCGATACAAGTAAATAGTATAAAACCTTCTAATAATGTATCGAATCTAAAATGACAAAATCAAATTAAAGAATGACAACACAAACCATTGTCAAAAGTTATTTCTCTAAAAATAACTAATGCCATTGAACTGAGAGACTATGCGATTGATTATGACATAAACATTAAACGAGTTTACTGTCCTTAATCATACATGATACAACACACTCGGTAATTACAGAAAGCAAGTTCTATTTGAATCAATCCCTTTGGGTTAATAACATAATCAAGAAAGACAAAGAGTTTATGGTTCAGTGAACATTTCTTTAAATGATTTGAAATTATTTTAATTACTTAATTTGTTATGCATTCAATAATTTCAACATTTAGTTAATTCCTTGTTGGATTGAGAAAACTAACTTAAGATTGAAATCAAATAAACGTTAAATAGTTCAATACATTTTAAATGCATATAATATAAAAAAAAAAAAAACATCTGAGAAAGTATGCTTTCGAGTGTGAGACAAGTCATTTCATGGTACTTTTTATCATCTTTTATCATCATGCTTTCATTACAATATAAATTTCAAAGAAAACTTTAAACATTTCCATAGGCAATTCAAAGTTTTTGTTATTTATTGCGAAAAGTATTCGGAAAAATACAACTTGTAAGTTGGCCAGTAGACAACAAATAATTCGATAATTTCTTTCTTACACCTCTTTTACGGCACTTAGTATAAATTCGAAATAAAAATTACATATTTTAAAGTTTAACACGAAAATATTTTTCAATAAGGACAATTAAATTATCAAATACAAGTTAGAGCCTCAACGATTTCCTAAGTATCATCCTTTGTCAATCGCAAACCAATTAACGGGTCTGCCAAAGTTCAATTCAACTTTCCCTAGATTACAACATACCTTTAACACAACCCAGGAAGAAAATAGTGTATAACAATAAGCTTATCTATCCGGAATCTGATTAAAACAAAGTGAAAGTCGGCCACTTTTAAGAGAATTCAGCATAGCTTAAGTAAGAGAGAAAAAAATTAAGTTTCATTTCCAAAGGAATTCGTGCCGAATAAGAATTTAAATCCTTTTAAAATATAGGTCGGTAACAAGACAGTCAGGAAACAGAAAGCACACTTTCCGGATAGAAAAGTGATTTTAACAAACCACTGTTTTTAAACCCTTGTTCAGTAAAGCTCAGTCTTTTGTGGATGATTTAATAAAATATTTTAAGATTTTATCCTTTTAAAACCCTGGCTGTATTCTAAAGCGGAATAACTTTTTATTTTTATTTTAGCTTCCAAATACAATTTTAAGCTAAAAGTTTTATAATTCTTCATCAGATTTAACTGTAAGATAAACTCTTGTCTATAGCTGTTCTATTTTCTAGTTTACAACAGTGTAAACTAAGCAATGGGGTCAAAAACATAATTTTTCTGCCTTAGACTCTGTTGTTATAAAGTAAACAATATATAAAAAAAAAAGTAGTACTATCCTAGAACGGTTTTGAAACCCTTTTTCATAAAAATTTAAAGCAATTGTATCTCTACAATTTTTTTTTTAAATTACTAATCAGTTATTTGCGTTTTACTAAAATCTGTCACCAATATCACATAGTTATCCGTCTTCATCAATGAAATTTTGATACGCGCCTGCATTCTACATTGAAACAAGTATGTATTTCGGAACACAAAAGTATGTGTATTTTTAGCTTCCAGGCTACGTTTATAACGTAAAAAGTGGAAGGTATTATAATCGTACAGTCTCTCTCTGCCCGTCCGTCCGTCACCCGTTTTCATAGCCCAAACTACAAATGCTACAGACAAGTGTGATACGTCAAAAAATTCAGCGCATCGAAATTTTGGTTCTATTTAAAAGAGAGGACTATTCATATTTATTCTTTGAGATATAAATTATTTTTTGCAAACGATAATAATTATTGAATTTTCGAAAGAAAATGAATGAAACTAGCAAAATTTAGCGTGTAAATGTTTATAATAGAATTAATATTGCGTATGGCTATTTTTTCCTGTTGTATTTCTAGAGATGCCTAGCAACAAAAACAACCCTGGACCTTATTCGCATCTCAAAAAGCATAGTCAGATCGGGGAGGACGAGATAAAACGTACTATAGAGGCACGATCGATAATCCAAAGCATTTATTGCGTGAGAGACCTTGAAAAAGCAAAGATGTGAAATTTAGGCTGTTTTAAAAGAACAGATAAAGGAGAAGCAGGGTTAGAAAAATACATTGCCCGACTTGCCCTTAGGTAAGTACACACTTGAATTGGGCAAGTATAATTTTTTTCTTCAAACTTGCCCAAACGAGCAAGTAAAATTTTCTAATTTTCCATTTTTTTAGAACTAAGCCAACTATTTTTGAAAAATATTTCACTGTTTATGTTGATAATTGTACTAATTTAGAATTAAAATATGGCAATTCAATAATCTGTAAAGTTTTAACATTATCGAAATTTGGTAAAAAATATTTAAACAATATCTTTATAAAATAATTTTTGGGTAAAAAAATTTCATTCGCATTTTTTTAACCCTGTTCTACAGGGATGCTATTCGAAACTTTTATATAAACAGTTATATTCTAAAGCCTCTTAAATTCAGCTCTGTATAAATTACAACAACAGTGGAGCGCTTCTTCCCAATGTGTTCTTTAAAAAAAATTATCTACCTGTTAATTAGGTATAATATAGAACTAGTAGTTCCTGTATCTCACCCCCTGGGGAAAAGTGGATCACCTCAGGAAATGCCAGTGGAATAATTTATGCAACTAAGAAACCCGCTCTTGGTTGATTAGGGAGAATATGGGTCGTGTATGAAACTACACTCAGACACGGGGAATAAAAATAAACAATCCTCAGGTAGAATATAAGACAGAAAAAGGTGTCAATTGCCAACAGGCGAGAGGAAGACACTCATTGATTGCGCCAAATAATAAATAACGATGCATCAGAAACGGGATTTTTTGGCCTTGTGGCAGTTATCTGTAATTCAGAGCCTTTTGAATTGGAGTTTCAAATTCAATGGGAATTTTTCCGCTTGCCTATTTCTAACCTCTGTACAGAACATTATCACAACCACGTAATGCCCCGTAATTTTGAACAAAAAATTAATATTTGACCCAAGCAATTTCACATAATTATTCTTCTTAACTGCAAATAAATTTTGCAAACAATAAAGAATATTAATTTAGTTTGCAAAAAAAAATAATGAAAATAGCCAATTTTGGCTTTTAAAAGTTTCAATTACATCTAAATGGCTGTGTTAAGCGATTTTTTGTCCTAAGGTGTACAAATCTTGTGAGGAAATGGTTCCAGGTGACAGTTACTATTACAAACATACTAATTTTTCGATAAGAATTTCAGAGAGTATCTAAGTAACAGGAAAGAAGGCTATTTTAGATCGTTTGGAGCTTCTTGGTGTTGTTGTCAACTGTTTACAGGATAGCAGAATTCGAAAGCGGAAATTCCCTAAGGGTGTCCTAGTAAATGAGGCTAGAAATAGGCAGCCGGAAACGATTACATTACTCATTAAGGTACTAAACATTGCCTAGTAATTTAAAAAATGGCTAAGAAACAGCCAAAGAAATGAGATATAAACACTGAAACAACATTTAAAGTAACATAACATCATAAGGATTCAACGTGGACCAGCCACCTCGACGCAATATTTTTTTCGTAAAATCACTGCATAATTCGTTTATATGATGGTAGGGTTGAAGATCGTATTTGATCTAAAGAAGGATCTGTAGGTCTAACTTAAAACTTTACTAACCAACCTCTTATACTCCCTCAGCTTCAGAATCTACCCCCAAAAAACGTTATTTTAGGAGAGTTTATTTGCTGCTTTACAAGTACAATTAAAACAATTTTCATTAAGCCTCACAAGTGATTTTGAACTTTAAAAATTAAAGCTTACAGGCAAATTTAAGTATCATTTAAATTGCATAACAGGCAAGCACAATGAGAATATCAATATATTCTAGATGTTTACTGTAAAAGGTTAATTTCAGAGCTATAGTATCCCATATGGTACAATGCTGGATATTATTACCTGGCCTGTTCAGAAAACCCCCTTTTTTACAATATTTATCTATAAAAACAATTTAAAGCTGCATATAAATTAATTCAATTAAAACAACCAACAATCTTATTGCACACAGGATTTTATTATTATCTCTAATCTGACTTTTTTTTATTTATAACATATTTTAGTTTCAGACAAAAATTATTAGCAACACTAAACTAGAGTATGTGTAGCATAGTTTGAAAGAAAGGTAGGAAGCTGTTAACATTTAACACATCCTCTAGTTCCAACAAAAGTAAAAAAACCAAGGTCTTATGATTTTGCCTCCGATTTGACCATTTAGTTGTGCTGACAATGACATTATTTCATAAAATGTCAAGAGGAAATTATCCATCATACATTCACAAACAACTATTTATCCATTGATGTACAAGAAACGGTACAAATGTAAAGTTTACCACTACCCACATTTTCAACTGATTTTTGTGTTTTAATCTAACAATTACAAGCTACTACGTAATTTTTTTAACAGTATAACAAAGACAGACCATAAGGACCATGAAAGGGGTATACAAAATAGTAGGGTAAGTTGGGTAAACGTAAAATGATTTGCAGACAGTGGGAAAACATATTTTTTAAGAGCAACTTTTATGTTCCTTCATAATTACATCAATCATCTTTTGAGAACATTTAGATAAAATATCTCTCAAAAATAATAGAATCAAAACACTTTGGTTTGAAAACTGTTTACTGTTTTAAGAGTCTATGTGGGGGAAAAAGTTTGTAAAGCTTCAATCTCGAAATTTTTTCAATTATTCGCAAACCTAAATTGTAAATGAAACAATCTACACAAATAAAAATATATAATTAAAAAATTAATTATATTTTTCAATTAATTATAAACATAAATTAATTGAAAATAAATAATTAAAATACATTAAAAATAATGAAAAAAGGTTTAGTTTTATACACACACACATATTGTTATGTATTATAATTTACCTAATTCACATAACTTATGTATACAAACCAACCCACTGGTTTTTTTTTTCTCCTCACCTTATTTACCTCTACCTACCCCCAAAAAAGATAGATTTATTCTAAAGTCAGCGCTACAACAGCCCATAGAAGACCAAGGCTTCCTTGTATCAATTACAGCTTATTCAAACAAATGGACAACAGGGTCTGTCTGACCAACTGATTGGAAGTAGATGGTCAGACAGATGAAAAACCTAGTTGGTTTAGTTCTTAAGCTAGTTTGGTCCTTATTTTATTAAACAACCAAAGGAATGAAATTCTGAGAACCCTGTCCGATCTGGATTCAAATCAAGAGCTTTGTCATGATACTGGAAGTGCTACCACACACAGCCACTAGGCTGGAATTAATTTATATTTCTTGCATAAATTAAACTGGTGCTTCAAAATTACGAAATTTTAACCAAGTTGATAACAATATCTTCAGAACTACCAGTCAAACTTTTATTTAAACTGATATTTTGAATAAGGAAAAATCAGTAATGGATATAAGACATGAGAACAATAAGTGCTTAGCACTATTTTTCCCATATTAACCCAAGAAGTGAACTATTCTGTGTGAAATTTGATGAATGGCTAGAAAAAGAGTTCAAGGCCAAAGAAGTTTTGTAGAATGGCACATAGAAAGATTACAAAGTTATTTCCTTAAGTTCTTCAATAAAAAGAACAAAAACTGCATACTATTGTTGTTGTTGTTTTTAATTTGGACTTAAAACTTTTTTTATAAAATGGCAACAAAAAAATAGTGTACCTATGTACCGTTAACTTAAAATTATTATGGATTCTGCACCCCAAAAGTTTAAAACATTATTTGAATACAAACTCAATTTTTCTGTGATTGTTTTGTTGAACAATAGTTTTAAAAATTTTAGCTTGAACAAAGTTCCGTCAAATAAAATATATGTGTTTTATCATATAAATAGGAGAAGGCTAATTTTTTTGGGGGGAAAATTTTGAGTTTCATAGAGAAAAAGAAGCTTTTATTTCATTGTTGGGTAAATTTAATCAATTCATAAAGTTTTAAATAGTGAAAATATACCTGCATCATTCCTACTTGCATATGTCTATTTTAAAAAATTTCATTTAAATTTATTAGTACAGATTTTTTTGCATAATTTTTAATTATTTATGTACATGAAAAGATTTAAAATACAATAGAAAACTTCTTCATAAAAAAAATAATAAGTGTCACTCAAGAAATTTTGTGTTTGCTACATGTATTAATATCGTAATTTAAACGTATATAGAATTACATTTTTATTATTAAATAGTATATGATAGTTTTTATTTAACCAATATTTTTATTTGGTTTGTACGTTAATGTTTGCAGGTGATCAAAACAACTATACTATTTTACAGAAAAAAATTTAATGCACGTTACAAAAATGTATTTATGAAACTATCTAAATTCCTTCGGGAAAAAAAGGTTGTTTAAAAAGTAGGCATTCAGCAATTGATAAAATTAAAGATGTTTTTAAAAAAATGTGAAATTTAAATGTAAATATATGATTTAAAATTTTAATACAAGAAAATGTTTTTACGTTATAGTTGTTCCACGATACAGCAGTGCTATCAAAAGCTTTTTTAAAAACAAATAAACAAATAACAATTACGAAATTTAAATGCATTTATTACTCGATGAGAATTTAAAGAATTAGTTTATTCAATTTATTAAAAATATAATTGAATCCATGTTAAAGAAAAATGAACAAACATAAACTAAGTTTCGGTTTGATTCCTTTGTTTACCTTGGTTGTCCATGACTTTTGTATTCCAAAATTTTCTTTCTTTCCCATCCTTCATTTGTTTTGACCCAGGCTTCGCCAGGGGATCTCCAATCTTTTCCTAAAAATGGCATAAGTAAACTTATTTCAATCTTCAAAGATTTATACGACTCAGAGAAATAAAACACACTACGCAGAAACGTTCTCTTTTATGCTTTAATTTCAGCAGGTTTGTTGATGTTGTTGTCGATTATGACGTCACAAAACATAACATAAAGCGCATGCTGTATTTTTGACGTCACAATTTTCGGTTACAGTTAAATTTATGAAAACAAAACATTGGATCTCCGTGATTGGTTGCTTTTGCCAGTTGCTTTGTTGAACTTTTTACTAAGTTCAGATAGCAAACTAAAGAATAAAAAGCAACCTAGACTATTTCTGTATGATACTTTGAATTTTTGCTTCAAATTACAAATAAAGAACACACCTTGCCGACGTTAAGGGAAAAATATATATAATATGGAGGCTCTATTTCTGACGTCAAATAAATTTTGGTTGTATTTGTCTCTGGGTTGGTACTCGTTTCTGGAATCCGGCTGCCTATTTCTAACCTAATAACGCCCAATAACGTCTCCTAATTTAGAACCTTGGTCAAGTGACGAGGTCGTCGCATGAGCGGGCACCAAACGGAACTTCAAGCGACATCGTACGCTAACGCCGTCGGGACTTTGGACTCCACAGATTTAACGAGCACGCCTGTCCCAGTGTACTTGGGCCCATCCGTGAATTCAGGATTTTCTTACTATTTCCAGCACAGATCCGATTTATAGGATGACTGGCAGTAGGTGGGATTCGAAACCCCGCACTCCTGAGAAGGTTGAGGCTAGGCTGATGCCCTAACCACTCGGCCACGGACGGGCTTTGTCTCTGGTTGCTTTTATTTTGTTGAACTTTTAACTAACAAAGAAAAAGCATCCTAGACTTTTTATGTTTAATACTACTGTATTTGCGTCAAATTACAAATAAAGATCTTTAAACTCAGAAATTTTTAATACATTTGAAAATGATTTACAGTTTTAAAATTTGATATGCCATCCCTCAGGTTATAAGTTCGAGCTCTGCCTCCCATATACGATAACGGTGACGGGTGCACGTTAAAGTCCGTCGTTGTCACAAAGTTTCCATGCCAAATCAATACTTCTGATAATGATGGGTTTTAAGCCACTTCTGGGATCATCTGGTTGGCCTCTGCCTCTAAAATTAAAAGGATTTCGCGTACTGCTCTCGAACAAGGAACATGTGTAGTTGACTTGAACGAGGCACTAGCGTAGTAGACCTGAGAGCGTGGTTGTGGTGCTGCCCTCTACCAAAGCGTATAAGGAAGCAATAGAATCTTCGTCATGGTGTTGACTCCTACCGCCGCATTACTTCAGTGGTTTGGGGTTGGTACGAAATGTCTTAAAGGCAGCTGTCTTAACTCCTAAAAGACAACATAAATAATACATGCATAGTTACACATATCACCAATTCCGTTAAGGATTTGTTCTACACGCCTTGAATGTGCAGGAGGCCGCAATTGTTCAAATTCAGTCCATTTTGTTCAGTGTGGCATGCTTGGTAACTGCTCAACCAAGATCGTTCGACACCATGGTTATCCCCCCTTTCTTTTCCCGACAGGAGGCATATTGAAAAGATTTGTTCGATAGATTCGGGGCTCCTTCTAAGAACATGGCCAACTCAACTAACCAGCTTTTTATTTGCAAACTGAATCTATTTATACCAATACTGAAGCAGCTGATTCATTGTGTAAATAAACTGTTTCGTGAAGTATTTCAACAAAAATAATATATATTTTGTGTAAGTTGCATGTTGTAAATGTATATTACACTCAAAACCTTAGATCCACTAAATTAACATGCCCCTCAGTAAATTTTTAAGCATTCAAAATTACTTGCAAAACATACTTTTAAAATGAATTTTTATTACAATAATGTTATGGAAGAAATAAACCAACATTCTTGAAATCAAATCAAAGATTAATAGGTTACTAGTAAGTGGAATGATAAAAACTTTAAATTCAATAATTTCCCAAGATACCCAAGCAATACATTTTCAAGTATTTGAAACCTTACTATCAAGAGTAATAGGAAAATCCAATATGAAACTTTTTCAATGCAACAGTATTCAATAAAACACATCACAACAATTAAAAAAATATTTTATTTAAGCATCTAGCTCGCTGGTATGGTAGGGTAAAATTTGCTGCAAAGGATTTTCATTTACAAAATAACGATTAAAATTCTACAAACAGAATTCAGATATGAGTGCATTCCTTTGAATTAAAGCACAAGTCCAAATGCTTTATCAATATGTCCATAAAAACAATTTTGGCACTATTTTTTCTTATCCGTCTTTGGGTTTTCTTTAGGAACAGCAAGTATGAGTGTGTGTTGACCTCCCCCTGAGACTTTGAGGGCCTTCCACGAGTCCAGGAAATTTCCTTTGATGGCTTCTGGGATGTGACAGTCGTCTTCACTGCCATGACCTAGTTGGTGATTGTCACCCATTCCCCAAGAGAAGACAGTTCCTGCAATTAGACAGTTTATTATTATCAACAAGTTTCTTAGGGTTGGAACTCAATATTTTCAGCAAAATTTCTGGACTTAATTTTTTTTTTCAGTGTCATTCAAGATGAAACTTTTAAAAGAGGTCCTAAAGGAAAGTGGAGCGAGCAAGATCACCGAGTGAAAACCTTTGATCAATGAGAAGGAGGATAGAAATCATAGTAAAAGTATTAGAGTGGCAGTTCACGTGACCTCCAATGGTAGCGACGGACTCACAATGGAGCCAAGATTACCATGGGAAAACTTGGAAAGATAGGAATTTTTAAAGAAAATATAGGAATTTATAGGAAATTTTCAAGTCGATATATAAATTTTCTTGGAGTAAATATATGGATAAAATGAATGGCAATGAGCCAATTATTTTAACTATGATAAAAAAATTATACATAAATGCACAATATATGATTTATTAGCTGTATTTAACCGATAGGGATCGGACCTCATATATGATATAACTCCAGCGATCCGATAGGGCTTGCTGCCCTACCAGAGGACCTGAAATACCCTTAATTTCCAATAAATTTCACTAGGTTACTATCGGTAACTAAAATGATCCTACATCATTAAAAAAACTACAGCTATCTTTTATTCAAAAAAAAAACTCCTGCGATCCATAAACAATTACAAGACCGCTAATCTGGGCACCTATAATCCGGACACTTTTGAATTTCGACGATAGTCCGAACAATTTCCGATACTCCGGGTTTTTTTTAAAAACTTAAACCTTCTACAGGGTTCATACAAATTTTAAAAAGTAAAAATTAAGTAGTTTTAAAGGACTTAAAAAATTTTAAGGACCTTATTTTATATATAATTATATAATACTATACTACTAAATGTACTTTTAATTTCTTTATAATTATATTGGGGGGGGGGGGGGGTCATCTCCAATCTTCATCAGATTTGTCTATGTGTGTGTGAACATGCTTTGCTGTTCATTTGGTGCATTACCATCAAGTTTTGGTCGTTCAGCAGTTTCATAAGGCTAGAAATTTATTCACCGGGTTTTGCAAAAAAAAAAACTTGACTGCCCTCTGAGATTGAAATCACCAACTTTTGTTTTTTTAATGCATATCATTTTCCATGGTTCATACATTTGTTCAAAAAATTCAAGTCCTTTTCCAGAAATATCCAAGGACTAGAAATTTACTAGCAACATAAAATCTAAATTAAACGTGTATCCAGGGTGAAACTGCCCACCACTGAAAAATCCTAAAACCAAAGATGCGTCTTATGGCGGGGGGGGGGGGGGGGGGGGGGGTGACAAAAAAAAATTGAGAGAAATTAAGAATACATAGGACTTAATCATAGTGTCAACAGGGAAAAAAGTTTAAAAAAATTCTTGATGACTCCCTGTATATCGCAATTTTACGACATGTTTTTTTTTTTAAAGTTTCACTTGGTTCATAAAATTATTACGAAGAAAAAAAATCCAAGTACTTTTCCAGAAAAATTCAAGAAATAGAAATTGCTAAAATCATAAAATCGGAATAGATAAAGCGTCATAAGCCGTCCCTCAATTCTTTTTGTTGAAATTAAAACCTGTATAAAATCAGAAACCCAGAATAGATCAAAGTAGAAATACTGGGGAGAAAAGTTTCAAACGTAAACAAAAATAATATTTAAACAATCAAGCTGTACTTGTGATCACAAGGTCACGGACACTTGATCAAAAGAAATTATTCTGGTTGGTCCGATTGGCGTGAACCGGAGCTACATAAGTAAGAAGACATTCTTCCGATCACGCAGAGGCAAAAACTGTCAATCATTATGAGGCATTGCGAGTATTGCGACCCCATCGGTGGATTTCGTGAAATTTACTAGGCAGCAATATAAGTAAATCAGGAAGCATTGTTGGATTGCACTGGCAGGTAACCGATTTTCGAAACCATCTTAGTATAGTCTAATTATAATTCATATTCAACTTTTAATTAAATTTTTTAACTTTATTGTTAGAATTTATTATTTAAGCTAGTTTATTGAATTTAGGCTTAGTTTTCATTAATATAGATTGATAATGGAGGAAAGTTTTTTCAGGGGTGTTAATGTTGTGAAACATTTGAGGACCCTGAGTTTAAGAGCTGGCTACTATTTTTTTAGGCCTTTTGTTTTGCTAGAATTTTCTTTTCCTTTGCACTAACTCCGACGATCCTAATATCCCAAAACTCTGTTGATCCTAATATCTGACGATCCAAATACAGAAAAACTCATCCCATAATCGGGAAAACCTCTGAGTATCATACAAAAGGAAAAATAGACAATCACACGGATGCAGAATAAGCCTGATCTGGAGATCCTAGATCGTATGAAAATTTTATCAATTTGGGGAAATTTTGATAGAAAATATTCAATTGATTTCGATTTTAACAATGAATTTCAAAATTCCTTAATCAGCCGTTCGTTTTATATAGTCAATAAATACCGCACACTCATACTCGTATATCTCGGTTGAGAAATTTATCAAAAAAAATATCGAATTGTAAAAAAGGGTTGGCTTTTACACGACGGACGCCTAAAAATTTACACAACGTTAAAGCCCCACCGAAAAAATAGTCTCCTCCATTCTTGGTCTATTCTATATCAATGAAAACTAAACTTAAATTTCAACGTAGAACAAGTTTTAATAATAAATTTTAATAATAAAGATTAAAAAATATAATTAAAATTGAAGATGAATTAAGATTAGATTGCACTAAGATATCCTCAAATATAGGCCAGCGGACCCCCCCCCTCCCCCATTAGAAGAGGATCATCAACACCTGACCAAATATATGCAGTCCAATAATGCTTCTTGATTTACTTATTTTGCAGCCTAGTAATTTTGACGAAATCCACCGATGACGTCGCATCGCCTTATAATGGTGGGCAGATTTTGGACTTCGGTTGATCGGAAGGGTGTCTCATTTTACTTGTGTAGCTCCAGTCAGGCCAAGAAAATTTTCTGCTGATTAAGTCCGTGAGTCGTGATCACAGAAACAGTTTTAATGTAAAGATCGTAATGATGAAAAGGGGGAGAAAAACGAAAGTAAGGGTCTAAAATATAGGAAAAAGTAGGAATTATAGAAATTTTTTCAAATTTATAGGAATTATAGGAAAGATAGGAGCGATGCGAGGCCTGTCAGTGTAAAGATTCGTATAGACCAAGCCCTTCATTAAAAGACAAATAACAAAAATACCTTCTTCAGTAATGGAAAAGGAGACACAATTTCCACATGATATTTCCAATGAATTTTTATCTTGCAGAGTTGGAATGACAGTAGGTACTGAGAGTTCTTCTGTTCTGTCACCAAGTCCCAATCTTCCATATTCTCCACGTCCAAGTGAGTATACTAACCCTAAAAAAATTCATAGATAAAAGAATTAGCAAAGTTAAAGTAAAAAGTGCTGCCAGTTGTCCACAATGTTGACAGACAACTATTTTAATTTAAAAAGCTAACATATATACTACTATCTAATGAAAAAATTAGAGGCAATTCTTTATTTGTCATTTCCCTTCGTGAAACATATTAGTCGTGTTCACAAATCGAATCCGTCGACTGGGGAATCAATTCTGAAATTTTCGCCTAAGCATTCGACTTTGGGGTCCAGCGACTCGAATTGAAGGGTCAAAAGGTTCAAAGGTTGCTTCCAAGGTTTATGCAGAAACGGCTCGTATGTTTGCATTCAAGAGGAAGGAGCAGGTAACATTCAGTTCACATTGTGTATTAAGGTATCTACATACCTTAGAAAATGGAAAAATTGATCAAAATATGTGTCCTGATACTTTTGCATTAAAATATTATCTGATTCTCTATCTTTCAAATGGTACAAGTAGATTTCTTGTACTGTAAATAGTTTTTAATTTACAGGCAGTCTTTTAAAGGCAATTCTATTGTCATCAATCTTACAATGAAAACCTTGAACTCATTTTCTAAAGAACGATTTTTTTTATAATATGCTTGTACTCCGAGCAAGATATTTCAAATTAATATGCTTCCATTTCAAACTATCATAATTAAATAACTACTTTGCTTAGAGCTTAGATTTTATATGATTACATGCCTGGATATTATTGTTTTCTTTTCTGCAAAAATTATGCAAAAAAACTAATTTGAAATGTTGTTATGTTATTCACAGTTTGTTATACTTAAATTAATTAATTGCTAATTACTTTATAATTATATTTTTTATTGCAGTAAAGTATTTTTATGTTAGTTTTTATGTGCCTGATCTTCATACAGTTTTAAAAGTGTATCTCAAAAATTAAAGAAAAAGTTGTCTAAGGTATATGGATACATTAAAGTACATTTAATTAGATTTTAAACTGATGTTAGTAGAAGTTTGAAAATTTATGACTGAGTTGATACCACAATAGCCTTTTACTACATATATTATAGCAGAAAATAAACAAAATAAGCCTTTTAGAGTAAATGAATTAGATTGTCTTCTATTTATAAGTATATAACCAAAAAAATATATAAATTTATAGCAAATAATAAGGTAATAGTTCAAATTTTAAGCCATATTTATCATGTGTAGTTATTTAAGCAAGTTCTTATGATACTGAATTCCTTACAGTTAGCTTAAGAGTAATTATGCTTCAAATCTCTAACACTATTCAATGGCAATTTAATGTTCTATCTTTTAATTGGGGGAAGGAGTTATTAAAAAAAACGAAATCTAACAGCTTTAAGTACAGCTTATGACACACTGACAAAACATTATGTACAAACCATTATTATCAAGTGCTAATGAATGATGCTGGCCTCCAGTTATCCGAAGCCATGTATTATTACTGAAAGCTCGCACATGTTTAGGAGCAAACACAACATTGTCGGCTTCATTCTGCTTTGGAAAACCTAAGTTAAAAAAACAAAGTAATTAATGTACTACTCTGAAATGAATACCACAAAAACTGAACACATTAAATGGTTTATACACTTAACATCTCTAGAATTTCAATGAAGTGTGCATAGGGTTAATATTTAAAAAAATAAAAGCTTATAAGTCAAAATGTTTTAATTTTCTTTTGGCAACATATCTTTGTGTGATTGTATTATCTTTAATGTATATTAAATATCAGTATCCAATTTTATGCAATGATTAGAAAGCAAGTAATTTTGTAACAGTATCTGTCACTTAGAACAGCTTTCACACACAATTTATACGACTTGGAAACAGAATCGCCAATACACAGCAATGAGTTCTAACATATACGCCAAGATCGGCTATTCATTAATTTCCTTTTACATATTCAATTTCAATTAATTTATTTGCAGTTTGAACAATAATTACATAAACACTTGCTTTAACTAATTAAAGCTTAAATACTCAGTAAATTTATTAATATTCTTTTACTATGAATCTTACAGAAATGATTTAAGATGATTGGGGAACAGAAAATATTCATTTTGGGTTACAGCAAACAATTGTTTGTTGTGGTCTGTATCATTCCAAAGCCAATCAAAATGTTCTAGGCAAACGTGTATAATCGCATGCAAAATTTCATACATTGTAACCCCTATGGCCTTGAGGAAAAAGTATTACAAAAAGCATTCAAGTTGGAGGCAATTATAATTGGCAATGGCATATTTAATACTCATAAAAGTACAAAAAATGAGTTTAAAAAAATATTAAGAGCTCCTGGAACATTCCTGTTGGTTGTAAAAACATTTCAAAGACTTTGTATCTAGAATAACATGGACAGAATTTTAAAATGGAACTTCTTTTAAAAGCAGCCTTTGTACTTACCTAATTGTTGAAAATTATTTAGGCCAAAAGCATAAATTGTGCCAGTAGTTTGTGCTTTTAAAAACGTGTTATAAGAGCCTGTCCATACATCGACGATGGGAACATTCCTGTTTCCTATATACACTTGAGCAGGATTCAGGAAGGAAGCTAAGAATGGATAAAAGAAAACCATCATAAGGTATGGTACTTACAAAGTTCAAATACCCTGAATCTGCCTGCGACGTTATCCAGCATGTTTCAGGGGTATATTTAAACTGCATTAAATAGTTTAATGGCTTACAACATATCACAATATGAATTAATTCATTTATTTCATTAATTAAAAAAAACAATTTCTCTCCTTTAAAACTGACCATACCTACAGCCTTTGGCTAAACAACATTCAAATTTTTAGTTTATTGAAAGACTCTTTATGAAGAAATTGTATGGATTTTTTCAAAAACATCCAAGTTTGAAATTTTTTTAAAAAAAAATTAGGGACTTTCCCGATATGAGTTTTTATGACTTAAGTACAAAAATTTCTGTAAAAAAAAATCTCTGGACCTGAATTTCCTTTATGGCTAAACCCAGAAAAGCACTACCCCTGTATTATAAATTAATATTTTATGAAGGGTCTAGCTGCAAAGCTCACATTCTTCAAAGCAGGCTGTATCTTAGATTGTATACTCTAGATTTTAAGCTTCTTAGTTAAGCACTGTTTTATTCCCAAAACTGACCATTTATAAGGTCTTGCATACAATGTAAAATTTTAAACCACCTAGCTTTTAACTTGGAAAATAGCAGAAGAACGCTGAAGTTTTTTTTGCATTGTTATTCTCTTTTAATGGGTGTATAAAAATGTATATCATAAAGACCAAAATAGCAAACAGACAAAAAATTCTGCACTATTATTCACTTTTTAAACATTTTCCAATGTACAGAACATTGATTATGTTACACTGCATAAAAAAGATTCATACCTAAGCCACTCCTGCCACCAGAATTAAGGTTGCGCATTCCTATCCTGCCCAGCTGACCGTTTTCACCACAGCCAAGAGTATAGACAAGTCCATCATTGGATAAACAAGCAAGATGCTCCGTTCCTGAAGAAATCTTAACTACTGTGACATCGCTTAATATCCTTATAGGTGTGAGCTGTTTTGTGTGATCTACAGTCAGACCCATCGGTCCGTCTTTACTCTGTAAAAATTTCAACTGTCAGTTATAATATAGAATATTAAAATTTCAACACTTTATTTCTAACTAACTTACTGTAATTGTTACTGCTATAGATAATTTGTTACTTATAAATGTCCGTTTAGGAATTTAGCAAATAATTTAATTAAAATACAGTAGAGTCCCGCTTATCAGAAAGGTACGGGACCGGAGCACTTTCTGTTAACCGATATTCCATAAGAATTTTCAGATAATCGGGAATCATCCACCTCACGCCTAGAAAATGACCAGTAACCCGGGACGAAAACGAACCGGTAATGAAGGTGAGCTCGAGTCTAAGTGCAGCATTTCGCATATGGGAGCTACAAAAATCTTAGATCAGGCCCTTAGATACATAGAAGCGCAAGGCGAAGCCACTACTTCAGACGTTCATTAGTTTAAAAGATGGCAGGACAGGGCTGCTTTAAAACAAACCACAATTGAACAGCAAAAAAAATTACTGCATATTTTGAGAAATAAATCCAACTTTGATTGTAAGTACGAATTTATTTTTTAATTATTTCTTTATTTAGGCGTTTATCTGTACATTTCATATTTCAGCAAAAAAAAAATTATTCCAGAGCCTTTCGGTTAAGCCGAATTTCGGATAACCGGGACTCTACTGTATAAGATCAAGCTCTTGCAATTTTGAGCGCCAGCTTAACTTCAGAAATTGCGCAAAAAGCAAATCTTGTATTAAGGTTATCGCATCTGAAATTTAGACTTCAGGCAACAGCATAGTCTTTTAAAGTCTTCTTATCGAATTTGCATGTTATATACAAGCAGTATATGAAAAATATAGGGGTGATAAATTATGTAGAAATCAACCTAATAAAGATTTAACCTAATAATAGTTTACTTACCCTAAAATTACCCCAAAGGTATACATGTCCAGATTCAGCCAAAGCGGCAGAATGTGAATCACCTGCCGATATTTGCACAACTTTTTCTGGAATAGAGACTTTAATAGGTTTAAATTCTAAACTGTCATCCTCTGCTGTTATACGGCCCAAGGCTCCCTCATCATTGCAACCAAAAGTGATAACCTAAATGCAAATAATCAAAAATAATTGTCTAATTCAAAAATTTTCAAATTGTAACATTAATATTAAATTATTTTATTCAATATAACTATTTTACATAACACTTCATCAAGCAAAGTTTAGTATGTGTTGTGATATTAATATAAAATCAACATTTTGAAAGAGCAAAAGTTTTGCCTAAAGCTCCTTCAACATCTTTCCCTTGTAAAATTGCAAATTTAAAGTGTACATTTTAAAATTCAGTTTCAAACATATCCTTTAAGTTCCTAGATAGTAAATAAAAGATTATACAAAATCATGTATTTACAAAACTAGCTAAAACAGTGGAGGCTATGAGAACTTTCCAATGACCAGGAATCATTTATTTCACCACTGCCCGCCCCCCCCCCCCATACAGAACATTCTCCTTTTATATTCTACCTTCATTTCTCAAACATATGCTCTGAACACAGGGTTGGGTTTTTCCCGTCCGAAACTGATATTTCCCATCCCGATGGGAAAAACCTAGGAAATGCCCCTTTCTGTCTGAGAAAACTGGTAAATACATTTCTTTCTAAGATATACCTTATCCAGGAAATTCTTTTTAATTAATTAAAAAGTTTTATAGAAGTAAATATCAGATTTTCTTTTTTGTTTACATCCTAATCTTTGTATTCTGGCTGTCGTTACAATTGTGCCACTATCCGTGTGGGGGATCCCTTGTTAAAGTCATGCTTTTTAATCCCTTTTATCACAACTACAGCCGTTATAGTTTGCGAAAGCCTAGTAAAGTTGTTTGATTTTATTTCCAGATTTAGTGACATAACTCAATAATTATTTATCCTATACAATATTTTAATGAATATTTCCAACAGACAATATTTTAATTATTTATGTTTATGCAAATAGGAACACTATAAATTAATTGCTTCAATAATTAGGTTTTTCCCAGGACGGTATACACCGTTTTTTCCCCCATGGTATTTACCAGGGGTGGTAAAAACCATGTCAACCCTGCCTGAACAAGGTTGAATTTAGTCAAACATCTTTCATCTTTGTCATTTTTCATCTGTTCATACTGCATATTTTTATGTATTTGTTCATACTGCATATTTTTATGTATTTGTTCATACTGCATATTTTTATGTATTTGTTCATACTGCATATTTTTATGTATTTGTTCATACTGCCTTTACTACAGATGCTCTTCAGAGCCTTAATGCGTTCTCAGATATATGAAATATGCCTACCTCTCCATTTTCTGTTAAACACACCGAGTGCATTCCACCCGCAGCAATATCAACAAACTCGTATGGCAAGTCGAGCATGGCAGGTCTCTTCTTTCTTTCCACGCCTTCTATTCCTAACTGGCCAACATCATTTTCGCCCATCACAAAGACTTTTCCAGCTATTGACCTTACTGGTGGAATATCCAAGACAACTGGAAAAGAAAAATATATAAAGAATCAATATATATTATTATATTGATAAATTCGAAAAATTTATACGAAATAACTCATACTTTCTGCAAGAAATCCAATGTTATTTAGTTAATGCTTGACAAATTTAATTTATATCTAATTGTGTAGTAAGTGCTAAGTTGCTTCAGATAACTGTACATAAACGCATGGTGCATGAAAAATAGCTTCTTGTTTAAATTCAAGGACTTACAAAGTCCACTTTGATATTTTTGTTGCTGTTATAATCCCTACATACATCTAGTATTTTAACTTTTATGGATTCATTTCCAAATTAAAATGACAGATAAGTAAAATTTACTCTTCATTAGGCTAACTAAAAAAAATTAATACCGGTCTTAAAGCAAGATAGTAACGCAAAAATGGTAAAAAAATTAATCTATATGTGATATTTAGAATGCCTCATTTGCACAAATTATTTTTTTTATACCAAGTTTACATATAATATAAATGATTATTAAATGTCCATAAATAAACTAAATTATTTTACATATTCAAAAGAACTTTGAGAGGTGTGAATATACAATTACATAAAATTTTATTCTCACCTTTTTGTTTTTTAGCTTTTGTTTTAATGGACAAAGTTCTCTTCACTGCTGAGGTGCTTGCTTCCTTGGAGGTGCTATCTAGTTTACTTTTGGAAGGACCTGCTACTGGTTTTGGTTCTTCTACTTCCTCCTCCTCCTCTTCTTTCTTTTCCTTTTCATCACTGGTCTTGCGTTTCCTTGTTGCAGCAGCTTTTGGAGCTGGCTTAGATGCTTTGGTACTCTTCATAACAGTTGGTTTTCCTAATAAAAATAATCTTTGAATGTAGCTTTAAGGTATAAATATGTAGGTTATAAGGCTATGCGGGTGTGTATGTGTTGAGTTAATCATAATTTTGGACACATTTATGCTTCATGGGTCTATGCAGTTGAAGGAAATTGAGTGTTTACAAGGCCTTCACAAATTTACTTTAATCTGGCAATTCTGAAAAAAGGAAATTAAACAGAAACTTCAAGCATTTTGGAAAAAAATTTTGTCCCATGGAAAAAATTTCTGAAATCGGGAATCTGTGGCAATATTAATATCTGGAAACTCCATATAAATGTCATCAAACAGTAAACACTGACGATTTCAATAATTGGGAAACGCTGGTGGCTTTAATACATGGAAAAACTGTCCATTTCAATAATAGGAAATTACTGATTTCCGTATCGGGAAACTGCCTATTCTAAAATAGAAAACGATGATTGAAATAAGATAAAGATAAAATCTAAGATGATTCCAAAAATAAAGTGGAAATTAAAAAAGTGGACATAAAGGGTCAGGAATAAACGGATGTAGACTGCACAGCCACACGACAAATAGAAGAACATCAACATACACTGCACTCAACATAAATATACTAATATGTGAAAACTTGGATTAACTACAAGATTAAAAATAAAGGGTTATTGTACAATTTAATGAATATTATTTTTCCAGGTTTTTACCATTTGTCATTGTTTTTTCTTCAGAAACTTCATCCGATGGTGTTTCAATACTATCTTGTGGTTCTTCAGAGTCGTTGTGCCCATTTGTTTCTTTTACAGCTAATTTAGTTTTTTTGGTTGTGGCAGCAGCCTTGCGAGCTGGCGCTTTACTTTTAGTCTTTGGTGCTTTATTCATAACCATTTTCTTTCAAACGTTATAAGTACTAAATATTGTTATAGCTGAAATTGAATTTATTGGATTAGCTTAAGCAGTACATGCAATAAACTTAAGTTAAAAGCTAATTCAATTTTTGATATTTAGGAACAATGTAGAGAATCCAGAACTTCCTGTTTTGTATAAAAATTGATTTAATTTTAAAAACTCAATTAAAACCTAACCAATCAAAGTTAAGAGTATGTACATTGATTTGTTTCAAAATACTATCTGTGTAATCAAAATTTAGTAAATAATAATGTTCACCAACTCAATAAGTCAATTTTATGAAAGCAACTAAGAACTAATTGAACAAAAATTAAAAGGAAAGCACAAAATTGTTAATGACAGACTGAGTGTTTTGATGTTATGAAACTGAATCAACATTACTTTGTAGGTCATGCAGATAAGTAGAAAGAGAAAACACTTTTAACATATAATAGGAAATAAGAAAACCAAGAAGAAACAGATGTAAAACAAATAAAGTCAACAAATTAATTAAAAGTTGAAAAGCAGAATATTGCGAAAGTGAAAAGGTTATAGGTATAGGCCTAATATAGTTTTATCGTCCTACCATTTACATAAAGGATATAATATGAATCATACCAGCAATTTGAGAATATGTAACAATAAAAATGAAACATAAAATAAATACAAGAAATTTACTTTTTAACCAACCTTATTTTGTTGGCTCAAGAAAATAATTTTGCATGCCGGCAATGCACTGCGCGCTCCGTAAACAATTCAAAAAGAAAGTTTTAGTGTTGCCAAATTTTATTTTACAATATTACTATAAAATAGGTGTTTGCTAGGAAATCGCCAAAACTCATGTTCCTATCAAATTTAAAGATAAAATGATACATTAAGAAGGGGAGAAGTTTTCAAAAAACTACTGGCGAATCCTATCCAAAGTTTTTTTTCCTTTGGTATCAAAAGAATAGATCCGTTCTTCGTCTTTTTATAGGCTTGTTTCAAGTGACGTATTTCCAGCTATCACTCCTGTTGTTTCCCACGTGACATTGTACAAATTGCTGCACCCCCCCCCCTACCTGTTTGCCTACTAGCAAGCTAAATTTATTAATTTTAAATATTCATGTTTTTGGAATTTTCTATGAACTAGGTTGATAATTTTACCCTTTTTTTCAGTGCGCTCTTAACTCTTTATGCACTAAATTAAGATTTAATTTATTAATTTGCCGTTGCCTTTTTTAAGCTATCTGAGTCTGTGCAATTAATAATAATGCATACAGTAAAAAAGTTGGAGCATAAAATCCATTTTCTGATGAATTTATTTTCGGTTTCTCCTCTTTTCTATTTATAATAATTAAATTACACTGGCCAACAACGAAATTTTGTTGAATGACTATGATTCAACATTTTACTCTTTAATGTTTGAAACCGAATACTGAATTTATAGAATCCCCACTACTATCTATTTTCCCTTAAACAAACAGTAAAAGTTTAAAAAAAAAAACGGTTTTTCAAACGGGACTTAAAATACAGTCAGGGCATAACGATTTTGCGCAGATAACTGAAGTTCTAATAATCTTTCTGAAGAAGAATTCACTTTACCGTTGTAGACTTTAATGTTCCAAAACCGTTCATTCAATTTCCACTATCAAAAGTTCCACCTAGCACCCCCCCCCCCCCCCCCCCCCCTCTTCTCTTCAAATAATGAACAATATGAAAAGTAAAACAGCGGCTTTGTGATATTTATAAGTACTAGCAGTTTTGGTAAAGGGTTAACTTTACACTGTATATTAATATATCAATACCATTCGGAAAAGAGACATCGAAAGTATTATGCTGGCCTTGTGCCCCAACTATGCATGGGGTCAGTCCTAGATGAAAAAGAAAATAAAATCGTAAACACATATCGCGTGTTTCGTAAGTGTTGTTCTTTAAATTGAGCTTATATATAATTGTTTTGTAAATTACTTCTGTACCGTCACTGAGCTGAATATACAGTGGTGGAGTAGTGCAGTCTTGGAGTTTTTGGTCGTTCTCGCACTCATTTTGACGAAGAGGTCAAACCGGCTCATGAGATGAGAGAGTATCTATTATTCTATTACGTATATAATAAGTATTTCTGTGGGTTTTTGGCCTCTTGCACAACATTTGTATTCCTCCGCGGCATTGAAATTTACTACAGGATATTATAGGAAGTCCACACTCCACGGTGTAGTGAATTCATTGTCATGTACAAACATTGCCGGTTCAACTAATTTAAAGTGGTAATAGGAAAAACTAGGCCTTCTTTTGATTTAAATTTCCTAGTATTTTTGTTGTAGTATTAACTTATAACAACCTACATAATTTAATAAAATATAATTTCATTAATCTTGCTTATTATTTACAAATGTTTGTTATGTTAGTGTTGGTGCCGAATATTTTGGAGCGTATAGGGAAAGGGACTTCTAGATCTGATGAATATACTTAATCTCCAAAATGTCAATATTTTCCTCATATACCATGTTAGCGCGAAATTAAAATGAAACTAGCCAATTTTAACAAGGGGTCTATGGGAAAGCCCACAATCTCTTAGAATGCAATCGAACATCCACTTTTTTTTTATAATTAATACTGATATCAGAATGGGGGGAGATTATAATAACCTGATGGGGTGCTGATCAGTGGAAAGGGGATCAATTACATTAAATAAAAGTTTACATAAAAAACAAATCACCGTTATTAAAGGTACATCCGTGCAACGCCGAGTTTATAAAGCTAGTATATTTATATATATCGTTATTGAAGGACGTTTTTGGAGGAATTTTGCAATAAGTCTTTTCAGTCTTTTTAAATGTACGTTAGACAAAATTCATTCGAATTGTAGGTATCTCGATGGCTGAAAGGTTAATGAGTAACAAAGCTGGGGGTGTAACGCACCCATAATCACGGTCTCGTATCACCTGCGATACTGGTGCGACAGTGCGTGCCTCTCATCGATGATTACATTAGAAAGTGACCATCTGTTCGAGGGGCATACTCCCGCAGATAGTAGTTATATGGGTCTGTGACAGCAGATGGATTGAAACAATGTAAAAAAAAGTCTGGTCTATCTACAATGCCAAAAAGTCATTTTTTACTTAAAAATACCGTATTTGTGGCGGATTAAAAAAAATTCGTTTACTTTGACTTTTGAACCGTGTTGTTAAACTCGTCAAAGGTTAATCACAGTGTTCTCCAAAACTTGTTCGAAATGACGTCACTTTAGAGACGTGTTGACAGCAGATGGATTGAAACAATATAAAAAAGGTATATTCTACACTATTAAAACAAAAGAGTGAAATCCACTCCTATAGGGGAAGTGCATTTTCGGCACCGGAAGGGAGTGGAAATTAACTCAGACTGAGTTAAAACCGTTCGTTTTAAGAGTGTAGGACGTAGATTGTTTTCTTTTATTTCTTTTACCCAATCCGCAAAAAGAGTGAAATCCACTACTATAGGGGAAGTGCATTTTCGGCACGGAAAAGTGTGGACATTAACTCAGACTGAGTTAAAAGCGCTCGTTTGTTTTAGGAGTGTACAAAGTACTATCTACACTGCAAAAAAACGGCATTTTTAGTAATTCAATCCGTATTTGTGATGGTTTAAAACCATTTCGCTTACTTTACTGCCTTGAACCGTGTTCTTAAAGTCATCTAAGGTTAACCAGTTTTTTTTTTCTAAAACTTGTTCCAAATGACGTCACTTCGAGGGCGTGTTAACGTTAACAATATAGTTTTTGTTGGTTGTAAGGTAAAGGTTGCGAGTTCGAGTTGCCCCTGACACAAAACCATTTCTCAATTTTAAGAAGCACAAATATTTTACCGGACAAACAAAACAGTAGTTTAAATGGTCTTTGGAATTTACCGTATTTTACAACGAAAGTCTCTGTATTTCTGTTTCATTCTGGCAACTCATTCGCCAGTTTAATGCATAAATTTAACTGGGTTTTTTTTGCAGTGTATGAAAACGAGATTATGAATGAAAATAAAATTAGAACATGTATTAAACTTTCCATTCTTTTTTTACTTCTATCAAAATCAAGTAATAAATGAGGTGCTACTAATGCTATTGCACCAGAAACCAAATATCAAAGTAGCCCATCAATTTGAAATTTAGAATTAAGTAAAGGAATTTTCGATTGAAAATAAAGAAATTCAATTATTGAAGCAACGTTAAAGGTTTAAAAAAATCTAGCGTGAAATAAGTTTTCAATTGAAAAATTAGATCAATAAAGAAATTCAATTATTATTGGGGCAATTTTAAACATTTTCAAAATTTCTCTTACCAACGGAAATAAAAAAAAATTGGATGTGTAACACTACACGGACTTTCACAAAATTACCAATCAATTAAACAATACATTTAAAGGTAATTGAGGTAATAAGGCCTTATAAGGTAATTTCATTAACTTTAAAACCTAAAAAGTTAATGGCAATTACCTTTTGCGCATGCGCAATTTTGTCAAAAATCTTATTATGACGACCGATAGATACTGGGAACACGTATACCAAATTTAAAGTTTGTATTACTTTTCGTTTTTCAGCACTACCTTTAAAATCAAAAAAGTTCGAAGTATGTAACTCTTTCAGTTCGAACTGTAGAGTGGTTTCAGACAGACATAATGATAGATAGACAGTCTGACCAACGGACCAATGTTTAAAAAACCCTTTTTTTAGAATCAGCACCCTCCAAAACGTGTAGAAAATATTCAAAATCTTCATTTCGGATTTTCGACTCCATCGCAATACTTTCATTGCCTAGTATTTCATAATGGGTAATTGAAAGTAACAAGATAATAAAAATAAACCAAGATGTTTTGTTTAAGTGGGTAATTATAGGAAAAACCTTTTTTTTTACATAGAATAAATTAAAATTATGTACGATAATCACGAATTTACATTAGTTATTGCTTATTATAAATTTAATAGATTTAATTAATTCATTCATAGATTGTGGATTTACTTGAAAAACCAAAAAAATAGTATATATCTACTCTACTGCGACTTTATTCAAAGACTAATATCTGTTAAAGTATTCAATGTTATATCACATTCATAAACAAGTAGGTTTGTGACAGAAACTGTCACTTAGAACTGGGGAAAACCTACTTTGATAGTCTGTTTAGTAGTTTAGTTATTGACAAATTTGTACAATACCAAGTTTATTTCCAAAATACATAAAAACGTAATAGCAAAGCTTCTGTCAGTATTATTTTTTTCATTATTAAATTTCCATGCCTACGTTTCATGCACCGATAATCGACACACAGATGTACAGTTGAATATATTCAACATGTGCGCTATGATGATCTCATTGTTACTCATAGATCAATACTGATGGTCATAAAATAATGTTACTAATTATTAATATATACAATAGAATTTCTGTAATTATTAACATTTAGATGATAGTTTTGTAGAAAGATAATGGTAGGTACAAATTTTGATAGGGGATTCTAAGTGACAGTTACTGTTGTCATATTATGTTGTTATTAATATGGATATTAAAATTTTCCTTTCAAAACAATGTTACAGTCCGTTCACTTTCAATGCACTTACACAACAATACTTTCATTGGATGTCATATAACGAGTGCGTATCACGCAATTTATGATAGTGAATTTCTCGTATGTGACAAAGCGAAGTGAATCATGGGTTTATACAGATTTTCCATACCAGGCTCTCTTCCATTCAATAGATTATAAGCACGCGACCGTTCTAAAAATCCCCTATTGCCCCCCACCAACAAAAATCGATCAAAAAGCATGCACCCCTTTTTGATCTAGAATGGCTACAGTGCAGAAAACTAAATCGCCGTTTTGGCGAGATCAGCATAACACCTTTGAAGTAACGGACCGTGTATTCTATTTTTTTCTGAATATAAATGATTATTTAATTTTATTTCTGAAATTAACTTAATATCTTCATTCCTGTCTCATACATAAAGGCAAGTTTCCTTATGATTGTGTTATACGTTTCTATATATAATCTATACTTTTATTAATAAAGGAGTTAAAAAGATAATAGAAAGAATCAAATCGAAGTTTATAACACGAATCCTACTTTAAAAAAAAATTACTGCAACCAAACGAATTTTAATAAGAAAATTCAAACGATTATAATTTAAAACGAATAATTATTAAAAAATGTTAATACATTAAAATATCGTTTGCAAATTATGTCTCAAATTAAACAGGAGGGATATATTTATCGTTTGAAAATTTCGAAGACGTATTTCAAGAAACTTTTTGAGAAATGTAAATATAGTGTACGGTCTACAAGTAGAATGTTGGAAAGAAGGAAAATGAAGTAAGTTTAAATTTTGTACTTTTAATTGCTGATCTTATTTAACTAAAATTACTTTTAAGATAAAATCCATAGTTGAATTTATAAATTATAAAACCATTACCAGCGTTCTTTCTTTGTAACTTTATAGTACAATTTGAATTTAAAAGAACAGGAGTCTTGTTTATGTTATTGAAAAAATAATTTAACTATTTACTGCTGAAATTAGATGCTTATTGTTAGGAATTAACAAAATATTTTGAATACCTTACATTTTAGGCATTCAGTACTGTTGAACAATAATAGGGTAGGGGAGCTTTTTTTTAAATAATAAAATTTGAATCATTTATTCAAACTTAAAGGACTCTTATGTTGTAAATGATTGATTTCGTATCAGTAAGTGTCACTTATATAGAACAGCTTCCATACAACTTACAAGTTTTTAAATACCTTTAAATGATACAAAACATATCTTTGAATTCTAATTAAAAAAAAATTTCACACTGCAAATTGTTACTATTATTGACTTTCTTCCAAAAATTTTCTCAGTCTTAAAATTTTCTTAATGTCCTTTAAAACTATTAACATTTTTATAAATCAGTGTGGAATGATGTCATAATATATGTGACAATGCGATTATTTGTGTTATTTTGAAAGCAGACGTAATTTTTCAATTACATTTAAACATTTATTAATGAATAATGAAGTCTTAATACTAATTATTTCTTTTATCAAAGTTTTTTTTCATTGTCTTTCACGAAATGCTGTTCAACTAAATGCTGTATTGTATTTGTCGAATTTTTAGACACACAAATTTTATGTGAAAGCAGTTCTAAGTGACAGTTTTTATAATAAACCTTGTATATTGTAGTTATATTAACCTAGTAAATTGTACGTTTTTTCATCAGTGTCCACACAATTTCCACTTTATAAATAAAAACATTTGAACACTTTCGCTATATTATGGCTTCCTAAAAGGTACTGAAAACTAGCTTCGACAATGCTATTTCTGTGTAACATTGACGCGTAAAAATCGACATATCAACTTTTTTTAGCCTACTTTTTTTTTGTAATTCAAAAGAATTTTTATGTATATTATTATTATACTTATTTTCTAGCAAAACAGAAAATTTTTCATTATATGTTATGACTTATGACTTTCTTGGTGGGGGGCAAGTTCGCCGAGCACTGCGACTCAGGTCTATTGTACTCAACCCAGAAATGACACAGGCACAAGAGACACACAAAGAAAGAGGCGACACAAACACATAGACAAATAAAAACATTTATTGACAAACACAAACATCCATGCCTTACCGGGATTCGAACCCGAACCCAGAAGCTCCAAAGGCTAGCTCCCTAACCGTTGCGCCACCGGCTCGGCTTCATTACATGTTAACGAAATGTTCATGAACATAAAACATTAAACAATCGGAACAATGCCGAATACAAAAATAAGAATTATAAATAGAATAATAGAAATAAATAAAAGTTACTCGCCTATATTTTATACCTGTATCAAATTTAAAACGTTATATCATTTTTAAATGGCGATGAATTGATCCAGATCACAAACGAAACTTTAGAAGCGATGCGCGCGCAAATTCAAGTCGAAGATGATTGGTTGAAAAAAATTGCGAATACTAGAACATTTCCTGTAACTGTAGAAATGAAGATTTCTGTTCAGAATTACAAAAACTTTTTTTGTAAAATTGGTTATTTCTGTAACGTTACAAAAACATTTTTTGTATGTTTACAGTATTTTTTTCTCAGTGTAGTAAATTGTACGTTTTTTCATCAGTGTCCACACAATTTCCACTTTATAAATAAGAACATTTGACACTTTCGCTATATGTATGGCTCCTTAAGGTATCAAGAACTAAGGATTCGACAATGTTATTTCTGTGACATGTTGCGCGGTAACAAATCGACAATAATCATTTTTTAACCTACTTTTCTTTTTTTAATTCAAAAGAATTTTAAAAAATGAAAAAGTAGGTATTGACATGCGGTCGATGTCCGTCTGTCCTTTTACCCCTTCCAAAATCGGTTCTATCAATCGGATCTTAAAAATTCCTTTTTTGTTAGAAAGCTATGACCTCAGATACCCAACTTTCATACTTTTTGTCCGCCTGTCTGTACGTCTGGACGGACATAAATCTACTATCTGTCGGCGAATGTCCCATTGAATTAGCATTGAAATTCAATTTTGCGTCATTTAAATCACTGTTGCCAAATAAACAATGGCATGAGAAACTTTATTTATTTAAAAATATTTGAAGCAAAATAATTTTTTCATGAATCAGTTTCGAATGACGTCATAAAATGTAGCACTATGTGGTTCTTTGATTGTTCATGCATTGTTTACCAAGAAAGCGGCAAGGCATATTTTTTGCATACAATTATGCTTAGTTTTAATTTACATTTCTTATTTTTTTAATGTATTTTGGAGTAGTTTCATTACTTTTGTTATTAAGAAATATTGAATTATTCTTTGAACTACAAATAAATCGTGCAGACGATAAATTATATTAAGTTAATTTGAGAAAGAATATTAAGGAAAATAGTTGAATTTGGCTTTTAGAAGTTTAAATTATAGCTGGATGTTGTGTTTAGTGATTTTTTTTTCGAATGTGTATAAATCTAGAGTAGAAACGGTTGTTGATGATATTTACTGTTAGTAACCTAGTTGTTTTCCTATTAGAATTTCAGTAAGTATTTAAGTAACAGGAAAGTAGGCTATTTTAGTTCTTTAAGAACTTCTTGTTTAAGTTATAAGAACAATTCCACTTTGTAAAATATATCATTTTTTTTATATAATTAGAATTGTTATTAAGAGCTATTTTCAAGGTTAATGTTAGAAAAGTCAAAGGCCTCCTATACGAATATTTTATAATCATAAAATCCTGAATGTAAAAAAAAAAACCATGAACATAGGGTTTTATTTTATGGACAGATTTTTTAGAAAATTCTAACATTCGTTCCGTTATTATAGTTAGTCACGAATTTCATTTAAGGACTTATTTAGCGTTAGACTTCCCGTTGTCATAGCAACATTGGCGAGGATAGACTTTCAGTCATCGCCAACGCAATCCCTCGATGTGAACAGACATGGCAGAGCCGGGACATAGCTGCAACTCAATGGAAGCACTGTTTATTTGAGAAATTTTTATAAATTGATTCAATTATGAATTTTATTCGCGAACTTTTCCTCAAAACTAAAATTCTAGGTAGTAGTTGTGTGAAGATACCGGAGTGTATGACTTAGGGAAGATTTTTACACGAGGACTTCCCATGACAGGTAAGAGTAATGCCGGGAAAAAGGTTTTACAGAGTCGCCATTGAAAGACGTACCGGCGTCCATGCTATTATTACTAAAAATATGTTTACGAAAATTATACACTTCTTAAATTTTATTCAGGCTTATTCATTGAATTTGATTTGTTTGAAAATTAAGATTCAATTGTAGGGTAGCTTTAGCAGACTATTTCAGCAATTAAGCTTGCTTTGTTTGTCCCTCCGTTGTGCCGCCGACGGCATAATGAGATTATGTTGCAATCGGTCTACGGTTAATTATATAATCCTTAAGTTGCAAAATTCATAAAATGTTTTAAGTAGAAATTTTGTGTGTACCATATAAAAAGTCATTAATGCGAAAGATCGAGTGAATATTGTCTTTAAAAAAACATATTTCGGCAAACTGCCCTTTTTCTTCGGAAAATATTAATTAATATAAAAATAAAAATGGTCAAAATAATAGTGGAGGAAAATAATAATAGAAACTTTGAAATGTTATTTTAAAACCAATAAATCTCAAGCAATTAAAAAAAACCTAGAACCCTTCTTACCTTATACTATAGAGTCTTTGAAAAAGTATTACGCTAACTGTTAAATGATTGAAAAAATTAAGATTTTTTCGAGTCGTAAAAGTTATTACATCAGAAAAAAATTCAACTCCACTATTTTGAAAAGAAATCGGCTTTAAAAACATATTTGCAGTGAAAAACATAAATACCAGAACCTTTTTAATAATAATACAAAACAAACAGTTTTAAAAGAACTGAAACTATTATAGAAAAACAAATGTAGTTGTAATGTGTATTATAACATGTTTGTAAGTAGTAATACATATTTTGTTAGTAGTAGCTGTCCACTAGATCCGCTTCCACGCAAGATTGATATACCTTAGAAAAAATCGCAAACACAGCATGTAATTGTAATTTAAACCTTTAAAAGGCAAAATTTAACATTTAAAATTAATTTTCGTCGTCGACAGAATGGTAGACTGATGTCCATCTGCGCGTACAAACGAATGAACAAAAATATGGAAGATATAGGTTTCTGATGTCATACCTTTCTAATAAAAAAATGAATTTTTAAGATCCGACGGATAGAACTGATTTTTGGCAAGGGTACAGACAGACAGACATCTTCGTCATGTCAATTCCTACTTTTCCTTTTTTTTTATTCTTTCGAATTAAAAAGGAAAATAGATTAATTAATCGATATACAGAGAATTTGAAACCCCAATTTTTACAATTTTTTTTTAATAAATGCCTCAATATTTGTACACACGTTCGTAAATGTAATATTATTTTATAAAATAATGAGTCAAATATTATCAAATTTTTTTCAAGTATTCCAAATACACATCTTCCATAGATACAAGTATAGTACCGTGGCTAATTCACTTCGATGGTATACCGTCATTTTGATGGATTGTTTGAAATTTAATTTATTGTGTTTTATTATTTACTTTTCAACAATATTAAAATGATTTTCGAAAATATTGGTAGTTTGGCCAAATCACACGATAACTTCAGTTGCGTACCGATACCATTTAACTTGTCTCCATTCGATGTAAGAAACCAGAATATCCATCACACGTGCCCTAAGATGGCATTAAGGAAGCACAACAATCCGGTCTATTTTTTTTTAAAAGGGAAACCCTTAAAAAAATACAATCGGAGCTCAAAGTGAATAGGATATCCCCGACTGTTACAATACACATCAGGTCCCTTGCTTCCTATCTTATAGGCGGTGTCCTGTGCAAGGTAGGGTCCCGAGGTTAAAAGTGTCACTTCCAGCCTTCTTCTCTGATTGCACAAGCGAAGCCGCTCACTCGCGTGTAGATGTTAAAGAAAATAACAACTTTTTTTTTACATAAAGTGCTCAATGGTATATACTTAAAATAGCTGATGTAAATTAATATCATTTATTTTTTTTATTCACTTCAAATTTCAAGAAAAACACATGTGATTATTTCCCCCCTTAATATTGACTTAATTACGTATTCAAAGAATCACTATTATTGCTTCTGTGTGCAGAGTTTTAGTAGCATTTGTATTATCGCCTTAGAAACCTTTTTAAATAATATACATATATATATTTTTTTAAAGTATATTATTTATGCTAAATGCAAATTATTTAATTATTAAATATTTTATCGTATTTATAGAATTGTGTATTTGATCCACTTTTTATAGTTTTATTTCCGTGTCTGCTTGTTGCCCGAGTAGCTTAATGCGACATTCAACTCGAGTTTGCCAGCTTTATCAAATATGAATACGAAATTTAAGTTAGAATTTAGAATATTTAGAATTAGAATTTAAAAATAATTTAACACAGATTTTAAAAATATTTAACACAGATTTTAAAATCCTTAATTGGTGCTCAGGCTCAGTGTCATTTTTAATCAAGAGCATACGACTTCACATCATATACTGATTGGGCATTCAGACTTTCATGTCCTCCGATCGCGTAGGTCTTCGACACAGACATCCTATAAATAAATTGCGCGGTAAAGAAAAACTACGAAAAGGTCATCGCGTTTCCGTAGAAAATTGGATAAGAAAATTGTCGGATAAGCCCAGGCTTCAAGGTCCTATTCGATTTGATAAACGAACCAGGGCCAGTCGTCGCCAATATCATAGCGCTTGGTTTAGTGCGACGTTTTGCAACAGCGCAGCCAAGCCCTGACCATCTGCAAGGCCTACAATGCCCGTGCCTTGACCCACAATTTTTGGGGGTCTCAAACATGGCTATAAATTAATAAATTTTGTTTCACACCTCACAATTGAAGAGCTTAGTGGAAGAACATGCTAAGTGAAATTTTTGAAAAAAAAAAAATTGAGATTTTGTGTTAAAGATCATAGTACTAACTTCTTTAACGATAATAAGTTTCCACTTTTTCATAAACTTTAAGTTTAGTACATTTTTTACGGTTTGCAAGTTCCGTTTTCAACAGATCTGAGGGCAAACGAAAAACTTTAAAGCTCATTTTCTCGTTTTCATCTTTTTGTCAGCACGTTCTTCCACTAAGCTCTTCAATTGTGTTTGCTTTTATGACAAACTCTTTTTAAATGAATCATATATTTAAGTTTTCTAGAACTATAAGTACCATAATTCTTTTTTAATATTTTATTTGATGATGGACCTTACTTTCAAAGGTCATAATTTTGCAGTATGTATATTAAGTAATAATATCATTCGGAAAAGGCTCCCCAAATGTGTCCGGGCCTAGGACACCAACTTGTCATGGTCAGGCCCTGATGGCAGCCCAACTGAAGAGCTTGGTGAAAAAACGAGCTAAGCGACAAAAAGGTGAAAACGAGGAAATTAGCTGTAAAGTTTTTGGCTTACACTTTAAATCCGTTAAAATCAGTACTTGCAAACTACAAAAAATACATTTAACTTTAAATTTATGAAAAAGGGGAAACTTGTTAATAGCTTTAAAGGATGGAATAATATGTTCATTGACAAAAAAAATCTGATTTTTTTTTAATGTCACTTGGCACGTTCTTCCACTACGCTCTTCAACTGTTCTCCAAAGATAACGCATTGAGCCTGAGTCGGCTCGTGACCTCGGGTTTCCTCTGAGGTCGCCCCTTCTCTCCATCCGGGGAGGAGAAGATGCGGGAAGGATGAATGCCCAAGAAGTGTGCAGGATGATGATGCGGGATCTTGTAGGGTTGCACTTTAGCAGATGCTGAGAGGACGCGCGGCCAAGTTGATTTAGGAAGGGAGTTTGGTTGACAGTGATGCGTTTTAATGTTAGTTTTTATTTTGGAGGTGGTGGATACGTATAAATAAGTTAATGATTAAGATTTATAGGTGATAGATAATGAGTAATGACATAGGCGATTTTGAAAAAATGATCCAGGATCATTACCGATCCAGAAGGTGTAATTGATTTTTTATTTAAATAATAAATTTAAATAAAATAAAATGTTAGGATGATGCGGGATCTTGTAGGGTTGCACTTCGGCAGATGCTGAGAGGACGCGCGCCCAAGTTGATTTAGGAAGGGAGTTTGGTTGATATTGACGCGTTTTGGGTTAGTTTAGTGTTTAGATTAATGTTGTTTTTATATTGGAGGTTGTGGATACATACGTTAACGGCAGTTGACAAGAAAGTTTTCCGCACAAAAATGAGTCTTGTTTAAGTTTATCTGAAAGTGAAAAAATATAAGACAAATGAAGAAAATTGTACTGAATAATTAATTTTGGGCGAATTAATTTACATGAAAAATGAATAAAAAAAACTAGGAAATGAAAAACGATGATCTATGATTATTACCGGTGCAATTGATTCTATTTAAATAAAATTAATTAAACCAGCTAACCATCGATAATTATTAATATCTGTGGTTAAATTGATAATTATTATAAATATTATCTGTGCTATAATATGAACTTAGGTGTTTTCCAATCACTGTAGGTTCTTTCATTATAATAGTTGGTAAATATAAATATTTTAATGAAATAAGAACAACATAATCGTTAATAATATTTATAAGGAAATACATTAAATTTTTTTCTTCATTTATTATCGATGAGGAATGTGCCATTGAGAAGCTTTTGAAAAATTTATATGTTATTAAACATAAACGATTTAAGAATTATTAACTGCGGTCATAAAGTACAAATATATTAATAACTATTAATTTTCGTGCTTATATAATTGATAGTTAGGAACAATATCACATAATTATTGGTAGGTGGGAATGATAAACAATTCGTGTGTAAAACAAATCGAAGTGTGCGGGCGATAACGATGCGAGATATTGTATGGCTGCGCTGCAGCAGATGTTAAGGATTGACGCGCGCCAAAAGTTATTACTCCCGTTGGCGGTTTGTTTATAAAGGGGAGTGTTGTGTTTTTCGAAATATACTGCTGTTTTCAGATTGCATGCGAAAATTTTCAATTCAAAAAGTAGAAGTTTTTATTAAATACTAATACTCGGAGTTTATGTCTTCAGCAAAAGTATTAATTTTGCTATGGCTCAGTTATTTGCGGATAAAATTTGAACATTAAAAAAAAAAAAGCTAAAATTAGCATCGTGAAACATCGTGTGGTTATACGAATTTTTTCAACTTGATGATGTCACACTTAATTGGGGACAGCGTGGTAAAGGTGGGGTTGTTGGGTCATGCCGTAAAAGTTACCTTCACAATTTCTATCTTCTTCAAATCATCCTTCAAACGGATTATGCAGGGAAAAAATCACACTGTGTGGAAAGGCTGGTGCACGTTAAATCAGTCGTGGAAGTTTTCGCGGACAACACATTCGGCTAAAATTAGAGTTTTGTGGCAGTTCAGTAGCCGGTCTCGCCACTTGACCGCTGTTCAACATTCGGCGAACCATAATTTATAAATCTAAAGAATAATTTACGACAACAGTCGAATCTCGGCATTATCAAACTTTTCAAACTACATCTTATCAATCCCCAAAATTGTAAATTAAACTTTCAACCCAAACATTGGCGATGAACCAAGCGAAAATGAAAGCCAAAAGCATCTGTCAGAAGCCAAGCATCGAGATACGGGCATCCCTGGAGCAATCAGGTGGTCCCCCGAGTGACGTCACCGCAGGATCGCACGCGCCGGATGGTGACAGCAGGCGCGTGCCAGCTGGAGAACGGGGAAGATGCGAAAGACGGGGAATTGCGCGTGTTTTATACCGGTTATATTAAAATGCACCTAAAATAAATTTAGAAATATTTCGTCAAATTAATTTAGAAATATATATGTTTTGATCTTAGCTGACTCGTAAATAGTCATTTTATTCTTAAATCGAACATATATTTTGAAATGTCGAAGACTTCTCCTCAAAAGGGTACGTCATTTTGATGTCATTATTAGTCAACTCATATACTGGTTAATCGTCACGGTTGCGTACATACAACAAAACAGCCAAAAATAACGATTTAAATTTATAATTTTGAAAACATATGAAAGTACAACTTTTAGAAAGCAATTAGCCAATGCATTCAATATTCCTGTTATTACTTATCAATAATTTCCGACATCATTATTTAATCGGTCGTTTATAACTTCCAAAATATATAATTTAGTAAAAAAAAAATTGTGATCAATACACCTATTTAAACAGAGAACACTTTCGTCTTGAACTACTGCCCTGTGCTATCTGAAAATCTAAACAATTACTTAAACACAAACCAACTGTTCTCCAAAAAACTCCTTTAACACCACCTCCCAAAACAGCCGGTATTGTACAGGGGGGAGGGTGGCACGTGCCCTTTACACAATAGCCCCCCCCCCCTCTCCGTTATATACCATATTCAACAAAGGGTACGCTTTTCCGTTCCACAACAGCAGATGTTATATTTTTTAATGTCGTTTTCATTTTATACCCCCCTCCCGTTGTTCCTCAACTGGATCATATTGAGTGTTATTCAGAAAGCGATGCGAGACCGTTAGCGACAGTTGCTCTGTTGGGTGCTCTGTGTTTTGAAGCACATGGTGTATATGTTGGTTTTGTGTGTTAGATACGTTTTTAAAGTGTTCGAGTTGTAATAAAACAGAATGGAGAATCAAGACAGAATGGAATAGCTTTTTGAAAAAGATTTGTTATATTTTGTCTGAGAATACTTTCAAAATGAGTAAGTACAAAAATTAAAATATTTTACTTAAAAAGAAATAGTCAATAGAAAAAGTTAAAACATTTCGTTTAGAACATCTTATGCTAAATTAAAATATGCAATTAGACTTTTTTATTTAAAAAGTTTGATTCCCGTATGCACATATTAATTTTATATATTATAACTTAATATAAAGTAGTATGTTTTCGGTGTGGCGTTGTAAAATTATATTACAAAGATAAACTCATCACTTGAAATCACTAACATCAAGTTTTGTCTTATTCAATATCAATACAAATTCTAATGTTGGTTTTGAAATTATTACCGTAATAGAATGCAGCACAATTAAAATATCAAAATTCCATGAAAATTGCATTAACCCATTAAATCTTTAAGTGTATAATAATATATTTAAATTCAAAATAATTTATAAAATGTTGCATTGCAAACTTGCATTAAAATGAAATTCTGCTTGAAGGATTTTTTTTGTCTCAAATGCTCTCAAAAACATTCTATAAGCAACATTAAAAAAATATACATATATGAAATGAAATTTTCTAACAGTAAACAAAAAACCTCAATGTATTCCTTTATAGAGCCAAAACTAATTCAAAATATTTTTTTTAATCAAAATGGATTGCTTACAGAAAAATTTAAAAAATTATAACTCTTTTTGGTATGTTACGAAGAGGTTTATTGATAATAGTAAAAAGTGAGTTAAATCATATATGTTTGCAACCTTACATAATCTAAACAGTGCTATAATTTAAATTAAATAAATGGTGTAAAGTAGTATAAAATTCAAAGTGTTAAGAAAATGGTTAATGCATTAACTGCATCCGAAAACAATAAATTAGTGATCAAGTTGTTTCAAGGTTTAATAATTATTTTTACTTCAAATTAGCCTGATGATTAAGACATATTTGTGTTTTAATTCCATTGCTCCTTTATCTTAATTAATACTTTTTAAGCTTCTAATTCTAAAGAAATCAAACATTAATTGGTTTTCAGATACAAAAGCAATAATATTTATAAATTTTTAACAGCAATTAAGGCAATAAATCTCAATGAAATTTATGGAATAAATCTACAAAGAATTAATGACTTGATATAAAATTATCAATGCAACTTAGAATTAAAAAAATAAATTGTTGTTTAAGCCATTAATTAGCAAAAATCTGATTATATAATGAAAAATAAAAATGGTATTTTTGTCTAAAATTACCTTGACCCTAGCATTTAAGGATTTTATTTTTAATATAAAATTAATACAGATAAGTTTAACGAACATTAATCTGGCTTCATTGTAGGGGGTTAAAAACCTGCTAATATAAGTTAACCTGTAATATAAGTTAAGCAAGTGACATTAGATTATGGCTACAAACCTTTTATTAGTAAATTCTCCAACAACTGTTGAGAACATCATTTTCATTCAATAGATAAAAGGTTTTTAAATTTGAATCAAATGCACTTGGTATAATATCTATATGTTTCCATGGTGCCTAATGAAACAATGACTAATACTAATTCACAAAATCAAGGATTATAAGTTAGGCTACATAAGTTTGAATTAATTAGAATCAACCTTAACACTATAAGGGTGTACAAGAAAAGAGAAGATATTAAGAACTTCTACACTAGATTTTTCATTATAATAAGTGCTTATAACTCACTTTTTTAAAAATAATTTCAGCTATGTCGCAAGATGATCCCCCCTTACAAAGCTACGACCCCCAAGAAGGTCCACCCCTCAACACTTTCTACCCTGACAACTGGACTTGGAATAAGAGAGACAAGTCCCATGAGGTTAGGCTGCATGGGGAGAACAAGACTGCCCATTTCCATCCCAACTGGAGCAATGGGACCGCAGGGGTTCGAGGCACCAGAATACTCAACAGGGGAAGGTACTACTGGGAGATTAATGTCAGTCAGAGGATATTTGGAACCAGCATGATGTTTGGTAAGAATAGATTTAGTAGATTATATATAATGGTAATAGTTTTCTATGAGAAGGTTGTTACAAAAAAAAATAACAATAATGGAAAAAAATGTAAATGACTCAGCATGTTATAAAGAATAGTATAGTAAGCAATGTTTTAGTACTATTATAAAGCGTTGGTTATTATTTTTTAAAAATATGTCTTGTTTTCCTGTAACTAATAAAAAATAATCCATATGGTCAGTATAGTTATGCAATTTAGAATTTAAAGTCCAAAGTTTGCACACATTTCGCAAACTTTGATTTTGAGATTCACAGACATACAAAAGAGACAGTTGAGTTTTTTTAACTATTAAGGAGAGATACTTATGGATTCTAATAAAATTAATCTTACAAAAATTACCTTCTATTTGGCAACTTATGCAAAGCTGAAGTTTCATGTTTTGTAAAAAAATAATAATGGTATCCTTAAAATTATATAAATATTTAAAACAAACTTTCTTTTCCAGGCATAGGTACTAAAAGGGCACGTCTCCACACCAACGTCTTTGTGAACATGCTGGGGGAAGATGACCAAGGTTGGGGCTTGTCCCACAAGGGCCTCCTATGGCACAACGGCAAGTTCAGGCAATATGCGAAGCCCTTCCGTGAAAACGAGGCCACAACCATTGGTCTTCTCTTTGACGGCATCAAAGGTACCCTTTCCTACTACAAAGATGGTTGTCACCTGGGAGTAGCCTTCACAGACTTGCACCTAGTTCAGGAAGATCTATATCCCATTTTGTGTTCCACAGCAGCTAAGACAGAGATGACCCTTGGCGTGACCAGAAGGGCATTTGGCAATCTCCAGGACCAGTGCAGAAGGGTCATCCTCAAAAGCCTGAAGTCCTTCGGGGATGTTGGGGAGTTGAACTTGCCAACCATCTTGAAGAAGTATCTCGCTGATGGACCGACCGATGTCATGCCACGCAAAGATGTTGCCAAATATTCTCCGAGGCACGCCTATGGCTTGAGATCGAAGAGCTGTGGTCCGCATAGGAAGAACAGCCTCAAGAGTTTCCCTTACTCGGAAGATAATTGTAAATATTACACGTGAGGATGGGGCAGCTAAACGACTGCATTCCAGCGGCGCATATCTACTTAAGTAATGTATAATTAGTTAATATGTGTGTAGAGAAACTACTTTAGTCTTAAGTTCCTCATTTTTAAAAAAAAAAGATGATACACAAGTTAAATTTTTTTAAAGTAGATCTTGCAAAAATAGGTGAAACTTAAATTAGTTCTTGTGTAATCAAAAATGCATACTTTAATGCTTTTAAAACATTTTGTAAATAGCTCATACCATATTTGTGCAAATATTATAGATTTAGTAATGCTTGATCAAAGTATTACTTAGAATCAGCTTTCCTCGTGATCTCAATCGACCACTAAATTTCAATTGATAATTACATGTTTATTAATTTAAATTTTTTTAGCATTATAAAATGCAACCAATATTATTGTATTTGCACTTGTACATTATTTAAAGATATTGTAAAAAATTAAAATTATTTATTGATTATTATTAAAATTAGAATTTGTACATGATTTTTAATGTGCATACAAACTTAATGGATTATTTCCATAAGGATGAGTACTTCTAGTCAAAGAAACCAAGGCTAAATGCCTTGTACTCAATGTACATAGTATTCTTTTCTTAAATTATTAACACTTGGGTAATATAAACTAAATGTGTGACTGTAAAAAATTAATATATAGAATACTAGTAAATGTGTTTATGCTCGTGAAAGAATGGATTAAAAGACCAATTGTGGAAAATAATATAAAATAGAAATTAATGAATTAGAGTTCACTATTAACAAAGTACTACTTTTAAATATGTTCGTTAATTCTTACAGTTAATTTTATTAATTGTAGATATTTTTAATTAAAAAATTATATAAATACCCTCCCTCATTTAGTTAAGTTCATTGCAAATTGTTAGTAAAAAATTAACTTTAGTTTTTACAGTTTAAAATTATGGTAATTTAAAATAATTTGGCTATCTAACAACATAGTGGGAGAATGTAATTGTAGTTGTTATAAGTATGAATGATTAATTTAATGGTATGAATATGAATGGGTATTCTAGTCAAATGTAAAATGAAATTCACGTGTTTGTTAAAACTGAAAAAAGTTGCTAAAGTTGAAAGCAATCAAGTTTATATGAGCACATAAAAGATAATATATTTATAATTTGTATATAAAAATTTATATTAAAAAAGCTTTAGAACAGAAGTGTAACAAAATATATGAAACATTCGTAGCTTTAATTTGTTTTGTTACATCTCATTGTGTATGCTAAAATTGTTTAAAATTTATTGGGCAAGACATTCTGTATTAGCCGATGTGAAAGTTGGTTTTCACATATGCAACTGAAAATTAGTATCCATTTGAAATAATGAAATGAAATACTTAATTTTTTTATGTGAAAGCAACTTGATGTTTTATTCATAAATTTGAATAATTGGACTTTATAATGAATCAGATATGCCAAAGTTTTAATGCTTGTGTATTGCACCAGATTTATGTATTCCTATTGTGTATAAAATAATTAAAATAATAAATTCAAGGACTTTATAAATCTTAAGTTCATGAATCCATTAAAATTATAACATACACACAAATATATAATTTACAGACTTGACATAAAATACTAAGGGGAAAAAATCACTTCGAATGATTGAACCATCACTAGTATCTAGATGGGTAAAAGATATCCTACTTTGTAGGTACTATAGCTGCTACTTTGTAGGTAAACCAAAACATGCTAAATATAAATTTTTTTAAAAGTTGATTAACTTCAAAGTGCATCAGGTTCAGTGTGATGAGTTTTAGTGATTACATCTATTCAATAAAACAACCAAATAAGAGATACACAATGTTGAGAACTTCCACGTCATAATAAAAAATACATCAGAGAAATTAGACCAAAAGAAAAGCTGCAACTAAAATAACACCCTATTACACATGAATTCAATTGGAGGTCAAACAACTTCCTTCACTTGTTGCGCCTTTGTAGAATTTCATGCACGAAAATACACAATTTTCATATTTTTCCCCCTTAACAATTACATATACAACCTTAACTATTTTTGACAATTATAGTCGAACTTCGTTAACGTGAACTCAAAGTGAGCTCTGAAACATTTCGTGTTAACCGTCAGGAATTTTTTTACATTGAGCCAGCTAATAATTCTAAGTTTATAATGTAATACGCTAATAATACATGTATAAAATTAGTAATTCAATTAATAAATTTCATTTGGAGTAGTACCTACTATTGAAATATTAGGAAATTTTTTAAGGAACAATTAAGAACAGCAATTGGATTAAAACTGACGAATCATGGGAGATCTCACGATTTTCTCAGAATTAGAAGACAATTTATTCTTATGATTGTTTGCCTAATAGTGGAAACCTATAAGATTAGGTTTCCACTATTTTGTAAAACTAAAAAAGTCAGTAAAAACTCCTTTAAAAAATACCTGAATCTATGGTGATAAAAGATGTTTTTATTTGAATTCTTCAACATTAAACACCAATTACATTATTTCTTTTGTAGAGCTTCAGTCATAAACAGCTTAGCTAGGTTTTGAGTTGAAAACTGTGATATTTGTTTGCAGTAGCTATCAATTTGTCCGGATACTAGCAAGGCATCTAGTCGTGAAGGTGGAGGAATGGCTTTGAAGAGCTTATTGATATCGTCATCAGGAAGTACAGCTTCCCCTTTAGCAGCTCGAGCGCTATTTTCAGCAGCCTGAAAATTAAACATCATATAAAGATAACTGGGTTGATAGCCTTCATATTGTCTTTGCAGGGTTCCCACTCAAAACCTAAAACCAAATTCCCTGACTTTTCCCTGTTTTCCAGTACATTTTTTAAAAAAATTCCAGGTACGAAACAAAATTGCTGTAGTTTCATACGCAAACGTAATAAAAATATAATAGACCTACTTTTTTTTTACTAATTTTAATGACATACCTAATTTTTGAAGTAGTAAAAATAACCTGCAATGAAACTCCTTGTAGAAAGATATAAATATTAATAAAAATACTATACTCTCCTCGGCGCAACAGCCCGTAAGTGGGCCAAGGCCTGCCGTGCCCATTCCAGCTTTCGTGACCAAGGACTCTGGGGTGCTTGGCATATGTCCCGGTAAGGTGGTCAGCCTCATGCGGAACCCCCAGTGTTTAGTTCCCAAGCATGCTTGGTACTCATTTTATCGACCCACTTAAGAGATGAAAGGCTGAGTCAACCCCGCCCAATCCGGGACTCGATCCCCGGACCTGTGGCGTGGCAATGCGAAGCACTACCACTAAGCCACTGGGCCTCATTAATAAAAATATTTACAATAATTACTTAGTATGTAAAATAAAGTCAAAAAATAAATGAACGAACAAGTAACATTAAACTTTATTTTAATTGCTCTATCTCCTGTCAATTTTATCAGTTTCGGATACAATCTCATGTATTAGTTTAAGTTTCTTTTTCTGGAGAATCTTAATCATGCCCAGTGCCTTTCGTAGTTTGCAATGGTGGAATGCAAATTTCATTCCTTCTCTGCATCCAGTAGATATTTGAATACCTAGCTCTAAAAATTATTTTTATGTTAAGCCTATAAATCTAGAACCTGATATATCTTATAATGAAAAGAAAATACAGTACAGAACCGCTAATCGGGACGGTGACACCCATAATCCGGAATGTTTTATAACCCGGACACTTTTGAATTTCGGCAAAATGTTTCGAAAGTAAATAAAAATCACCTTTTAAAATCAAGTTGTTCTTGTGATCGCGAGGACACGGCTCACGAACAATTGATCAAAAGAAAATATTTTGGTCGATCCGATTGGCCTGAACTGGAGCTACAAAAGTAACGAGACGCTCTTCCGATCACGCAGAGGCAAAAAAAAACTGTCAATCATTATGAAGCAATGCAACCTCATCGGTGGATTTCGTAAAAAATACTAGGCGGCAAAAAAAAAGAAACCCGGATCCATTATTGGATTGCAGTGGCCGGTAACCGATATTTGAAAACATTAGATTAATCTAATCTTAATTAATCTTCAAATTTTAATTAATTTTTTTATTTTTATTATTAAAATTGTTTATTTAAACTTGCTGTTTATAGAAGAGTAAGTTTAGTTTTCATTGATATAGACCGATAATGGAGGAAAAAAAAAATTCTTAGGTGTGTAACACTTTCACTTAGATAAATTTCGTGAAAATTACTAGGCAGTAAATCAGGCAGCATTATTGAACTCCTAATGAGAGATTGCACTGGCTGGCCGAGATTTGAAGACATCTCAGCGTAATATAATCTTAATTCATATTCCTATTTTGATTAAAATTTTAATCTTCGTTATTAGAATCTGTTATTTAAACTTGTTGTTTATTGAAATTTAAGTTTAGTTTCACCGAATTAGGGTGCAAAGAAAAAGTAAACAATCGTGAACAAAATGCATCGCAGTTGTAGCGAATAACCCTTCCATCAGGCGCAAGAAATTGGCAACCGATTTTAACACGGTGATTAAGTTTATAGATTTGTTAATAACGTAAACAAATTAGGATTTCAATTGATCAAGATTACCATCTAACCAATTTTAGAGATTTTGACCAACACACTTTTAAAAAAATAGAGAAGTCTGGGTAAAAAAATTCTCATTAACCCGTTGTTTCGTCAATTTTGTGTATGGGGAGAGGGGGGGGGGGGGGGGCTGATTTCCACGATCGTAATTTTGTGAAAAATGCGACGGGGCCGTCCTAATTTTGTGAAGGGTCCGCTAAACGGCTCCAAATTAGCTCTGGATGAACCCCTGCTTTGTGAAAGGTTTTTTGTGAGGGATTGGAACAAGTCAGCGGAATTCGTTTTCGCTTAGCGACACATCACGATTTTGCCGAAAATTTAGAAAGCGGCCAAGTGAAAAGAAATTCCCTGACTTTTCCCTGATTTTTTTCTCCATTTCATTTTCCCTGACAATTCCCGGTTTTCCCGGTATTCCAGGTGCGTGGGAACCCTGTCTTTGAGTCATTGATTTAAGAACCCTTTTCAAAATTTTAAGATATCGTTTTTAATTTTAAATTAAGCAATAAGTTTTAGAAAGAATTTTGAAGCATTTCTTGAATGACAATTTTGTACTAAAATCATTGTTACGAATCAATATATGAAGGAAGCAGTATTATTATAAGGTAACCCAGTTTCTATTCTTTAAACTCTAATTTCCAGCATTAAAAACTGTACGGTTCAACAGATTTTGATTTTCTTCTTCAATTTATTAAGAAAACACGTACCCGCTTTTGAATATACTGATTCTTGGCTTGTTGTTGCTTGATTACTTGTCTCTGGTGGTTGGTGAGTTTGTTCGTTTCTTGACTAATGGTATCAACACATTCCATCATAGCTTGTAGACTCTTTTCCAAAACAGAACTAAAAGAGAGAAATAGAATTTAAGTATCACAAAATAGTGGAAACTTTCTTAAAAGAATATTTTTTTTTTAAATATCGGATCATAGCAAAATAAAGAGCAATAGTTAAGATTTGTCTAGAATGGAAATTAAAAGATTTAGAGTCTAGAATGAAAAATAAAGAGATGCATTTTTAATCAAAATATAAAGTTATGATGCCAAAATATACAATGGCTTCTTTAACTTTCTAAAATCAGAGTAACATAGATCTTTTACAATTTTTAAGAGCCATAAGCACCCTACCATATCTATTCTATAATATTTGTGTTAGAACTTGGGGAGAGGGGATACAAGGTAAAAAAAATATATTAGCAATTTATGCTCAACACCATTCTAAAGAAGGAAAAATACTTATCTGGTCATGTTAATGGCAGTGCCTACAAAAAAGTCCTTATCGGATTTGGCCAAACGCTGAATAGTAAATTATTAAACTGATAAGAAAATAAAGTGAAGTAGTATGTATGTTTAAGAACTTAAAAATGGTCCCACTTTATTTTAACCCAAAGAAACTGCTATTGACAAAAAAAACCCCATCTTGTTTCTTAATATCAAATATTAATTAAAAAAATTTTTAATTCATAATTTTTTATAATTTTTTTTCAATAAAATTCAGTTTTATTTAACTTTTGGTACATATTTGTGTTTGACAAAACATATATCAATGAGGTATTTTAGTTAAAGTAATACTTTATTCTCAATACTCTAAGCATAAAGAGACTCCATGAACAAATTCAGAATTATACCAAAGAAAAAGTTTAATAAGATAATGTAGATTCTTACGCTGTTCCCATATCCAAGAATTGGTTGCTCTCATTTTCTGGCATCCAATCAGCGATTTCACACATTAGTAGGTTCACAAGGTGAGAGTTCCTGATAATCACCTCAATCTCTTCAAACATTTTGGAGTAGGATACATGCAGGTTCTTTAACCTACAATAAATAGTTAAAACAAATATATTTAATATTGCTATCTACATTATTAATGTGTGGTTGCGTATTTAACACAAAAGCATAGTAGTATGGGTGAAGGTGTCAAAATATGCAGAATGGAAACTGGGATGTTATTCCGCATACAGGGTTGCCACACTTTTTGGTAAAACATAATCAAAGACTATTTAAGGAGATATTTCTCCATTTTCAAGGACTGTATATTCGAACATGCAAACCTAAATTTCACGATAGTTTTTAAAAATTCATTTAGAAAACGAATAAGAGCTTTCTAACTTTCAAATGAACTTAAATATGTGTTACATTTAGTTATTAAAAAATCCATCTAAAATGACTTGCTCTGCCTTCTTGGATTATACATAAACAACAAATCAAAAAGTAAAATAGGAACTGAATCACATTGAAAAAGTGTTTTAATGAAGCCAAAATTAACATTTGAAGACTTCTGTTTATACAATTAAAGAAAACACAACCAAGTTATATCCAAGCACAATAGTAATGTGTAAGAAATTAACACATAGAATATAAACATAATTACCATAAAATTAAATAAAAAAACCTTCAAAATTCTATGTAATAAGAAAGATACAGTTCAGTACTTCACAGCTGATATAAAAGACAGAATAAATAGCTCTTATTGATTATTTATTAGTGATTTAAATAGTTTTGCTAACTAAATGCTTAAAATAAACTTGCATTTGCCAATATTAAAAAATTTTGCCCACAAAAATTAAGGACTTTTCAAGGTTGATAATGTTTTTCAAGCACTTTCAAGACCTTGAAAATCAATTTTTTTTCAAGCACTTTTCAAGGACCATGGCAACCATGCGCATAAGTTCCTGTGTACTTTTATTCGATAGTTCTGATTTTTTAAAAATCAATCTCACAGACTTAACATGGTAACAATAGTGTTTGATTTCCATGGAAGCCAAAGGATTTTTTCTTCTGAATTTTAAAAATATATATTTCTGGTCTTATGACAGATAACAAATTAATAGCAAATTATAGGAAATTAATATTACGAATAACAAATTAATATTAAGTGACACCAGGTATATAAAAAGAGTAATTATATAATTTTTAGAATGTGCTTAAAAATTAACCTCATTTTGTGTTATAACTATATTTACACAAAAGAAGGTTACACACCATTAAAAGAAGAATACACCATGTTTTCAAAAGCAGATTTTTTTTTATTAACTATAAGTATACATTTCTACAGGCATGAGTGTGCAGAAACAACAAAAAAGAGGAAACTTTAAATTTGTTAAAATACATGCATACGACAAATTAAATTATTAAATAAAGATATTAAAATTTATTATTGAACGATTGATATTTTAATTAAATAATAAAATAAATTCAATGAAGTTTATATGAATTGAATAACAAACATTTAAAAAAGTTTAACATTTTAATGCAGAAATTGTTTTTACATTACCAACAAGCAGAGTATTAAACAGATCTTTATCAATTATCAGTAAACCCCTATCCACTAATTATCAATTTAAACAGAAAAATAAGTAAAATCGAAAATTTTTGAAAATTAATGATTCACAAAATACCTCAAAGATTGGTAAATCACGAATTTAAGGTAGTCTGGAAAATTCCAAATTCTCAGAAATCGTTCAATTGTTATATTTCTGAAATCGGTAAATTGCGAATACCGTAAAAGTCGTCAAATCATGAACTTCGACCTTGAAACCAAATCATGAACTTCGACCTTAACGACCTTGAAAATCCATAAAATCCAAAATTATAAATCTAAAACTAAACATCAGTAAAACAAAGAATTTTCGTAAATTTGCTAATACAAACCGCTAATTCAGAAACCCGTAATCCGGACACTATAATTTCGTCGATTTCCCGTTTTTATTTTTTAAAACTTAAACTTGTCTAACAAAAACCCCAGTATAGGCCGAAGCAGAAAAAATGCACACAAAAAAATCAAGCTGTTCTTAGGATAACAAGGTCACAATAATACTCACGAATACTTGATCAAAGGAAAATATTCTGGTTGGGCCGATTGGCCTGAACTGGAGCTACAAAAGTAACGAGGCGCTCTTCCGATCACGCAGAGGCAAAAAAAAAACTATCAATCATTAATTATGAGCCAATGCGACCTCATAGGTGGTTTTCGTGAAAATTACTAGGCAGCAAAATCTAAATCTGATCAGGTAGCATTATTGGATTGCATTGGCCGGTAAATATTTAAAGTCACAATCTTCAATTTTAATGAAACAACACCACTTAACATAAGATTCTCTTTTATATGAGATACTTTTTAAAACGTTAAAAAATAAAAGTTTATTTTAAAAATATTTAATTTAATATAATCTTTAATAATACTATTGAATTTAATATTTTACAGAATTAAACTTTTTGATTGATGAAAAACCTTTAAAAATCGGCGAATCAAATTTTTTTGAAAATTAATGATTCACTAAATCTCAAAAATTGGTAAATTCCAAAATTTCAGGAAGTCAGGAAAATTGTAAATTGTCAGAAATCGTTGAATTGCGATCCTACAGAAATCGGCAAATCGCGAATGAACTTCGAAATCCACGTTTTGCGAACCATTTAAGCACGAAAAACTCTAAAATCCCGAAGATCTATCATCAGAAATTGCAATTAACGACTCCTTGAAAATCCATAAATTCCGAAATTATAAAATGTAAAATAGCGGAAATTGCGGATTTTCTGAAATTGGCTAATACAGTACAGAATGGCTAATCCAGACACCCATAATCCGGACACATTTAAATTTCGGGGATAGTCCAATTTTTTTAACAAAAAGGGAAAAAAGTAACTATCTTAAATCCAAAACCCCAGAATAGGCCGAAGTAGTAAAAAAATGCCGAAAAAATTTAAGACGTAAACAAAAAATCAAACTGTTCTTGTGATAACAAGAGGTCACAATACTCACAATACTAACTAACACTTGATCAAAAGAAAATATTCTGGTTGGTCCGATTGGTCTGAACCGGAGCTACAAACGTAACGAGACGTTCTTCCGATTACGCAAAAAAACTGTCAATCACTATGAAGCAATGCGACCTCATCGGTGGATTTGATTTCGTGAAAATTACTAGGCAGCAAAATAAGTAAATCAGGAAGCATTATTGGATTGTACTGGCCGGTAACTAATATTCGAAGACATCTAATTTCTAGCCTCCGTAAGAATCTTTAACACAGCCAATTACGCATGTAGTGGCAGCGTTTCCGATTTTGCGTGTTTTATATTAAAAAATAAATGACGCAGATTTTTTTTTAAAAATAGATCATACGCCGATTTCGGCTCGAAATTTTTTTTAAAAAAAGCGGAAATAATCAAAAATTTAGAAAACGCGGAAATCAGCGGAACCGCGGAAGAAACTCATGCCTGATTTCTAGCAATCAAATATATATAAAGATGAGAAAGTTTCCAATAACAACTGTTATTTAAATCATTTTTAATTGTTAAAACTTACATGTCAAGAGTGAATTCTCCTTCTTTATAAAGCTTCATTGCAGTATTTGACAAACGATAAGCCCTCAGTGACAAAAATCCCCTACTTGTTCTCATGGGATCTAAAAAACAAAAATATTTTAATGAATAAATACCTTTGTTTATTAGCCAGTCTGATAATATTTTATTACAATACATGTTTTTATTTAAAGAAAACCTTTTATTTCAAAACATTGTTAATCGGAATTAAAATAAAATTTAACTTATTTTTAAAAAACCTTACAACTATATAGGTTATGTACAAAATTGTATATTGGTATACATGGAAACAGTAGTCTGAAAACTAAATTACTTAAATAGAGTAATGGATTAAAAAGTCTTGAATGCTAATTACCATAAATCAGGACAACTGACTCTTCAATTGAACTCTGATAGTTGAATTGTGACTCCAGAAGTGGCTTGTTGTAGAAGCTTCCGAAGTGTGTGCTCTGGTACCAGCCAACATGCAGATGATCCACATTCACATGACGAAGATGTCTCATCATTTCCATTTGGTACTCCACTAAAAGACGAAATAAAATAATAGATTATTTTTAAATCTCAATAAATATAGTATGATATCTTAAAGTCTGATTGGAGAAAATTTATATCCTTTATAACAAAACCTTGAAATTATCTTTCATATTCAATAAAATCACCTAAATTTATATTAAAAAAACACCCTTTAAATCAAGAAAATAACATACTCAAAACGTTAATTTGTAAAATTGTTTAATACCTATGAATTCTACAGGTTTATAGCAAATACTTTAAAGCAATAATTCAGGTTAAAAAATAACATGAAAGAATTTCTCTCAAAAAAATAATTTTCCCATAAAATTAGGACCTTGTAAAAATATTATTCAGAAAGATCGTTGAACACTCCAAAGTTTTCAACAGGGATTGGAAAGTTACTTTTAAAAAGTAACAGTTACTTCGTATGAAAAGTAACGCGTTACAGTTACTTTTAAAAAAAGTAACGAATCACAGTTACTTTTCGAAATTTCAAGTTGTAAGAAAAATTGAAATGTAGCCATCTTACCATTTTTCAAAGAGAACCACGATAAACGAAACATAAGCTCAAACAAAACACTGAAATTATAATTAATAAACATAAACATTTTTTTATATTTAATTTTAATCCTTTACCCTGATACGAGTCCATCTGTAAACACTCGGGTAGGTACTGACAGAAATATGGGTATCTCAAGAATGAATGTGAAATCTCTGTCTCCTCCCTCCCCATCCCTCTTCAAGAGGAAGGACTTGGTCATTGTTTTAGAACCCATTCAGGCAGGGGGACACAAAAAGGTTTGGACTGAGGGATCCAACCTGCTTGGCAGTTAGCGTGATTTATTTGAAAACCCTTCCTTTCCGTAGATGCCTGTAATTGTGCGGGGCTTATAATGTGATGCATAGAAAGGTAAATAGACAAGGAAAAACATTCGTACTGTTACAATTCTGTCTGAAAGCCGCCGTCACGCCTTTAGCAGCCAAAGTGGATAATTCTATTATATTCTTTACTTTTACCATCCCAAGAAAAGCTCTTATTTCGGGAATGCGAAATGTTTCATTCTCTCTCTCTTAGGAGTGGAATTTTAAAATTGGCATCAGACAGCCTTCGTAAAGTAACGGAAAAGTAATGACATTTTTTGTTACTTCGTTACCGCTAAAAGTAACTAAGTTACAGTTACTTTCTGAAAAATTTAACGTCGCTACCCAAAAAAAGTAACTGTTACAAGTAACGCGTTACTCCAATCCCTGGTTTTCAATATAAATAGTATTGTACTGAATTACGCCAAATATATTTCAATATGCACTGATTATATCTATACAAAACCAGTTAACTACTTTAATTAAGCACATTATACTAGGTCATTTAATAAAGTTAGGTCTTTCATAGCTAGTAAATTGACCTGAACTTTTGACATTCAAAGTACAAAGCAGTTTAAAACATAATTTACATAAGCTAAGAATAAAAAATACCCACTTTCATCAAAGTCTTCCTCATCGGTGTGCCTTGGATATGGGAAGCAGTTTGTGATTTCCAATCGGTTGTCCACACCCAGTCCAAGCAAAACTCCCTGGGCCACATCAGAAACACCAGCCCCTTCTTCATGGCAATGCTTGATTATCTTCAGAACAACCTGCAATAAGTTAAGGATAAGTAAAGTTCCATTAGTTAATTAGCCCCACAGTCAGAGCCTGATCTAGCATATGGCCCGGGTCCCCTAAATTTTAGTTTCCATTATGCTAACTGCTGTAAGCCCCCGACCAAAGGTGTTGAATCAAAATATGCCATGAAATACTAATGTCTGCTTGAGGATAACACAGTCACTGTTTCTAGATATGATAGATACACAAAATTGCAACTTGAATTGCAACTTGTTCAAATTAAATTTTATTTAATTAGTTTTAAAGTAATTTAAACAATTAACTGTACTTTTTTATACACTATAAACGCAAATTACAAAAAAAACATGCACTTTATGACACACATATGGGTGATCCACTTTGGCAAAATTTACAATGAATATTTTCATACCAGTCCATCAATTTGTACATAATCAATGGGACTTTCAGAGTCGGGATCATGTCGAGCATTACGAATTGCAGCCATTACAATATATTTTTATTAAATTAAGTTATAAAAAGTGAAAAATATGATGTTTTCTTGTCTGTGTAGCAAGTGGAAACTGAAAAAAGTGACGGGTACAGTTAGATGAAATTATTACTCAATAGTTTTATTTTGGTCTAGTAATGAAATTTCAATGAAATTTAATTTGGATTTTTATAACGTTTTTCTATAAAAGCATGAATATTTCATTTAAACTTACATTAAGTATTTACATAACCTTCACTGTATTATTTAATTATTTGGGTGTTCATACTTCAACAACATTTTAAGCGACATTACTCTGGCCACGCGATGCAATAGCGGCCGGTGGTTTCGACAAACCGTAGGTTTTTTTTTCAACGCATGCGCTAGATTTCTCTGGATATTTGCTCTTGGATTTCTGGATTGCAAGGTGTGCTGAACACAGCGGTGTTGCACCGATGCCGGTGTTGTAAGGAACGTTGAATT